>OY804546.1:7612747-8217055 GCA_963680865.1 Spergularia marina | reverse complement strand
CCGAATGACCCATAATGTTGATTGGACTGCTATATTTGTGAGATTTTGAATTTTGTAGGAGTGTTACTTGATTTTAGTCCTATAATTTGTTGATCTAATGGTAGGCTTGGCAGTATTGTGCCAGGTTTATGAGGTGCTCATATTGAAAACTGGGTTGTCATTGGAGAACCTTTCCGAAACCAAGTTCTGTTGCCCTGTCATTAAAGGTGCAATTGGAACATGTTATGGTATAAAATAACTTTTTGAGTTTTGGGTAAGACAATGCTATGGTAATACTTTGCTAGATTGAAAGGTTGTGTGGTGGGTTTTCGACTAAATTTGTAGAAGCTCAACCTAATAATCCATGGATTTCTCCATGTGCTACCGAGAGACCATGTTGTTAATGTTTTTGGGAAAAATATTGTGTACTCCCGGTGATGTGGCAGACAAAAAAAACAAAAAAAAGCCATCAACCTATCTCTTGCGATTCCAATAGAGACACCACGCCGACATCGTTACTCCGACCACCAACCACCGCGCCATCGCCTCTCTCACACAGCCTAAGACTTTCTCATTTTGATGCTTTCCTCCCTTACTCCTGTTTTCCCCAACGCGGGTAAGATTCGATCATCCTGTGACAGTAGTGTATCGCCGTTGATACTTGGGCCGACAATCTGGTGCGAGGAGGGCGGCGCATGGGTGGGAAGGAGGAAAGAGAAAATGTGAAAATGGATGAGTTTTTTTGAAGAAGAAAATGGATGAGTTGTTGGAAACTTGAATGCTGGGTTTCATTTTGCTACGTTTCTTTACGTCAAGTTCCAATTTCCAATTTCCAACCATTAAATTTTGTAATAATGTAGGTACATTGATATTAAAACAAATAATGTAATTGACGCTTCACGTATTAAAATACACGTTTAATACCCTAAAGTACATAAGTAATACGCTAAAGTATATGTAATTTATAAGCTAAATTTATATACTTTAGTATAAACTTTATGTATACAGATTTATATACAGATTTATGTACTTTAGTATAAACTTTATGTACTTTAATATAAACTTTATGTACTTTAGCATAAACTTTATGTACTTTATCATAAAAATTGTGTGCTTTGAATTTTAAATACAAATCATACATTTTAGCGTTAAAACTATGTATTATAGTGAAACAATATAATGTACTCTAACATATTAAGTACGTACTTTAACGTGTCAATGTGTACATTAACGTATAATAGAATACTTTTGCATATTAAATACGTAATTTAGTGTTATGTACTTTAACATATATATATATATATATATATACTTTAACGTATTAATTATGTACTTTAGAGTATTAGTCACATACTTTAATATAAAATAATGTACTTTAACGTATAAATTATGTTTATGTCTTTATGATGTGCTATTTATTTATGTACTATAGGGTATCAGTCATGTACTTTAACGTATGTATTACGTACTTTAATGTACAAATCATGTGCATTAGTTTCTCAAAAGGTAACAACATATTATTTTTATCGGTTAAGTTGCATATTTATAATTTATAAAATGAATAAAGTTGAGTGTTTTTTGCCCTTATATAGCCTAAAAATACAATTTCAATAAGAACAATCACATCTTTTTTCAATGAAACACAAGTGTTTAAGTTATGTACTTTAACGCAACAATTATGTACTTTAATGTAACAATTATGTACTTTTAACGTGACAATTATGTATATTAGCGTGACAATTGTGTACTTGAGCGTAACATAAAAAAGTAAACAAGTCTCATTATAATTTAAAAAAAAATAAAAAAATTAAATTCCCTTTTCCTCCCATTTCTCTCTCCTCATTTTTACCATTTCTCTGATCTCACCTCCTCATTCTTATCTCCCCTCCTAATTTCATTTCTTTTTCCGTCCCATTTCTCATCCTCGATATCTCCATCATCCCCACACGACCACCACCACCGCTCCCGCCTCTACCGCAACGTGCTTGCACCACCCCCCAACTGACCGGTTATGGTGTGGGTGGCCAGAAAATGGTGCGGGGGAAGTGAGTGAAAGAGGAGAGCGTTGAGCGCGAGAAAAGTCTTCGCCGGCAAAGGGAATGGGTGGTCGGGGTGAGTCGCCGGCTTGAAATGCCTCTAATGATGTCGCCGACGACGGAGGTTCTAGTGGCTACTGCCGGTGGCTGGGGGCGGTGGAGTGCTAGCGGGGAGGAGATTGAAAAGCTGTGAGTTGAGGTTTTTTTTTTTTAAATAAACTGTTTTTTTTTTAATTAAAAGGGTGACGTCAGGGTGACGCAGCAGTGACGTATGGGTGACGTGTCACCGGGACTACCTAGTCCCGGGACTATGGTATACGCGCCGATGTTTTTGTAGGGATAGTATACTATAGTGGGAATTGGGAAGGAAGTAATGTATGTGCTCGTCTCCTGCGTTATTGGTTTGTACTTCAGTTGTTTGTCAAGATGTACTTTTGAGGTGGCTGATGTAAAACATGAAAAATTCGAACAAATTGGCTTATGTACGTGCATTTGTTATGGGGCATGGACCTAGATTTCAGTAGTTTGCGATTTGCGAATGCATAATTTAGCGGTGTTTGACATATGGTATATACAGATTGTAATACTTGTGTATGACTTTGTAAATGCTTTATGTTCATGATGTTCTATATTGACTTGTGATATGTGTTTTCACCAGTGTGATACTAATTTTCATGTTGACAATTGGGGTGCAGAGCTATCATCGTTGAACAACGGGGACAGGCAATGGTTCTTTTTCAGCCCCAGGGACAGGAAGTATCCTAATGGTTCAAGGGCTAACAGGGCTACCCGCCAAGGCTACTGGAAGGCAACAGGAAAGGATCGTACAATTACTTGTAATTCACGTGATGTTGGTATCAAGAAAACGTTGGTGTTTTATAGGGGCCGGGCACCTACTGGTCAACGCACAGATTGGGTGATGCACGAATACACATTGGAGGAAGAAGAGCTTAAGAGGTGTCAAAATGTCCAGGATTATTATGCAATTTACAAGATGTTTAAGAAGAGTGGCCCGGGTCCCAAGAATGGTGAGCAGTATGGAGCTCCTTTCAGGGAGGAGGATTGGGCTGATGATGATTGCTTGAAAAAGAGTAGAAACTGTAATCAGGTGAACAGTACTCAGCTGGACAATGTTTCTCCTGCTGAGAGTTGTAGAAATGCCCAAGTAAATGTGTTGGAAACTGATGTTGGTGAGCTTCTGAATGGTATGGTTGATGATCATGCACAGTGGCCAGTAAATCTTGACGACTTTGAACAGGCTTTATCTCAGGTGAGGAGTTGTCTCTTGTGTCCTAGTTATACGTTCAGCTTGATTTGTAAACTGTGATTGAGTTTTCCATTATTGAGCTTATAATACTAACATCATGTCTGTTACTTCGGTGCAGTTGATTCGTGAAGAAGAGAATCAATGCAATATCAATGCATCGGTTGGGGAAGCAGTGTATGCTGATCCTTGCATGGCATATAATTTAGGCCCTCAGCATAATAATTTTACTCCCAATTTCAGTGTGGGAGGATCCTGGGATGCAACTGAAGTAACGTCTGCTGTGAATTCTGAATTTACGCCTGAAGTAACATCTACGGCAAGTCAGGAGTTCACTAATCCATTATTAAATGAGGATGATTTTCTTGAGATGAATGATCTTCTTGGTCCAGAGCCTGTTCAAGCTCCACCAATTCAAGCTCAACCGGCTATGAACCTGTATGAGAATGCGCAGTTGAGAGATGGTGATGGATTTGATTTGTATTATGATACCGACCTTTTTCTTGGTGATTTTGTTTCTGACGCTCAAACAGTACCTCCACCTCAATATCAAAGGCCACAAGAAGATGGTGTTGTTAACCATGGTGGCCTGTTTTCTGATGCTGTCTCTAGTTTTCGGAATGAGACATGGAACTATGAAGCTACTTCTTACCTTCAGAACCCCATTGAGGCATCCAATACAACTATGCCCTTACAATCTTCAGGTACATACTTGCCTTTCTCATGTTGACACTTCAAAATGCCCATGGGTGGAAATCATTTCGTGGATAAACCATTTTGCGACAGATCTACTAGTTTGAATAATGGTGGCTAATCACATACTAGTGTGTGATTTCTGAATCTTAATTCATAATATCGGTCCAAAATTTTCGTGTCAATGCTCTGGATGGATAATTTCTTCTGTAACTGTATTTTTTTGCTTCGTGAAATGGAGGATGGAGGAAAAATGTTTGTTGTAGGTGACTTGGAGGTGGCAGCTCTTGGAGAGCTCTCCAATCTTTTGGAATTGATTTTTGTTTCTTTTTGCTAATACAAGAGCTTGTGGGCATGTTCAGGTGTGATACATACTGGTGCTTCTGGAAATCTTATCCCCAGCTCGAATCAAAACCAGAATGAGAAACAGACTCAGCAAGCTCAACCTTGGTTATCTTCCACATTATGGTCGTTTGTGGAATCAATACCGGCTGCCCCTGCATCTGCTGCTGAGAGCGCATTGGCTAGCAAGGCATTTAAGAGGATGTCTAGCTTCAGTAGGGTAAGAATACATTCTAAAAGTGCTGTTATTGCTGCAGGGCGCGCTGGTAAGTCTGCTAGTGCAGGTGTAGGAAGTAGAATAAAGGGATTCTTCGTTTTCTCATTTTTGGCAGCTTTTTTTGCTGTAGTATGTGTGTTTATTGGTTCTCATTCCAGTGTTTTTGGAAAATTGCATTGCCGGATGAACTTGTAATTTAACTGAGAGCTTGAAACCACTATAACTGAGGGGATTTATAGGTTTATGTATTTGCAGGCTAGAGTAAACATGTCCTGCACCTGTTTGGTATTGTACATAACTACATATCTATCTATTTATACATCAATTGCCTTATATTTTTGGGTATTGGATTAATTTTCAAATGTCTCACTGTTTTTTGTCCTAGTTAACTTTGTTTTTGAGCAGATTTGTGATCTATTGGTAATTTCATCGAGTGTCCGTTCTTCAGTATTGAACTTTGTAACAAAGTTGTTTTCGTTGGTAAGACCATGTTTGATAGGACTTAATAAAAGTAGTATTTAGATTAGTTTAGAGTTATTCAAATCAAATCAGATCAGATCAGAGTCATTCAAATCAGATCAGATCAGAAATGTTCAAATAACTATTAATGTATTTGGTTCATAAGTGATATTAATTCGTTGAAATTCAATCAAATTTTTAACAAATTCAGATCAAATCAGTTCAGAGTCATTCAAATCAGATCGGATAAGAGTCATTCAAATCAGATCAGTTCAAGGCTCCCATGCCAATAGTCCTTATATGGAGACTATCTTTTGGCATAAACCACCCTTAGAACACTTCAAATTAAAATTTGATGGATCTAAACTCACCAATGGAAGGGCTTCTTTAGGTTATGTTATTAGAGATCCGAATGGAATCCCGATAATATTTGGGGCTAAATCTTGTAATTTTACTAAAATCATTTCTGCTGAAACTCTAGCTTTAAAAGAAAGAATCAAAGCAGTAATTTTCTTTTATATCAAAAATATTGTAATTGAAGGAAACAACATTTGTGTGATCAATTCTATTCGTCGTAACTGGAAGGTGCCTTGGGAAATTTTCAACCTTATTACAGACATTTTGGTGGACCTTGATACTTTTCACAAAGTGGAGATTACTCACTGCTTTCGTGAGACCAATAAAGTCGTAGACTTTATGGCCGATTTGGGACACTCTTGTCCCTCTCTTACAAGGTGGTTTGTGAGTCCTTTTGACTCTCTTACTTCTCTTATCCGAAAGGATGAGTTAGGTTGGTCATACACTCGTGGCTCAACTTAGGTTTTTTTACCTCTCTAAAAAAAAATCAAATCAGATCAGATCAGAGTCATTCAGATCAGATCAGTTAGGCCCTGTTTTATAGGACTTAATAAAAGTAGTATACAGATCATTTCAGAGTAATTCAAATCAGATCAGTTTAGAGTCATTCAAATCAGATTAGATTCGATCAAGTCATTTAAATTGTATCAGATCAGAAATGTTCAAATAACTGTCAATGTATTTTCTCCAGAATTGACACTAATTCGTTGAAATTCAATCAAACTTTCGACAAATTCAGATCAAATCGGATCAGTTAAGAGTCATTCAGATCAGATTAAATCAGAGTTATTCAGATCAGATCAGATCATTTCACAAAGATACAATCCTATCAAACGAGATTTAAGGGTATTATAGACCTAACTCACACCTAACAATTCCATATCCTCAACCTTACTCCTTCCTATAATAATCACTTTCTCTCTCAAAAAATTATCGTAGACGCTAAACGCAACAAAAAACCGCCTAAACGCAGCATAAAATAATAATTTAAATTGATAATTATCATTAACATTAAATGTATTTTACATTTTTGCCCTTCCCCAAACCTATCTCAATTTGCTGCGTACTCTATTTTGCCCAGAATCCCCCCCAAACATATCTCAATCCATCCCGACACCAACCTCTTCGTCTTCGCCACACGATCGCCACGATCTTCATCGTCGACGATTGCCACGATCTTCCTCGGCGACGATCGTCCAACCTGTCCTCCTGCTTTCGTCTCTTCCTCGACAATCCTTCCTTCTCCTCGCTGCTGCTGCTGCTCGACGAGTCCCCCACCCTGCACATCCCCACGCATAGCTCCGGCCACAGATCACAGGCGACGACAGCCCAGCTCCCGCCGATCATCGAGCCGCACCACTCCGCCTGCAGCCGCCTCTGTTCCGCCCACAACCGCCGTGAATAGCCCTGTTTTCAATTGAAACCCTCAATTTTGGGGTCTTTGGTTCATTGATCGATTAAAGCTCGATTTGGGGGGTTGGACACTAAAACGATCGACACCATAGCATAGGTGCCGCTTAAAACGATCCACACCTGTAAAGTTGGTGTCGCCCAAGGCGTTCAGCTCCTGTGCAGCTGGTGTCGCCCAAATCAATCAACAATTATAGCAGAGGTGTTGCTCAAGTCGGTCAACACCTGGGTAGTGACTGTCGACTAAAGCGGGCGATAACCATTGCAAAGGTGTCGTCCCACCCAATCAACACCTGTGCAGCTGGTGTCGACCGAAGTAATAGACACTTATCGAAGAGGTGTTGGCTGACACTGTCAATACACGTGATGAGGTGCCGCCCATGGCAGTCGACGCCTTCTCAAAGGGTGTCGCCCATGGAAGTCGACACCCTCTCAAAGGGTGTCGCCCACGCTGGCCGACAGTCTCGCTTAGGCGTTGATTGCGGCGATTGTCACTTTATGAAATCTGGAAAATTCATTCTTACCTCAAAAAAATCGTTACGAATCTCGTCCGTCATAATCACGATAAATTACTATACAATTATTGAACAATGCAATTGATTAGATTATGTGAGTAGTATTTATTTGGGTTTTTATATACTTTTGGTTTACCTTATTAAAATAGAAAAGGGTATTTTAGGGAAGTTAAAAAGGTATATTTATTTATGTTAATATTTTATGCTGCGTTTAGGCGGTTTTTTGCTGCGTTTAGCGCCTCCCAAAATTATTTACTATCATCATTATCTTTTGGTATTAGGTGCATAAAACATCATGTCGAACACGATATATCTAGATATGATACTCTGATCCCTCAGTTTAGTTGCTTAAGATGTATACTCTCTCCGTCCCAACTCAAACGTCCCATATTCCATTTTGGGACGTCCCACTTCAAACACCCTATCTATTTTGGGACATATTTATTTCTCCTACTTTTATTAAATTATCACATCCTCTCTCACATATCTCTCATACTTTTATTAATCATCACATTCTCTCTCTTTCTTTTTCCAAACCCAGTCAACTTACTATATCCATTTTTCTTATTTCACTACAAATATCGTCCGGGGCGTTTGAGATTGGACGGAGGGAGTATATGTCAGAGTCGTTATGGGCCAATATCGGCCCCCTCGTGGAAGACTAGCTCACCACCTTATAAACGCCATTGCCCGGGTCAGGTTAATTGCGTTTGAAGAATTTGAGTGTGACTAATTTAATGGGCTGACATGTGAAAGGGGTGTTGGAATGACAACGAGGCACATGCGAGTTATTTCTCCTATTGCCAAATGGTTTTAGGATGAAACCCAATCAACTTGTGAGTTAGTCCTACGAGGAGGCTGATATCAGCCCATGACGACTCCAACATGGCATCAGAGCAACATGGTATTAAAGACGTGAGACTCAAGAAGATAAACAGGGCCTGTATGCAGATGGACCAAGTTTACGCAATCGAAGAGAGATTGGAGAGCCCGGGTTTGTGATGCCACTGAAGAGAGTTAGAAGAGATTCGGTAAACTTGTGAAAGTCCAGTCTGCGCAGATGGACAAAATATTTGGGAACCAAAGCGAGCTAGAAGAGTCCCGGTTAGGCCCTAATCCTGGTCTGCTAAGTAAGAGTTTAGAAGATTATAATTCTTTGAAAATATAATTTTATAATTTAATTTACAGAAAGTTTAAATTAAATTAATTGAGTAGCTTGGAGGTACATTATCGGTCCATGTTGGCCTGGTAAAGCATAATCATAAAAGCATATTCCCCTTACCACTATCTTCTAATGCAAGATAAATACTTGCGACCGGTTATATGACCATCGGCGTATAAGACTTCACGAAATGGGCAGACCGATGTGAACTATCAGGACATTAGCTTTATTTCTTGTCAAAAATTTTGTGGCCAAACATATAACAATAATAACAATTGAGAAAAAAAACATCTTGAAAACATCTTAATATAAAAAACATCCACAATCGATTATTGGGGAAATTAAATTAAAGAAATTAAAACGTAGTATAATTAGTTATTCGAACCATTTATAAACTCCTGAACTTCTGACCGGTGTGTGACCTGTAAACTTGCGCCAGGAATCGGCTCTTGAGCTGTATATGAACGTCTCTTCTTTATACTTGTCGTTAGAAACAACCACGGCGACCTTATAATCATCACTAATATGATCATATCCAAACCCAATTGCCTCGTGATGCCTTAAATCTTATTTGCGATGGATCCGATGCTAATATGAGGACTCTTTTGTATCGTACTGTTGAAGGATTGACTAAAACCAAATCAGGCACGAGTGGCTCTCTAATAACCCACTTAAGTTGACAAAGTACCAAGCCATTGCAACTACCCGATTATGTTTCCAAAATCTAGACGATCTACCAGGTTGAGTTTAACAGCTCGGAATCGGGTTTCCGAGCCCAAACTTGCCACGTAGACATAGTCGTTTATCTTGCCCATGAAGATAAGGGCACCATCTTCGGGGCATGGATACTGTTTGGAGTGGCTAAGGTGTAACTTAACGAAGTCATGGCTCGTTATAATGGCTAGCCATGTTTGACTTGAGCATTGGATACCTCTTGGCGCAAAATGGTAATTTCAGGCCCCTACAACTAGAACGGATTGGTACAATTAATGAAGCTAAGTACAATGATAATTGCCAAAATTGCACTCTTGTATAATTTTCTTTAAAAGATTAGTTAATTTAAATCTCAACAATATAATTCTTGATACGGTATTAGTGACATAAATTGTGTAGGTGGCGAGTTAGACGATTAGGCCGGCCGGGTCCTGTGCAAATTTCTTGCTGTTGCGTGAGCAATATACTAGACTAAAATGGTGAAATTCTTGCGGTGACTAAAACGGAGATTATGGAGCTCGGCTATGGCGGATATTGAAGTGGAACGAAGGGGCTTGCAGGCCGGTGGCGCTGTCCTATGGAACAGAGAACATCATACTGCCAGGTACGACATGAAGTTATGCCTGCTAGCGTCCGACTTATTACTTAGCTTGCTACGAAAAACATCTTAAATTTCTAACAGGCAAAAATGTTGAAACGTAAGCTTAACGTTAGTACTTAAACATCTTTGTATCCACATATACTAACGATATATCATAATGGTCATTGGAACAAATCAACATTTGTTTTTTGGAATTCGATGACGAAAACTAGCTACTAGTTATCAAAACCAGCTAGTCTTTACAACGTGCTACGCACGGTCTTCATTAATTAACATGTTTGATATTATTTTTAAAATAGTAAAATAGAAATTTTACAATATTAGTCATCGACGTCTTCAATATTCTCCGAACCGCATAATACTAAGTCTCTAACTTCCCTCTCCACTTTATTGTTATTTCAATATTTATTCTTACCACAAATTTGAACGATATTATATTCCACTATTTATATCAACTAGTTTGCATGCCCGTGCCACGCCCAGGCTTGTCTATTTATAATGTTTATACTCGTTTTGTAAAAATGACAGCATGTTTTATCGTTGTTCTAATTTTACAATGAAGGGTAGTAGGGTACTATAATCAACTTTTGTCCCCCGTCATATTTTATTATTATATATTTTTACTCACTCATCGTATTATCATATTTCCACTTTTATGTTACCCATTTTACAGTTTCAATCCCATTATCTCGTCACTTGTTACATTATGTCATTCTACTATTCCGTCACCCGTTATATCACATCATATTCAAATTTATTACCATAAATTAGCCAACCACCATAATATTATCTCTTATATCTCATGTTATAAACTAAATTACCATATTTATTATTTCCATAAATTAGCTAATATGATAATTTATTACCATATGTTAATCAATAATTGTATTTTAATACTATTTTTATGCTCTATCCAATTAATGTATGCCAAGTGTCAACCTAGGAAAGACTTGGTTTCAGGTTTTAATATATAGTATTAGATTAGATCACCCCAAAATATTTTGATTTTTATGCATGTATATTTATTTACAACCACAACATTAATGACCTTTATATATAATTATGTTAATAAAAGCATCAACAAGCTGTTCTTTGCTTGTGAGTTTTCTGGGAATATTTGGAAAGAAATCTCAAAGTGGATGAATACACGGAAACCTGCTTGGAGTCTAAAGAGAGAGCTGCAATGGCACGCCAGAAGACATAACTCTAGGCACTGGACTGCAAAATGGAGAGCTTGTAGCCTTATGGCTACAGTCTATGAGATTTGGTTGGAAAGAAACTCTAGACTGTTTGCAGATATACATCATGACGCTGATTTCTTAATTAGTAAGCTTAAATTTGTAATTAGTATAAGAGTTCTTGCTTGGGCAAAATCTTGCCATTATGAGGAAGTTGTAGACAGCCTGAATCCCTAAGTGATTCCTGTAGGAGGAGTTTATGAGGATGATTTAGTGGGTGTATTGTTGTAAGTGCTTTGATCTCTTTATTCCCATTGTGGATGAATAAAGAGACTACTGATTACTTGCAAAAAAAATAAAAGCATCAACAAAAATAATTGGCATAGTGGTTAATGTGTTGCAATTTCACATGGAGGTCACGGGTTCAAGTCTTTACAGTCTCATTTTTGCGGTGGATTTGTTTATGTGGCTAATGAGGTGGATTCGCATATGTGACAGCGGTGGATTTGTTTATGTGGCTAATGAGGTGGATTCGCATATGTGACATGCACGTTTGCCTGTCACCTATGTGGCACGTGAGGTGGACGATGACGTGTCGCGCCCACACGGTTTCCATCCAACTTTATATATATACTAGTTTGATGGCCCGTGCAACGCCCGGGCTACTTATATTTAAATTTTAAAATTATATAAACGAATTTTTTTATTTAAAACCTAAAATATCATTTCAAACACCCGTGTGATATTTGTAATGAAGTTAGATGGATACTCACCTTTAAAAATCAAAAGTCATGTTTCGAACACCCGTGGGATATTTATAATGTAATTAGATGGAAACTCACATTTAAAAACCTAAAATCTCATTTCGAACACCCGTGTGATATTTGTAATTTAATTAGAGGAAAAGTCACATTTCAAAAACTAAAGTCCCATTTTGAAACACCCGTGGGTTATTTGATCAAATTGCCATAAATCAAGTAATTACTATATTACAAAACTATTTTCCATAAATCAAGTAATAATGTTTGACCGGAAGTTGTACGAGTATGTTGGACAGTATCTCCTCCGGCAGGTAGAGATCTGTCTCTGATCTACTTCTCCTCTTCGACTCTTCCATTGAAATTTGTTAAAGTTAAGGAAACCCTAAAAATAAATTGGCCGGAGGACCCGTTTATTAACTCTAGCTTTTCACAATAGTTGATCTCTTTTATTTCTTTATACACCAAGCCCGAAAATAAAATAAAATAAATGAAATTTGAGTCCAACGTAAATTGTCATAGTTGATTATAGAAACAACGACCAAGCCTTAATCCCAAACATAATATAATAATAACGTTGGACATTAAAAAAAAACACATTTTAAAAACATCATAATTACAATCGACTTGGAAAAAAAAAAGAACATAGTATAAATAGTTATTGCAACTATAATAAGGTAACAAGGGTTCGATTACAACCCGTGTACTCCTTGAAAAAACTACAATGATGTCCGAATCGAACAATTGGAGTGAATAAATTTTCTTTTCCTTCTCTAATGGCATACCACTCGAGTGTAGAACGAGTAATCATGCTTTCTAATTTCATCAACCATATCTCATCTCCATCACCACCTTGTGCATGATTAGCAATCGGATCAATCGGAGCAATCGGAGCAATCTTCCAAATTTGACATCCAATCCCGAACTTGTCAGTTTTGTTCAACACCTCGACCCACGAGTCTTTGACACCGTACTCCTTCATAACCCATACGTAACTCGTCAACCCGTCACTCGAGATAAATAAAAGTCCGTTTTGAACCACCATATCAGTCACCGGGACTGATTTTCCTGAGCGCTCTGGCAATGGTATTACGCTCCATTTTTCCGTGGTAATATCGAAACAATAGACTTGTTGAATATCACGTATATACCAATGCAGCAAGTGATTGTTGAGGAGCACCCCTTTGGAGTAGCTACTTTTCGACCTTATGACAGGCATGTCACCTGTAAACTTACGCCAAGAATCGGCTCTTGAGCTGTAAATAAACGTCTCGTTTACATGTTTGTCGTTAAGAACAACTACGATGACTTTATAATCATCAGTAATATGATCGTATCCAAACCCAATTGCCTCGTAATATCTTAATCTTATTAGCGATGCACCCGATGGTAATACGGGGAGTCTTTTGTATCGTAACGTTGAAGGATTGACCAATACCAGCAGATTTTGTGTCTGCTCCTTTTCCCTTAACTTGATTTGACAAAGAACCAAGCCATTGCAACAACCGATTATTTTTGCGGAAAGTAAGATGATAGTCTTCCAGGCTGAGTTTAACAACTCGGAATCGGGATTTCGAGTCAAAACTACCCACGTAGACATTGTCGTTGTTCTTGCCCTTGAAGATAAGGGCACCATCTTCAGGGCATGGAGACTGTTTAGAGTGGTTAAGGTGTAAATTGGCGAACTCATGGCTCGTTATAATGGCTAACCATGACTTGCACACGATTTTGAATCTTAAGATGTGTTTGACCGGAAGTCGTACCAGTATGTTCCAGTGTATTTCCTCTGGCAGGTATGGCTTCTCTGATCTCCTCCTCAACTCTACCATTGAACTGGTTAAAGTTAAGAAAACCCTAAAAATAATTAGGCTGAGGAGTAATTAAGGACCCCTTCAACTCTAGCTTTAATTAATTTTCTTTCGAATTTTTTAGGGACTGTTTGGTATCGTTTTCTGTTTTCCGTTTTCTGTTTTTTTTTTTTTTAAACCACAGTCCCGTTTTTGAAAACCAGAAAAAATGGTTTTCATTATTCAGTTGTTAGTTTTCTTTTTCTGTATGATTATTATAGAAACATACCGTTTAAATTAATTTTTGCAACTTATTTAGCTAAATTTTTAATGCAAAAAAACCAAAAACTGAAAACAGCAGTGATACCGAACGGGCCCTATTTCCTTTCGAGTTTTTTTATTTTTATTTTTATTAATCACGCAATTAATTTATTTTTGGTAACATAATTTCGCACAAAAATGATCTCTTTTATGCTCTGGATGAGGAGGGCAACGTACCATCTTCGTGGCATGGAGACCGTTTAATGTAGTGAAGGTGAAGCTTGGCGAAGTCACTGCTCGTTAAATTAGAAGATCTAGCCACGAATAGGAGGTATAGGACACTGTTTTGATGTTAAAATTTTAAAACTACGTACATTTTGGTAATGCTTGATTTTATATATATACTGGTAGTTCTTAGTTTTTTCATTCTTTATTTCTTGTTACTTGATTTCTTCTTTGATTTCTTGATGTTCAATTCCTTGACTCCTTGAGTACACTCTGATACATCACATGCTGATGTGTTCGACAAGAAGTCGTACGAGTATGTTCGAGAGTATGTCTTCCGGCAGGTAGGAGTTATCTGATCTCCTTCTGATGCAGCCTCTACTGTCTACACATACAAATCCAAGAGCGGCTAACAATGAAGGAGAAGGTTATGAATCAAAAGAATTATGTTAGTTATTTGATGTTTTCGGGATCAATTGAAGTTCACCGAGAGCCGGAAAGCACCTGAAGCAGTCGTTTCAGAAAGAATGCCGAATACAGTGCAGAAAGTTCAGTTTTGCGCAGTCTTATTTGTGACGGTTCTGTGAGCATGCAAATGAAGGTCATTTTCAGATTTCTACACCTTATTGGAAATACATACAAGACATAAAAATAAGTTAGGGAGTTGTAATTATCATCAAATAATCTGTAGTTTGGTTTCAGTTTATTTTTTAGTACAGATGTGCTGCACAAGACTGGTCTGGAACTTCAGCTACTGTCCTCCAACTTTGAGGGCTTCTAGATCCTGGTACAGATGTCTGTTTTTGTCAAAATTTATGTGCATATTGAAGTAACTGAAGCTAGCTTTCCAATGGTATATCTAAGAGCTTCGTCAGATAAGTTTTGCTATGTCTGAATACCATTGCCGTACTGTGTAGATTTTTGTTGTCCTGTTTTCAGGCTTACAATATTGTAGTCGATATGTTTAGCCTGATTTCTACTCCAATAAATGGAGGCTTTGAAGGATGTTATTATCTTAGGGTATGGTAAGTAATTTCACTTATCTGATAATATTTAATTAAGCCTTAATCAATTTGATTAGGCCTTAATTACTTTTGATTGGCATCTGAAATTACCATCAGCTGTTTTGTACAAAGGGTGTTTCCTGATTTTCTATGACTCGACTTTTTGGAGCGTAAATCATGTTTAACTTTTCTTAGCCTTTCTTTACTGTAATATTAAGTGGTGGCCTCTGATTGTGATTGTTTATAATTATAGTAAACATGAATCTAGCTACATAATCTATCTGGACTAGACCTCGCTCGCTCCTTGACAAAACCCATGCATATATTGCAACACTTGATTATTGCTTATTGCACCTCCTTGAAAACGTAAGCAAGACGTTCTTCAAAATCGAACTTTGTGACAAGGTTGTGTTTGAGTACATACAAAAGTGGACTTTTAATCCCACTTGATTGTGGAACTAGTAGTACCACATTCTAATCTCATCAAGCATATCTCATCTCCATCACTACCTTGTACATAATTAGCAATCGGAGCAATCCACCATTCTCCACCGCGATCACCTCCAAGCTGTTGACGTTTATTCAACAGCTTGGCCCATGAGTCTTTGACACCGTACTACTTCATAACCCACACGCAAGTTGTCAACTTGTCACCACCAGAGATGAATAAAAGTCCGTTTTGAACCACCATATCAGTCATTGCGACTGATTTTCCCGTGCGTTCTCTCAATGCTATCACGCTCCATTTCTCCGTGGTAATATCGAAACAATGGACTTGATGAGTATCACGTATATACCAATGCAGCAAGTGATTGTTGAGGAGCACCCCTTTTGAGTAGCTTATTATCGACCTTATGACAGGCATGTCACCTGTAAACTTGCGCCAGCAATCGGCTATTGAGCTGTATATGAACGTCTCATCTTCATGTCTTTCGTTAAGAACAACCACGACGAATTTATAATCATCACTAATATGATCATATCCAAACCCTATTGCCTCGTAATAACGACAGCGATGGTAGCATGGTGGGAGTCTATTGTAGCGTAACGTTGAAGGATTGACCAAAACCAGATCAGGTACGTGCTTGCTGGCTTTCAACCAACTTGAGTTGACAAAGAACCACGCCATTGCAAGAACCAATTATGTTTACAATATCAAGACGACCTACCGGGTTGAGTTTAACAGCTTGGAATCGGGTTTACAATATCAAGCCCAAGCTAGCCACGTAGAGAGACTTGTCTTTCTTGCCCATGAAGATGAGGGCACCATCTTCGTGACATGGAGACAGTTTAGAGTATTCAAGGTGTAACTTAACGAAGTCATAGCTGATTATAAGAGCCCGCCATGGCTTACATACGGTTTTGAATCTTAAGATGTGTTTGACGGGAAGTCGTACGAGAATATTGGACAGTACCTCCTCCGGCAGATATGCATACTTTGATCTCCTCCTCTTCAACTCCGCCATTGTTTTGGTTAATAAAACCCCTACAAAAATACATACTTTGAGGACCCGTTCAAACTCTACCTTTCGACTTTACTTTTATATTAATCGCACAATATTGATCTCTTGTATTTAGAGATCAAGCCAAATCGGAAAAATTAATTAAATAAATAAATTATGATTAGTGTAAATTGCCATGTTTGTAAAGGATACTTATCATAAGCATATTCCGCTTGCCTCAATCTTCTAATGGGAGACAAGTGCTTACGGTTGTAATTAAGTTCATATATAGGCGTGTATAAAACATTAAAACTTCACCTGTTTAGTATTGTACATATTTCCGAGCAACTAGTAGGATACGGGTGGAAATCTCACTTTGGGCCTGACCTTGATGGGAGGGGTGATAAACAACTGGGTTCGCGACAATCTTCCTGACTTTCGTTTCCAAATTCGTAACCTGACCAAGAGAATAGCGGGGTTCAACGTGAGCTTCGTTTTAATAACACTAATGCCTTCCTTCTCAACCTTAGCATTGACCTCAATGACCGTCTTAATGATGCCCTGACTTTATTAGAGGAGAAATTTTGGGATCTGCGCTCCCGGGATAAATGGTTAATGGGGGGGGGGGGGGGGAGGGGGAATAGGAACACCTCTTTCTTCCATAGATCAGATCGGTCACAATTATAAGGAGTCGTAATAAGATCCTGATGCTAAAAAATGATGTCGGTGAGTCCTTTGATGACGAGGTGAGTATTCGGTTACTTACCTTAAACTATTTCCAAACACTTTTCACCTCTGATAATCCTGTCGTGGCCGATTGGTTTCACTTAATGGGGGGTCAGTGAAACCTCTCGGCTACCCCTTGTGCTTCGGAAATTCAAGCCACGGCTTTCCAGCTGCATCCCTGGAAGGCCCCTGGGCCGGATGGGTTCCATGCTCACTTCTTTCAAAGTCACTGGTCTGTCTTGAGTGAGGATGTGTGCAACTTTATCGCCGATTGTTTTGAGAGTAGGAGAGTTCCAACTGATTGTAATACCACCTTGATCTCCCATATATCCAAAATTGATCACCCGGAGACCCTCAAAAATTTCCGTCCCATTAGCTTATGTAACAATAGCTACAAAATTGTGTCTAAGATCCTTGTCAATAGAATTCGGCCCCTGTTGCGAGCCCAATTTATCTCCCCTAATCAAGGGAGCTTTCTTCCGGGCCGAAGTACCACGTCTAATTACATTGTGGCTACGGAAATCCTTCATTCCATGAAAAAGAAGCGTGGTTAGAACGGGTGGTTTGTCCTTAAGCTTGACCTAGAGAAGGCCTATGATAGACTTGAATGGAGCTTTATTGAGTATGCCTTAGGGTTTATGGGCCTTGATCTGAACACCATCGGACTTATCATGAGTTGTGTCTCCACTCCCTCCTTTATGGTGAACATCAATGGGGCTAACACAGAGTCCTTTACCACTTCTAGAGGTATTAGGCAAGGTGACCCCCTATCCCCTTACCTGTTTATCATCTGCATGGAGTTGGTTTCCCGACTGATTCATAGGGTGTGTGAGAACCATGAGTGGAAGCCCTTTAAGATGGCGGGGAATGGTACCCCCTTTTCGCACCTTTTCTTTGCAGACAATGTGCTTCTTTTTGGGGAAGTGGATCACACTACGCTCCACACCCTCACTACCACCCTCTCCACGTTCTTTGCTTCATCAGGCCAAAAAATGAACACCCACAAAAGCAAGTTGTACTTCTCTAGAAATACCCCTAAGACCCTTCGGGATGTGTTCGAAGCCACGCTTGATGTTAAATCGAGTCCGGATTTAGGTGTTTACCTTGGCTATCCTCTTGGAGATAAGCGGCCTACCAAAAACAAACTCACCTTTATCCTTGATAAGATCACAGCTAAGCTCAGCAATTGGAAGTATAGCACCCTATTCAGAGCTGGCAAGGTGGTCTTGATTCGATCTACTCTCTCGACTATCCCTTGGTACCTTATGTAGGCCATCTGCCTTCCCTCTTGGTCCTTACCAGTATTGATCAAGTGTGCGCCCGCTTCCTCTGGGGAACCGGTGTGAAACCTCGGAAGATGGCCTTACTCTCCTGGAATAGGATTACGGGGCCATTGGAGGTTGGGGGACTTGGCATCCGGTCTGCGACCCTTATGAATGAGCTCCATATGATGAAGCTCGCTTGGCGAGTTCACAGCCAGGATAACCTTGCTTCGACTATTCTTCATGAGAAGTACGTGTGTAGTACGTGTGTAGGAAGGAGTGGCCCACTCTGTTTAAAAGGGGCTCCCATATTTGGCAGGGGATAGGGAAAGGGTGGGAGGCTTTTCTAGCTCACGCTTCTTGGTCGGTAGGGGATGGTCGACACATTAATTTCTGGGAAGATAAGTGGTGCGCCTGGGGAACTCTTCGTAGCCGTTTCATTTGTCCCCTCCCTTCTGACCTTGCTTCTAAGACGTTTTTTGACTTTGACCATGGTGGGGTGGGGGTCCCCCTCGATGATTTGTTTGACCAGGACACCCATCGGGATATCCTTGCTACCTTTATCCCCGGGAGTAGGGTGGATATAGTGTGTTGTGATGTGGCCTTAGGTAGATCCTTTGATTCTGACATAGTGTACAATTACCTTTGGCATAGAGATAATCGGGATGTGGCTGAAATGAAAATTTGGACTCTTATTCATGACCTTCTTGTCTCTCCCCGTATCAAATTCTTTCTTTGGACAGCAGCGTGGGACCGGCTTCCGGTCAATGCCCTTCTTGCTGACTGTGGGATTCCCCTCTCCCCCTGTTGTACCTTTTGTCCTTACGTTACTGAAACTGTGATTCATGTTCTGCGGGACTGTCCCTCTGCTACTGAGGTTTGGTGTTCTTTAAGTACTCCCCCTGGTTGGTCCTCCTTCTCTGACCCTGTGGAGTGGATTCACCTGAACCTCGCGACTGGTATTGACCTTGATTGGATTGTTACATTTTCTATTAGTTGTTGGCGCATTTGGAAGAGACGGAATGCATGGATTTTTGACCGGAAAATCACCTCCCCCCTTTCCCTTCTCTCATACACTCAGACTCTCAAAAATGTTCGACTAATCCTCAACAGTCAACTCCCCCCCCCCCCCTTCAAAACACTTTCCTCCTAATCCTGACATCCAAACCCATTCGTCCTTGTTTGTTGATGGCTCCTTTGTTGCGACTAGTTTCTCTGCGGGAATAGGTGGTTGTCTTTTAGGGCCTCATGGCCGATGGAGACATGGTTTTTTGGCCCATATCTTTGCTCGTGGAACATGTGAGGCGGAATGCCTTGCGATTATGATGGGGCTTGAATGACTCCAAGGGAATGAGTTGAGTTATCTGGATCTTTACTCGGATTGTGAAATTGCTGTAAATGGAATTAACAATGTTAGTCACCATGTGGATAGGTTGAGCAATATGTATTGCAGGGGACTGTCAAGAGCACTACATGTGAATGTGGTTCACATTACACGAGCTTAGAGCAACAACGCCGATCTTTTGGCCGCACAAGCATGGTGGGCTATACCACAAGACCCCGTCAAGGGTAATGTTCCGACTTTGATTGAGCTCAGCGATGGTGTGGGTCTGGCGGCCTTCTTTGACGAGAATGACCTTCTCGTACCTCCATGGGAGGATGTAATAGCTAGTAGTAGTAGTAGTTTGTTGTTTCTTTAGTCGTTTACCAAAAAAAAAAAAAGTACCGTGATCACATAAATTATTACTTCGGAGCAACAACCAAAAATGGTAATTTCAGGCCCCCTACAACTAGCGCAGATTGATTTCTTCTACAGTACTCCCTCCGTCCCAGATCAAACGCCCCAAGACGTTTTTGTAGTGGAATAAGAAAAATTGATATAATAAGTCGAGTGGGGTAAAAGGAGGAGAGAGAATGTGAGGATTAATAAAAGTAGGAGAGATAATGTGAGAGATAATGTGAGAGAAGATGTAATAATTTAATAAAAGTAAGAGAGAGAAATATGTCCCAAAATAGATGGGGTGTTTGAAATGGGACGTCCCAAAATGGAATATGGGGCGTTTGAACTGGGACGGAGGGAGTAGATCTGAAATATGATGAGTATATAGGTAGCCGAAAGATGCAGCACAAAAAATGCTTTCACTTTACAGGTTGCCGAAAATAATGATAAGAATAAAATTATAATCAAAATCCACACCTAAAATTGTCATTGTCCCCTAGAGTATAAAACTGCGGAACCAGATGTCCGCCTGGTCAGAGTATAAAATACGCAGATAGCGGTGAGTTCAAACTACTTCGGATCACCGGTTTCACTGTCCTCGGTGTCCTCGGGTGATACGTCCTTTGGGAAATATTCTTCACCGGGGAACATTTGTTGAAACATCTGCAATTGAAAACAAACAATGACACGAAGGTCGACACAAAACTGAAATCCAAACCCAGACTGTGAATGATGTCCTCGGTATGTTTGCTTCCAGATTCTTATGCTATACACAACTTTAGCAATGCAAAGTATTATTTGTATTTCGAAAATACAATTACTTACCTTCTCAGTAGCATCTATGAGGTCACTATAGCTTAAATTTCCATCAGGGGAGGGGGTGGTGCTGATGGTATGAACTGAACCCTGAAATATAATGAGGAATTAACAGAGATTAGTAATCAAATAAAGATGGTCCAACTCAGCTCTCATTTAAAAGAATCGATCATCACCAAAAAAAAAAAAAGGAGGTTAGGCATTGAACAGTACAAAACTATAGCACACCGTTAGCGCACAGAGAACTTAGCAAATAACACTTCCCTCCATAGGCAATGGAAGATTTACACTGATTCGACATCACTTTACCGTACAATAGACCTTTCAACTGTGCACATGATACACTACACAAGGTCACAAGTATAACAATATGCTCTTGTCATCCCCTTGTGGTGGAAAGTCAAAACATAAGATCCAAAACGAAATGATTTTAGAAGCTAAACCGTAAACGAGGGAAATGGACATTCTGGTTTCACAGCAATCATAACCTTACATTAGAATAAAAACAACCACCAAAACATTCTTGTCAGCTCTACAAAACTAAACCTAGAATTTAGAGGTGACTGCTCATAACGCAGCAATAAATATTAAGCGACTTGAGATGCATACAGTGACACGACTTCAACTATGAAGAGTGACAAGTCTCGGTACAATCATGTTCCATATATCTCCTGAACAAAACCTCGTAAGTACAGAAGTACTATGTGCCGAATATCAAAAGTTGAAGGGAAGTTTCCGTAAACTCCCTTTCCCTCTCACCAAAGTTAAAGTCAACAAAACCAGATACATGTTTGGAAAAGCCCTCAAAAAATGAATGAAAAGTTAAACAGGCTATATAGCAGTTACCAGTCACTTTTTTTCTTTATTTTTGAAATATTTAGTTTGTTTCTAATTAAAAAAGCATGAATCTTCATAATGAGAACTGGACCTTCTTTACTTAAAAGGTGTTCAAGATAACTATGTTTAACAAATAGAGACATAAAGAACCCTTTAAACCGAAATGAAGAAAGTGAGAGTACTTGGAAGGCCTGCATTGCTGATTTCATTTTTCTTATTATGGACTACGGAGGATATAATGATGGATACTAAAATGAGCAGAAATCAAACCTCTGTAATCTCCTGGATATACAAGGTCCTCCAGTTGCAAACAGGTCGTGGTTCTTCTTGTACTGCACTTGGGGCATCTGAATTCATTTTAGGATCTTCAGCAGAATTATCATTGGTACTACCAGATGTAGGTTTTCTGAATAAAGCACCAATTGCAGCTTTTAACAATGTCTCCCCTTGGTGGGCATCATCACACAAAGCAGATAGATGGACAACAAACCTACAAAACAGAGGAGCGTCACCATAAATAGACCATTCTATTCCTTCCTGCTTGTCAGCAATTACAGACAGTTTGTGCAAATAACATTCTAGACTTTTAAGTGAGAAATCGTATAAAAACAGACATCTAGCCAAAAATAGAAAATGAACAACAGTAAACTTAAGTGTATGTTGTGTTTCTTATTCACTGATAGCAGTACCCCAGTACCTCAAAGGCTCCCGTCAATAGCGAGGTAACGGGGGTCGGATGTACATAGTCTTATCCCTTATGTCTCTTATTCAGCCCCCCCCCCCCCCCAATCTCTTTAAAAAAAAAACTATAAAATTGTCAAAAGTTTCAGCTGGCACTACCAACTTTTTGCATACAAAATCATGTTGCTGTCATAAGAAAAGGCAAGCTCTGAATAATCGCCACTGCCATACATTTGATAACTCAAAGTTTTCAGTTGTTCATTGAATAAGCATACAATTGGCTATTAGAATCTAGAAGTATCTGTTCATGCAGATCCTCTTAGCCAAGACCACGACAAAATTCAAGACTCAAGATACATGATCAATTGTAGCATTAAAGATAAAGTCGAAGCTCTATGGTTTCGAAACTTACATGCCCATGGGGCACACTGCTGAATTGCTACTCATTTGGAGTGCTCGGATTGATGTTGCCTGCTCGGGATACAAAGCTAAACAAAAAGACAATGAGTTAATCGTAAATCCTCTGAATTATACAAGAGCCAATGAACATGACATTAAACACCTATTATCTTACATCTGGGAGGAAGCACTATCAAAAGGTTGGATGCATCTGCCTTCAATGATGTTTTGGTTATGCATATTGCCCTTGCCACCTTCTTTTTCATATCTTTCGAGCAAGGATGATTAGAAGTACTAACTGAATCTTCGGGCATATATGAAGAAGCCAAGGCTTCCGGAACGACCAAGTCTGGGTCCAAAATCAATTTCTGACTGAAGACATCCTGACCAGAGGACAATCTCACACCTCTGTAAACCCCAGTATCCTGAAAAACTCAGTAAAATATAGTAAATACGCTAGGTTATACGCGTGCAACTACGAAACATTACATAGAATCTACGATTTATCAAAATTATGCACCTTATCTGCAAGCAGAGCTGCTACTGATATTCGTAACACCTGTCAGATCAGAGTTCAAAAGTTCAATTAGTATAAGAGCTTGAAAGAGTAACAGTCACATAGTTTTCAAACGGAAAAAAAAAAAAGAGATAACAGTAGTGCTATGGTACCAATACCAAACAATGATAGGAGTCTACTCCCCTCATATAATGCAAAATTCCACAACCTAGCATCACAAATGCCAGTGTAGGGAACATGACTAAAGAGGGTCTACTAACAAAGGAAGAATGCCGGAGTGCAAAAAGAGAAAATAATTAGCATCAAACTTCTTCAGATTTCAGTGAAGTAATTCAATTTTCTACTGATCATCATTCCCCAGACAAAGCACAGACCTTGCAAGTTTTCTTTCATCACACAGAAGATTAATCTCCTCAATTCCTCGTCACTCTAAAACACTATACAATCCAGAGGGGGTAAACTACAATTAAAAACCAGTAATAGTCATACTGATACATGTTAACCAACCCCGACTAAGTCTTGGTGGTTGTTGTTGTTGTTCTAATGATCATACTGATACTGTACATAGAAACAGGAAAGGCAGCAATGTCCCTTATAACCCAAATGATGATTTTGTAAACTCAAACTCAGAAACAATGCTTAAGCCTGCTTTTAAAATTAATCACAGATACAAACCTAAATCAAGCGTCCATATCAATGAACAAGCAAAACACAAGGCAAACCTTACTAATCACCTCTCTAAAACACCTACATATATGCATCCTTTGACCGCAGCACGACGGCAGAAGGCTTGTGGCAATTCTCCTTGGCCATACATAGGATATAACATGGCACCAGGCGCATTTGGGAATCTTGAAGATGTCAAAGATAATTCACAGGTAGAAAAAAAAATGTCAGTCTATAAACAAACAAAAGAAGAGAATATATACTCCGTATAAACAAAAGTAAATAAGATGTGCATGTCAAGCTATAAACTTTCATCTTCTCACCTTCCCATGGACAAATGATAAAGAGCCAAACGACTGATCCCATCTTTCGTCCTCAGCAAATCTTTGCCGGCTTCTACGTTTTCTTGATCATGATCTGCAAGCGCTATACCATATAGGATAATCCTACCAAAAAATAAAACATAATATCAAAGTGAAATTAGCATTTGCAGTTCAATACTTGTAGTGTGCATAAACATTAGTATTCGAAATACTACCAAGCTAAGAAAAAACTATAAAAACATCTCAATTAAAAGGTCAATCCTACGATTCTCTTCCAAAATTTTGACTAGTGATGCCAACACAATGATCATTCACAAGCTTTGAAAGTCTAATCACAAACACTTCCAATTTAACAATAATATCTAGATTTAAGGAACGTATCCATCATCTACTCCAATCTAAAACAACAACTACATAGAAAATCGCAAAAATTCACATTAAACCCTTTTCAAAGTGTAATATACACTCATAAGCTAAGATACAATTTTAGGTAGTTATACCAACACAATGATAATTCACAAGATTTGTTTAGGAAGTCTAATCACAGACTCTCAAATTGACAACTATATCGAGATTTGAATTACATACACATCAGCTCTCCCAATCTAAAACAACAATCACCACGAAAATCGCAAAAATACACAAATACACACCAACCCCTTTTCAAAAAACTAGGTGTAATGTACACTCATAAGCTCATTATCAATGCATCAACACACATTCCAAATACAAAGAAAATCGATCTTCGAAAGATGATTAAGCGTATGTCCACATAAATACCAAAACTTTACACAATCTACAATATCACATCATAAACAGATAAACCAACCACCTACATTGTCTTGAAATTGAGCAATTTGAATCAAATTTAGAAAGGAATTTCAAAAAAAGCAATACCCTTTGATCTTCTCAGGCAAGCCTTGTTTCGACAAAAACTCGAAAAAGGGACTCTCCAACTCCTCCTCAGAGAAACACTTATCAGAATCTCCACTCAAATGCTGCTGCACACTCTTGAAGAACTTGTTGAGCTGAAGCTTGTCCCTCAAGCTCAATCCTTTATCTTTGAAAATACCGGCTTTCGAGTCCGGAACGCTAACTAATCGACCGGTTCCAGCATCGTAAATCAAGCTCTCTTCCACGGCCTTGAACTCGAGGTAGTGACTCACCCCGGAATTGAGCAGCAGCTCGATCGCCGCGTCGGCGGAGAACAAAACCCTAGGTCCCGACACATCGACGGCGAGTTTTCGGACGTGAGGCTGGAGCTCCGGTGGAAGAGGCGGCGATTCGACGGCGGAGAGGAGGGGGCGGGTGGTGATAGGGACGACGGTGAAATCATCGGAGGAAAGAGAAGGAGGCGACGGCGGTGGAGGCGGAGGAGAGAGGAAGGAGGAAAGGTCGGGAGGAGTGAGAGTGGAGAAGAGGGAGCCGTAAAAGGGGTTAGGATCGAGGTGGAGGACGGTTTTAGCGGCGGAGGAGGCGGCGGCGGTGAGGATTGAGGAGGGTAAGCTGGTGCCGATGACGATTAGGTCAAAGTTTGATGGTTCAATTGGGGGAAAATCCGGCGGCGGAGACGGTGGCGATTGTTTTGGTGGTGATGGGTCTGACATTATCGGGAGAAAGAGAAGCGGAGGAGGGGAGGTTGAGTGAAGAAGAAGTCCGACAAGGCGACAAACAATGGACTTCTTATATACTTGATGTTGAAGTCATATTCCACTCCTTTGTCATTAAGGATTCTACTTTTTGAATTTTTGCACGGTTCATTGTTGGGGCTAGCAAACCGAGACGGTGGATTAAAATCGAGATTTTGGAAACGGCACATTAGCAAGAGAGTTGTAGTTTAAGAACTCTCTTGATTCGAGTTCCAACTTTGAGTAGATACGTTAAATCAAATGAAAAAATTATCCGAATGACAATCAATTTATCATAGTTTATTTTTTGTGTTTAATTTTAGTTAATTTTTCAATAAAATTAGATGAAATCATATCGAATTAGATTAGATAAAAAAAATTGTAATCCTATCAAATAGAGTCTTAGTTGTTATCTCTCGTTATGCAACACACTTTACTTCAACAAAATCCAACTTAGGAGTTTCGAAGCAAAGACACTCCCTAGTTCCTACGAGTCTATTATAGGATCAATTTGTGTTCACTACTGCGGTTGCGGTTTACTTTTATATATGGAAGTGTTTAAAGGAAGACAATGGTAATTTAGATGAATCCAAACTTGTCCAAATGTTGGTATAAGAAATTTTGGTAGATTTTCATGCAAATAAAGGTCTTGCCTTCTTCAATTTAATTTCTTTTGTCAAACCCATTTCTACAACTCCTTTTTTCTTCTCTAAAAAATAGCTTCGTTCTATTTCGCACACTGAATTTCAATATCTTGATTCCAATGAACATATTTTTCAATGTGAATCGGAAATTTCATGAAGTTCCACTCTCCAGGAATTTGAAATTCATGAGAAATTCTCAAAATAGTTTTGTTGCATGTAGGAAGTGAATTACTACAAGAATTTCAAATTACGAAGCAGGGTTACACAAGCAAATTCCTCCATTTTGTAAAAATTGGTAATTTATCCCCACAAATAATTCCATATCTGTAATATTTAAACATAGGCGAGGGCCTTGAGGCACACAACATTTTTGCTTATGTATTTAAGAAAGAGCAATATCACGTATTTAGTAAAATTTAGAATTTCATCATCTGCAATCAGACAACAATTATTAGGATCTGCTAAACACGATCATGAACACCTCGATCATGACCTTAACTCCTTAAGCCAGGAACAGTCTTACAAAGACGATTGGCCGACATTTCTTGTATGAGATGATGTAATCCCAGAGATCGTTGAGAAAGAAGTTGCCTGTCAATGCAATGCAAGGAGGTATATAAAATCGAAAATACTAGGAGTCTATATGTAGATAAGTGAAAAAAGTGTTCATGGTTAATTTGTAGTAAAAATAATTAAAAATGCAGTAAATTTTGTCGTACAATTTGGCAAATGATGGATTATAAGGAAAGAGAGACAATTAAGGGTTCTTGATTTTGGAATTAAATCAATTCAAATTTCTTTCAATTGATAGATCCGTAACGATATTGATTTTACTACCAATGTCGTAAATTTGCTGCAAACACGTTAAATTTACTACACAACCATATTTTTTAATGCATGTCATCTTTAATTTACCACACTTTGTTATGCTATAAACAATTTTGCTATTGTCTACTAACAAGATCACAAAATCGATATATATAGTCGATAGAGAATAACAGCATTGCAAATTGCAACATATATATATATACCTCAACAGAAGAAGCTGCTTTGTTCTGCTGCAGACATGTTTTGATGAAGTCTACGACAATTGGGCTTAATTCTTCAATATGCTTACGGTAACTATGATTCGCTCCTTGTATGATGTGTAGCTTGTGATTTGGTATTACCTTAGCAAATTCATATGCATCCTCGAGAGGGATGATTTCATCACCCGATCCATGAACAGTCAAGACCCTGGTAATGTACGTGTAATTATTCAGTGTGTGACAAATTAAAGAGGAACAATAATAATGTTTACAGTTCTCGTATATTATTCTATCAAACCTGCATTGTATGTCAATCTTACGGCATTCTTCATGCATGTCAATATTCCAGCGATCCATAAAACTCTCTAATGTCACACGATATTCTCCTGCAGAATACGAAACAATGCAAATTAAACTCATGGTGACGATATTCTCCTGCATAATACGAAACAAACAATACGACATACTGTCAGCAGACAGCAGTAGTACCTGTTAGTCTAGACTTGACATCGATGTATCCATCTTTCTTAAGTCTATCCATGAAATTTTCTCCCGACCTGTCTGACGTGCCTTTCTTCAAGTCATAACGCGCAGACAAATTGACGACTGTGCGAACATCATGGTATTTAGAAGCATAAAGTAAGGCAACATTTCCTCCTGCAGGAATGCAATCAATCAAGCGTTATATAGGTTGCTCAGTTAAATTAATTATCTAAATTGGCCCTTTCAAATTATCAGTCTCACAATGTCATATATATATATTCCGTATTAGCTAACCTTTACTGTGCCCTACAATTGCAGGGACACTGCAGTTAGTGCCCTTGAAGTACTTGACGACAGCTCTTAGATATTCTACCTGTTTCCTGTAGTCGCCGTATGCAAGTGAGCCATCACTCTCTCTGCATAACATACTTACATAAATTTCGATCGACAGCATAATAAAGAAATCTAATTTCACAACATACGTAGTTACTAAGAATTTTGCAAACTAACACGACCTCTAACACGCACGTACGTACCCATGTCCAGCAAAATCAAAACGAAATGCACTTATGCCTTCATTCGCCAATGCAACACAACTGCTTACTATGACTCGCTTCTCCTGCAAAAAAAATAATATCAAATATCAAAGAAATAAAGAATCATATAATACAGTTAGCTTAATTTATACGACTGTCAAATCATTTACTATTTACTAATTTAACCTTGCTGCTTGTGAACCCATGGCACAATATGACAACTTGTTTGGAGCCTGTATCATGTAACAAACCAACCAGCTTCTCATTCTCGTCATTCTGCACGATAACTTTCTGTAAATCCATACCTGGCCTGTACCACAAGGTAAGAAAATTTACTAACAGTCGAGTGAAAAAGCCACTAACACAGTCCCTCGGTCATCATATATATATATATATATATATATATATATATATATATATATATATATATATATATATATATATATATATATGAGGCTAAATGGCGCAGCTGTAACCTGTCAAATTAAAGGATTGTTGAAGGGTCTACTTCTCAGTTATGATTTCCCCTGACAGACACTGTGCGATACACATTGCGCTGAATCACGTGTTTCATGAGGAGTGCTGATAAACCAATCACTGTGATTGAGTGTACGGACTCAATCACAGGGGCAAAAGTGTCCATTTTCCACCCAAACTAAAACAAGCCCAGATCCGACCACCGCCAGGGTTACCTAAATCGCTCATGCCCCCTGCGAATCGCGAATTGATTCGCGCGCCCTCAATCGCAGATCGTTTTCAAGTCGTCGGAAATCGCGATTTAGATCGTCATTTTCAGCGAATCCATCAGTTGCCAAGTAAAGTTGATGCTACTCTCGGAGTTCTTGCCGGAAAATATGTATGCCGTCTTACATATACTGATATATATAGAGTTGCAGAGTAAATAGCAGAGGAAAGAGGTACACGAAAGGAGGTGGCGTGGCTTTTTATTTAATCTATGGGAGGTGCTGACTGCTGAGTATGAATAAAATAAATAAAATACTAGGGTTTTAATTAATAAGGGAAGTTTAGTCTCTGACTAGTAAAGATAGTTATTAATTAGGTAACAAATTCCTAAACATTTTCTCCTTTTCCAGAAAACTGCAAATTTCTCTTCCCAATGCAATGTAAATTAAATTGATGAACTACTACAATATGAACAGATTCTTTAGAAAATTAGAGCGAATTTCTCAGCGAATTCTAAGGAATGGAATTCCCTAGCGACTCAATTCCCTACTTTGGGCGAATTGCGATCTCGATCTGCGATTTCGATCTTGGGCGACCTGCGATTTCGGTAACCCTGACCACCGCACACAGCCCACAATCACTCTCACACCACCGGAACCCAACCCAACCTAGCACCTATGGCCAACGACCACCTTCACGCCGGCGGCGTACCACCGGTTTCGTTTGTCCATGACAAAAAGACACCCTATGAAAGTGAGGCATTTAACTGGGTGTTATCAACCCCTTTGGAGTGAGACTCCCTTAAGTAACGCGGCGCCGGAAAGTGGGATCTTAAACCCATTTTCCAGTGTGTTGGGGAAGGAGGTTGTGGTGGGGCTTAGGGGTAAGGTTGCGGTAGAGAGAGGGTGAGATGAGAGAGAAAGGGGGTCGGGTAGTTGGGAAATAGGGACTTGGGAATCTGGGGAAAAACCCAAAAGTCACTACGCCAAAAATGACATTTAACACCGGTACATATGACACCGGTAGGCTTAGAACCGGTGTCTGAAAAACATAAGACACCGGTTTTCAATCAACCGGTGTCAAATGCTTCCCCAGTCCATTTGCGCGCAATTCCTCACTTAGCTAAAAATAATGAAGAATAAAAAATTGGACATAAGTCACCGGTTTTGAAAACCGGTGTCATATGTTACCCCCAGGGAGGATCATTTTCTCACACAGCGAAAAAAACATTAAAAATTTATCTTATAACAGGAAAAAAAAAAAAAAAATTGGACATAAGACACCGGTTTTCAGTATAACCGGTGTCATATGTTTACCGAGGATCATTTAATCACACAGCGAAAAAATTTATCTTATAACAAAAAAAAAAAATTAAAAAAAGAAAAAAAAAATTGGACATAAGACACCGGTTTTGAGTAAAACCGGTGTCATATGTTACCCCCGGGGAGGATCATTTTCTCCACAGCAAAAAAAACATTAAAAAATTTATCTTATAACAGAAAAAAAAAAAAATGGACATAAGACACCGGTTTTAAGTATAACCGGTGTCATATGGTACCTCAGAAAAAGGTATTTTTCCTTTGTCATATGCTTATTCTAAAAAAAAAACTATAACCCCCAAAAACCCGAAACCCAGAAAAATAAAATTCTAATTCTCCGTCGCCGTTCTTTCTCCGTTGTCGCCGCTCGCCGCTTGCCGCTCGCCCCTCGCCGCTCGCCGCTCGCCGCTCGTTGTTCGCCCTCGCCGCTCGTTGTTCACCCCTCGCCAGGCGTTGCTCTCTGCTCGCCGCTCCCTCGCCGCTCTGTGTCGCCGCCGCTATTGTGCCGCCCCTCCGTTGTCGCCGCTCGCCGCTCGTGTTTTGGTGTCTCTTTCATTCAATTAGGTTTGTCGCCAATTACTGTTTTTTCATTCAATTTTGTATTTTTGTTTTTTCGTTCAATTATTGTTCGCCAAAATTGAAGGTTTAATCGCCAAAATAATGAATTGTTCGCTCTGTGTCGCCGCTATTGTTTTTTGATAAGTTAGTTAGTGAATTGCCGTTAGTTGAATGGAATTATGTGTTAGTTAGTGAAATGTCGTACGTTAGTTGAGTAGAATGGAGTACAACTTTAGATTGTAGTGGACAAAGACACCGGTTATACATTTGACCGTTTTCTTATCTATAATAATGTTTTGTTTAGGTATTTTGAATATAGTATGATAGTAGTGGGCTTAGTGGTATCAAAACAAAATTAAAGCATTATAGATTAGTGGACAAAGACACCGGTTATACATTTGACCCTTTTTTTATGTTTGATTTTTTTTAGGTTGAATTTAGAATAATTAGTTAATAATTCTAATAGTGAGTTTAGTTTGATTAAAACAACAAAATTTAGATTATTGAATTGGTTTAATTAGTTATGTTTAGGTGTTTACTTTTTTTAGGTTGAGCTTAGGATAATTGGTTACTAATTTTGGTTTATATAGACATAGATCGAAAATGGATAACAATGTCAAATCAAGGAGACCGTGATTATGAGGAGGGGATTCAAAAGTTTATAAATTTCGCCGAGAAAAATTGTGAAGACTTAAAGTGTATGCGGTGTCCGTGTTGTAATTGTTATAATATGAGATTTCACTCTCTTGATACGGTAAAAATTCATTTGGCTAAGAGCGCTTTTGCTTCAACTTATACAAAATGAATTTTTCATGGGGAGGCAACACATGACTTGAGCATGGAGAGTCAAAGTAATAGAGAATTTGTCCAAGAAGATATTAGAGAGGATGATGATGACTATATTGGAGAGGATGTTGAAGAATATATTGGTGAGGATGATGACGTCGAGAATATCGATGCCACTAGTGGAGAGGCTGGTAAAGAAGAGGAGAATAATGATCCGAATGACGACGAAATTGATGTAGATGTAAGTGGTGATGACCCGAATATGATGGAGAACTTGTTGAATGAAAGTGAAGATGAGTTGTATGAAAATTGCAAAAAGTATACTAGATTGTCCGCCGTTCTAAAGTTGTATAATTTAAAGGCGGCAAATGGTTGGAGTGACAAGAGTTTTACAAGTTTGTTAGAGTTGTTGAATGACATGTTACCAAGTGGTAATTCTCTCCCTACTCGGACTTATGAAGCCAAAAAAATGTTAGCTTCAATGGGTCTAGGGTATCAAAAGATTCATGCTTGTCCAAATGATTGTATATTGTATCGCAAAGATTATGAAGATGATGTTGTTTGTCCTACTTGCAATGCCTCTCGATATAAGGAGAATAAGAATGGTGTTCTGGCTAAGGTTTTGTGGTATTTTCCCATTATACCAAGATTGAGGAGACTCTTTGCCAATCCAGAGGATGCGAAATTGATGACATGGCACAAATCTGGTGTCGACAGAGTTCATGATGGTAAGTTGAGACATCCGGCTGATGCTGCTCAATGGAAATTTTTTGATGCAAAATACCGTGATTTTAGCAAGGATTATAGAAATTTGCGACTTGCATTATCTACTGATGGAATGAACCCATTCGGGAATATGAGTAGTGCACATAGTACATGGCCCGTTATACTGATTACTTATAATTTGCCTCCGAAATTATGCATGAAGAGAAAGTACATGATGCTTTCTTTGTTGATTTCTGGCCCAAAGCAACCGGGTAACGACATAGATGTTTATTTGGCTCCCCTTCTTGATGATTTAAAATTATTGTGGGATGAAGGAGTACAAGTGTTTGATGCTCATGTGGGTCGTAAATTAACTTACGTGCTATGTTGTTCAACACTAGCCAAGATTTTCCCGTTTATGGCAACTTGTCCGGATATAGTGTAAAAGGGGACAATGCATGTCCGATATGTGAAGAAGATGCAACTAATCTCTATCTTAATAGATCTCACAAGAATGTTTATCTTGATCATCGTAGATTTTTGCCATACAATCACCCTTATCGTAGACAACAAAAAGCTTTCAATGGACAAGTGGAAATGCGTGAGCGTCCAATTGTTTTGACGGGTGCCCAAGTGTATGAGAAAGTCAAGCATTTGAAAATCACATACGGGAAAAATGGGTCGAAACTTTCATCCAAGGGTTATAAGAAGCGATCTATATTTTTTGATCTTCCTTATTGGAAAGATTTGACCGTTAGACATTCTCTTGATCTCATGCATATAGAGAAATTTTTTTGTTATGCTATTGTTAACACATTGTTGGATATTCCGAGCAAGACAAAGGACACTTTGAAAGGAAGAGAAGATATGTTCGAAAAGTGTAAAGTCAGAAAAGAGTTGTTACCGCAAAAAGTGGGTTCACGAACTCGTTTACCTCCCGCTGCTCACACTCTCTCTAAAACTGAGAAAAAACAATTTTGTGAGTGTCTCAAGGGGATAAAGGTCCCGGAAGGTTATTCTTCAAATATTAGCAATCGTGTGTCGATGAAAGATTTGAAACTTGTTGGATTGAAATCTCATGATTCTCATATACTCATGCAACAACTTTTGCCCGTGGCTATTCGTTCCATTTTACCAAAAAAGGTACGATTTGCACTTACAAATGTGTGTTTATTCTTTAATGTCATTTGTACCAAGGAGATTGATCCGACTTAGTTGGACAATTTGGAGGAAGGGATTATTTTCACATTATGTCAGTTAGAGATGTATTTTCCTGTTTCCTTTTTCGATATCATGATACATTTGCCGGTCCATTTGGTAAGAGAGATTAAAGAATGTGGACCAATCTTTTTGAGATATCAATATCCATATGAAAGATGCATGAAAATCTATAAAGACTATGTGACTAATAGATCTCATCCAGAAGGTTGTATTGCCGAGCGTTATATCATAGAAGAAGCTCTTTCTTTTTGTTATGAATTTCTCTCTGATGATGAGCGTGTTGGTCTTCCAAAGCCACGTCATGTCGACAAAATGGAAGGAAAAAAAGTTAGGGGCCACAAGATTATCCAACTCAATGCCGAAGAAATGAATTCAGTTCACTCATATGTTTTTCACAATGATAAAGTTGTCGATTCTTACATTGATGAGCATAAAAAGCATTTGAGAAATCTTCATAGAAATAAGAGTGACATGTGGATTGAGAATGAGAACAAGAAGAGATTTGGCTCTTGGTTGAAGAACCAAGTTGTAAGTCAACCCATTAATAAGTTCCCTGATTATGTGAGAATTATGTCTTTTGGTCCATCTTTACAAATTTCCTCTTATAGTGGATATGCCATCGGTGGATATACGTTCTACACCAAAGAACAAGATTCAAGAAACACTATGCAAAATAGTGGAGTTTCTGTTGAGGCCACTTCTATTCATTTTGCAAGTGCTAAAGATAAGAAACCAAGGGAAGAAAAAATGATTTATTATGAGCAAATTGAAAAGATTTGGGAATTATATTACCAAACTGTTCGAATTCCCGTTTTTAAATGCAAGTGGGTTGACAACAACAACGGCGTTAGAAGAGATGAGTTGGATTTCACTTTGGTAAACTTTGATAAAGTTGGGCATAAAGATGATCCGTTCATGTTCGCAAGTCAAGCAAAACAAGTTTTTTATGTGAATGACCCTTTGGATAAGAAATGGTCTATTGTTTTATCCGCTCGACCTAGACATGAGTTTGATTATTATGTTGAAGATGAGATTTTAGAAGGTTTGGGTGCTCCGAATTCATGTGTCCAAGTGATAGAGAATGATGATAACTCCTTATCATATGTTAGAGATGATCATGATGAGGGAGTTTGGGTGCAAGATGATGCAAATGTAACAAAAAAACGTTCTAGGACTAACGTAAGTTCTCTAACTAGTTGGGAAGTTTTGGTTTTAATTTAAGTAATTATAATTTTCATTAATTGCACAAACTCCTCTTTATCTTATTTGTGTTACTTATGTTTATTATTTACTTACACTTATTATAATTATTTTATTTGATTTAGTTTTCTCTTATGTCTTTTAATACTTATAATCGTGTTTATATTTTGTGAATATAGGTTGGATAATGTCGACTCGAAGAAGAAGAAAAAAGCCTAGTGATAATTCCGATTCCGATCATGAAAGAGGTCAAACTTTACTACGCGCTTGTGCAAAAGCATTACAAGATGGTTCTCCTTTTCAGCTACAATGGAGTACGGACGGGTTGTTAAATCCGATTGGCGAACATCGCCAAAAGTTTAGTAGTTGGATAGGCGCAATCGCACGTGCACATGTGCCTATTACTTTGAGAGAGTGGAAGAAGCTTGACGAAGCCACAAGAGAACGTGTCTTACACGATATTGAGGTTAGATATAATATTCAATTTATTTCATATGTCTTGTCTATAAAAGTTATCTAAATTCTTATTTTTTTTAATGTGTTTTTTTTTTGTGTGTGTTTTGCAAGGGTGCATTTTATGTTCATCCCGAACGTAGAGGACGTTGCGTGTTGAAGATAGCCGGTGAAAGATGGAGAAATTGGAAGACCAAACTTCATCTTAAGTATATGTATGTAATTGACAAGAAGACCAAGGAAAGGGAACTTGTAACGAAGCCACCGGGAAAGTATCCACAAATCACACAAGAGCAATGGGATGCTTTCATTGAATATCATTTGAAAGATCAAAAGTTTCTTGTAAGTTTACATATAATTTTATAATTTTATTGAAATGTTAGCTTTAATGAATATTCTAATTTTTGTTTGTTTTTTTCACGGTAACTAGTCGCTTAGCAAAGATGGTAAAGATAATGCTGCAAAAAAGAAGACTAAATACTTTGGCTCTCGGAAAGGATATATTGGGATCAACGAAGAAATTGTAAGTAAAATATACACCTTTTTTATTTTTTCCGTTATTATTAACAAATTAGTAATCGTTTATTTTTACTAACAAAAAAATGTATTAGATTGAGGAATATGCCACTAAAGCGTTGCAAATCAAAGAAGTACCACGTCATGTGACTTGGTTGAGAGGTCATAAATCCAAGAAAGGGGCAATGTCCGAGTATGACGAGGAAGTGGTGAAAGAAATTGTAAGTTATTTTTTTTAAGGGTAGAAATTGTACTTATTTTATAATCGTTTCACATATTAATTCTAATTAAATTGTTATTGTCACTTAGGGTGAGTTGGAAGAAGCCGTGAAAGAAGGAAAGTTTGTTCCCCAAGGTCGAGATGATATATTGTCTCGTGCAATCGGCAAAGAGGAGCACCCGGGTCGTGTTCGTGGTGTAACCAACATGAGCAATTTGTCAAATGTTTTTGGTAGATCCACGAAAAAGATGTCCGAGGTAAAGTTAGAGAATACGGTGCGAACAATGCAATCCCAATTGTTCAAGATGAGTCAAATACTTTGCAATTTCGTAGCCGAAGAAACTCCGAGTCAAGCTGATATGAAAGAATTGATGAGTGCGATGATGAGTAACGATTCGCAAGCAATAGAAAACAATGAAGAGGATAGAGTGTCTAAGGATTCTAATGTTCTAAGAAAGGGAAAAGAAGTGAGTTTAAATGATGATCGTGAGCCTCCTGTTTCCCATTCATCTCCGAGACAAGCTCGTAATATCCCTCAAACGTCGATCTCATCAATTCAAGATACGTGTGAAGGGCCGGTTCAGGTATCTAATATAATTGTTATATTACTTTACTTTATTAATCAATTCAACATACTTTATCTCAAATGAATTATATTTTCTAATTGTGATAGTTGCACCAACAATTTACATTACTTTATAAATAATGCAGGGTTGGCATAAGTGTCAAATGTCACTTCCTAGCAATTCACAAGAGATGGTAGCTTTAGAAGAAGTGTATGTGACAGGCGCTTCGGAGGTACTTACTCTACACAATAACATTGTACCTCCCGGTTATAGTAGAGTGAGTATCTCTAAAGACTTGGTGCCAAATGCCGAATTGCCAGTTCCAACCCCGGAAGCTTGTTTTCTCTCTTCGACCCTTGGTGGTAATGTGTTGTGGCCTTCTCCTTTCATATATATATATTGCCTGATACGGTAATTTATACTTCATTATTGAAATTCTTATATTATCATTAATTTATATTTAAATTCTAACAAGTGTTTTATTTTGTTTAATCATTTAGAATGAAATGGATAACTCTACGAATAAGAAGAACACACCACCAATCAACAATTCGACACCTACGTCCATTTCAACATCCTCTTCGGAATTCATAACACCGGAAGATAAAATGAATATGAGAAGAACTGTGTCGATGAAGTGGCTTTGTAAGAAAGCTCGAAGCATGAAGAAAACCGGAGATGAGGGAAAAATTTTGCATGTACCCAAGCATGTGCTTCATAATATGCAAGACTTGTTTGTGACACCGGAAGAGAAGGAGCAATGGTGTTATCAATGGCAAATTCAATCTACTCACATTACGGCATTTATCTTGTAAGTCACTTTTTATACATTTGTTTAAGAAAAATAATAATTAGTTTAGATACTCATATATATTGGTAAATTGATTCATGTGACACTTTCTTTTTGTGGCTTTTTGTAATAGGTATTTGAAAAAGTTCTGTGAAAGGAGACGTGTAGATGGTTTGTATGGTTTTTTATGCCCGGCATATTTGTCTCCTATAACACCGGTTGAAGATGAGGATGATCGTGCGAATTATATTTTTAGTGCGTTCGCTTGTACAACATGTGCACACGGGCAAAAGATATTTTTCGCACCTTATAATGAGAGGTAACTAGTTTTACAAATTCTAGATGATTTTTTTTTATTTTATATTTCATAACTTATATTATTTTGATAATTTGTAGTTCGCATTGGATGTTAGCTGTGATTCATCCACCGTCAGGAACGGGGTATTGGTTAGATCCATCCAGAGGGAGTAAGAAACCACCCGAGTTTCTTCGTAATCTAATACAAGAGTATGTATATATTATATATTTTTAAACTCCATTGTTCTTTAAACTCCACTGTTATTTAATTATATCTTTTAATTATATTGGAATACCGTGTTATTTAACTAGCGCCGTAACGAGGATCATGACTTTGGATCTCTTAAACAAGTTGAATATGAAGTCGACGCTTATGAGATGGCATACTATAATGGTACGTTTGAATTTTTTGTATTTATTACCTATACTTTTCATATCCTATTTATGCGTTCGAATTTGGGCTTATTTATTTTTTATTTTGTTTTGTAGTGTCCCCGTCAACCCTTAGGAAGTAACGATTGTGGATATTATATTTGTCGTTACATGTTCGAGATAATCCAAAATAAAGCCACAACTATTCCAATTACGGTAAATATCAAAACATATATCTATCATCCTATAGTAATTTATAAATGTTTTAAGTTTTGGATATCTAAATTCAATTTGTCGTTTTAGTATGTTGTGAAGGGTTGCAAGCAATTTACGAATGAACTAGTGGATGAAATAAGAGATCTTTGGGCTACATATGTCTTTGTGGATGGAGATGAAGAAGGAGACGATGATCTCTAACTACCTAGCGAGTTTTGCTTGTAAGTGCTCAAATCTACTTTGATTTCTTGAAACACTTAGATTCTCATTAAGTTAGAAATGTTAGTAAATTTTAGTTAGGAAATTAGAAACCAGGAAAAGCAAAAGATCTCCATTGTTGTATTTTGGAGAAATGTTGTGGATGGAGTAATTGAGATTGGATGGATGCTTATTATATATAGAGTGAATTTGAAGCTCCATTGTTGTATAGCAAAGAATCGACTTGGTTTCTTGTAGTCGAGGTTTTGGGAATTGGTGTCGTTGAAACGGCATAATCGTAATGTATGTTTATTTGTAATGTGGGAATTGGCGACTAATTGTTGTAGTCGCCAATTCCCTGGCAGAAGCAGAAGCAAGCATACTAAAAAAAAAAAAAAAAGTCTAACCTATGACACCGGATTTTTAAACAACCGGTGTCAAATGTCCTACTGGAAGAAAAAAAAAAAAAACAACATATGACACCGGTTATTTAAAAAACCGGTGTCTAAAGTCCAACTGAAAAAAAATTAAAAAAATAAATAAACCAATATATGACACCGGTTTTTTGAAAAAACCGGTGTTAAATATCCACCAGCGAAAAAAAAAAACAACATATGACACCGGTTTTATCTATACTTTCTGGGAACATATTTGACACCGATTTTACCTAAAACCGGTGTCGTATGTTTTGGTTTTGACACAGGGTATTTTCAGAACAACCGGTGTCTTAACATAGGACACCGGCAATCCAGACACCGGTTGCAACCGGTGTCTATATTGTTTTGCACCCGGTGTCTTATGTGTTATTTGGCGTAGTGAGTGTGATGTGTGGCCGATATTCATTTTCAATCCGTCATTGGCAGTATCCATCAATCACTGTGATTGGTTTAGTGAACTCGTTTCACAAGTGGGCAAAACATCCCGTGATTAACCGATGTTTTGTACATCTATATAATAATATTAATAGGCTAACAATACTAATCCACGTGGCATGACATAGTTGATTTCGCATAGTTGTCATCTGCAAATGCCATGTTACAAAGCTACGTGTCGCACTATATATAAATACAACAACAACAACATCCAAGCCTTATTCCCAAAATGATTCGGGGTAGGCTAACATGAATCGTCGTCTAAGAACCGTCTTATGCGCGCCATAAAATTTCAAAAACGTTGTGAACCATTGAAACACTTTCGGAAAGAGTTTTAGAAAGTCCTCAAAATAAGTAAAAAGTTTGAAAATGAGCGAAAAACATATAACTTTGAACACCAAGTAAGGAAATGTTTTGGAACAAGTTAGGAAAACCAAACAAAGAAACTAAAAATAGTCAAATTTAGTCCTCCACATGGATAGCGTCTCTCCACGCCGCCCTATCCAACACCATACTCTCTTCAAGCCCTAGGAAGCTCATATCACTTCTAATCACCCTCATCCAAGTCATCTTGGGTCTTCCCCGACCCCTACTAATATTATTACTTCCCCACCCTTCTACTCTTCTAACCGGCGCGTCACTAGGCCTCCTCCTCACATGACCATACCACCTCAATCGGTTCTCCATCATCTTGTCCGCGATGGGCGCAACGCCTACTTTCTCCCTAATAACTTCATTTCTTAACCGATCATGTCTTGTATGTCCACACATCCACCGTAGCATGCGCATCTCCGTCACACTCATCTTATGAACGTGACACTGTTTCAAGGCCCAACATTCCGTGCCGTATAACAGTGCCGACCTAATTGCCATACGATAAAACTTACCCTTCAACTTATTGGGCATTCCTCGATTACACAGGAGCCCTGTGGCATTCTTCCACTTCACCCAACCTGATCTGATCCTATGGGCCACATCTCCATCTAATTCTCCATCCTTTTGAAGAATCGATCCCAAATATCGAAAGAAATCCGATCCCTGAACAATCTTTCCATCCAACCTGATCGTCTCTGTCTCCGTTCGTCTACTGCCGCTGAACTTACACTCCAAATATTCGGTCTTGTTTCGGCTCAACCGAAACCCTCTAGACTCCAAAGTGTGCCTCCATAGTTCCAACCTTCTCTCCAAATCATCTTTCGTCTCTGAAATCAACACTATATCATCTGCAAACATCATGCACCATGGTATACCATCCTGGATTGACTTCGTCAATTCGTCCATGACTATAGCAAAAAGAAACGGACTATATATAAATATATGAATTAAATATATTAAAACTAAAGATAATATAAATAGAATACATTAATCAACATATTTATTTGAATTAAATAATAAAGAATTTTTCATCTTCCACAATGCATCTAATATTTTTTAATTGAATTCTATGGTAGTTTGAAAGTTTTTTTTATTGATGATAATCAATGTAGTGACTTTTGGCCGTTGGTTTTCCAAGCTTTTTGTAACATACGAATTCGACATACTATATATATTCTGGTCTTTTGCTTGGCTTAGCATACCAAAAATATGTGTTTCATCGTTTTTTTTTTTTTAAGTTGTCAAAATAATGATAACTTTGGTCGGGACAAAAAGTGGTGCAGAAAAGGGATTCTCATATGCAACAATATAGGAGGGTGTTAGTTCATATTAATTTTATGTACCCATTATAATTGTTTGTAATCCCATATTAGTAAACTGGTAGCGATGGAGTGTTGGGAATATTTATCGGCAGTACTATTGTCCTTAATACGTAAATCACACATTAACTAATGAGAATAAAAATTTGAATTTGATTAGCTTAGATCAGGGGTACTTCAAATGATATGATCACATGATGATGGAAAGTTTCAAAAAAAATTGACAGTGATAATGGCTGTTAGGCTAAACCCTAAAAATAAACCGAAACGCAAACCTGTGGAGCATTTTTTAGACTGCGGAAACATTGGCGGTATATCAGAATAAGTCGGAAACTATATGGGTATTCTGAAAATATCCCTTTAAGATTTAAAATTTTTATATAATTATTGTGGTTGATTTAGAGGTCGATTATTTGGCCTGGTCAACAAAGATTGGACCAAGTTCAGTTAGGGTTTGTATTCTATCAAGTTAAGTTCGGGTTATTAAAAGGAAATTTTTTGTAATACACGAATTAGTTTTGTCCAAATAAACTAATAGCGCAAAAACTGGTAATAAACATTGACGATCAATTGAAATTAAGGTATCTCACATATATCCTTTTAATTTAATCAAGGAAAAGAGGTATAGAAGAGATGTATAACAGTCCCGTGATTGTCACGGGCGCAAAAACTAGTTATCCTATATTTTCAGTCTAGTTTCATATCTCCTTCTCATGTGTCTACTACAGTACTGAATAGTAGTAAAGCTCATCTTTTTACTAAAGGTCCAGGCTCGGTGCAATTCTATTTTACTTATTTACTCGACAAGTTGGGTGTGTCCGACTAGATCGCTCTCACTTGAGGTCCTTATTATGCATTTATGCGTGTGTGCCTCGTGGGCTCAAATCTCAATGTTGTAATCTTATTTTCAGTATACATACTGATCAGCTATGCTAGTCCCACTTGTGTGTTAGAGCACAACATTAGAGAGGAAAGAGGAAAATAATGAAACTCGGGTGATCAAAACCCCACCACTCCCGTCAGTTTCCTCACTAATGTTCGAGCTTTGATAGCCCAATAGCACCAAGAAGACAAAACTGCATCTAATTACATTACCTAACTACTCCCAATTCATCTTCTTCCTCCTCCTCTACTACAAAACTCCTCCATGGCCACACTCGACTCTCCTTTGCAAGTCTACCCCAACTCATCTACTTTACCCCTTACCACTTACTTTACATCTTCTCTCTTCTCAGAAGTCAAAACTTATCACCATCACTCCACCACTTTCAACGTTCTCTCTCCTCCCTCACTAACAATAATATCATAACCACAGATTAACAACCCAACCACCATCAATCTCCGGCAAGAATGCAAGCACACCAACGACCCAACGACCACTATGCCGTGGACATAAACCCCCATAACAATCATCATAGCCCCTACAACCACTTGAATTGAAAGCCAACAACCACCGATTACATACCACATTGCCCATCAACCACCACCATCATAGCACCCACCAAACCACTACATCAACGAGCTACCTCATCAGAAAACACCCATCTTAGACACAAAAACAATAATTATACAACCACCACACATCACCAACCATGACCCATACTACTTTACCGTGATTACTCTACCCTAACACGTCACAATATTATCTCTCAATGTTCACAAACCATTTGACAATTTTTATATACCATTTGACTACAAACCACTAAAATTACATCTTAATATAATATATCACCATTCTCCATTTAACTATATTCATATACCATTTGAATATACTCATGTACCATTTGACCATATTCATATACAATTTGATCAACAATCACAAGGTGCACAAACCACCGAGGCACCGGTTTGATAGCGGTGGATCAAGAATTTGCCCAGATACGCACATTTGCCCTCTTCTCTGTCACCCCTAAAAGTTGCCCACATCGTGTTTGGCCTCCCCTAACTTCGACAAGTCCGACAAGCACCTCCAACACCAACGCACGCAGGCTCGCGTTACACCCAAACTATCTGGTGGCAAAGCTTGAAAACCGTCTAAGAACCGTCTTATGCGCGCCATAAAATTTCAAAAACGTTGTGAACCATTGAAACACTTTCGGAAAGAGTTTTAGAAAGTCCTCAAAATAAGTAAAAAGTTTGAAAATGAGCGAAAAACATATAACTTTGAACACCAAGTAAGGAAATGTTTTGGAACAAGTTAGGAAAACCAAACAAAGAAACTAAAAATAGTCAAATTTAGTCCTCCACATGGATAGCGTCTCTCCACGCCGCCCTATCCAACACCATACTCTCTTCAAGCCCTAGGAAGCTCATATCACTTCTAATCACCCTCATCCAAGTCATCTTGGGTCTTCCCCGACCCCTACTAATATTATTACTTCCCCACCCTTCTACTCTTCTAACCGGCGCGTCACTAGGCCTCCTCCTCACATGACCATACCACCTCAATCGGTTCTCCATCATCTTGTCCGCGATGGGCGCAACGCCTACTTTCTCCCTAATAACTTCATTTCTTAACCGATCATGTCTTGTATGTCCACACATCCACCGTAGCATGCGCATCTCCGTCACACTCATCTTATGAACGTGACACTGTTTCAAGGCCCAACATTCCGTGCCGTATAACAGTGCCGACCTAATTGCCGTACGATAAAACTTACCCTTCAACTTATTGGGCATTCCTCGATTACACAGGAGCCCTGTGGCATTCTTCCACTTCACCCAACCTGATCTGATCCTATGGGCCACATCTCCATCTAATTCTCCATCCTTTTGAAGAATCGATCCCAAATATCGAAAGAAATCCGATCCCTGAACAATCTTTCCATCCAACCTGATCGTCTCTGTCTCCGTTCGTCTACTGCCGCTGAACTTACACTCCAAATATTCGGTCTTGTTTCGGCTCAACCGAAACCCTCTAGACTCCAAAGTGTGCCTCCATAGTTCCAACCTTCTCTCCAAATCATCTTTCGTCTCTGAAATCAACACTATATCATCTGCAAACATCATGCACCATGGTATACCATCCTGGATTGACTTCGTCAATTCGTCCATGACTATAGCAAAAAGAAACGGACTATATATAAATATATGAATTAAATATATTAAAACTAAAGATAATATAAATAGAATACATTAATCAACATATTTATTTGAATTAAATAATAAAGAATTTTTCATCTTCCACAATGCATCTAATATTTTTTAATTGAATTCTATGGTAGTTTGAAAGTTTTTTTTATTGATGATAATCAATGTAGTGACTTTTGGCCGTTGGTTTTCCAAGCTTTTTGTAACATACGAATTCGACATACTATATATATTCTGGTCTTTTGCTTGGCTTAGCATACAAAAAATATGTGTTTCATCGTTTTTTTTTTTAAGTTGTCAAAATAATGATAACTTTGGTCGGGACAAAAAGTGGTGCAGAAAAGGGATTCTCATATGCAACAATATAGGAGGGTGTTAGTTCATATTAATTTTATGTACCCATTATAATTGTTTGTAATCCCATATTAGTAAACTGGTAGCGATGGAGTGTTGGGAATATTTATCGGCAGTACTATTGTCCTTAATACGTAAATCACACATTAACTAATGAGAATAAAAATTTGAATTTGATTAGCTTAGATCAGGGGTACTTCAAATGATATGATTACATGATGATGGAAAGTTTCAAAAAAAATTGACAGTGATAATGGCTGTTAGGCTAAACCCTAAAAATAAACCGAAACGCAAACCTGTGGAGCATTTTTTAGACTGCGGAAACATTGGCGGTATATCAGAATAAGTCGGAAACTATATGGGTATTCTGAAAATATCCCTTTAAGATTTAAAATTGTTATATAATTATTGTGGTTGATTTAGAGGTCGATTATTTGGCCTGGTCAACAAAGATTGGACCAAGTTCAGTTAGGGTTTGTATTCTATCAAGTTAAGTTCGGGTTATTAAAAGGAAAGTTTTTGTAATACACGAATTAGTTTTGTCCAAATAAACTAATAGCGCAAAAACTGGTAATAAACATTGACGATCAATTGAAATTAAGGTATCTCACATATATCCTTTTAATTTAATCAAGGAAAAGAGGTATAGAAGAGATGTATAACAGTCCCGTGATTGTCACGGGCGCAAAAACTAGTTATCCTATATTTTCAGTCTAGTTTCATATCTCCTTCTCATGTGTCTACTACAGTACTGAATAGTAGTAAAGCTCATCTTTTTACTAAAGGTCCAGGCTCGGTGCAATTCTATTTTACTTATTTACTCGACAAGTTGGGTGTGTCCGACTAGATCGCTCTCACTTGAGGTCCTTATTATGCATTTATGCGTGTGTGCCTCGTGGGCTCAAATCTCAATGTTGTAATCTTATTTTCAGTATACATACTGATCAGCTATGCTAGTCCCACTTGTGTGTTAGAGCACAACATTAAAGAGGAAAGAGGAAAATAATGAAACTCGGGTGATCAAAACCCCACCACTCCCGTCAGTTTCCTCACTAATGTTTGAGCTTTGATAGCCCAATAGCACCAAGAAGACAAAACTGCATCTAATTACATTACCTAACTACTCCCAATTCATCTTCTTCCTCCTCCTCTACTACAAAACTCCTCCATGGCCACACTCGACTCTCCTTTGCAAGTCTACCCCAACTCATCTACTTTACCCCTTACCACTTACTTTACATCTTCTCTCTTCTCAGAAGTCAAAACTTATCACCATCACTCCACCACTTTCAACGTTCTCTCTCCTCCCTCACTAACAATAATATCATAACCACAGATTAACAACCCAACCACCATCAATCTCCGGCAAGAATGCAAGCACACCAACGACCCAACGACCACTATGCCGTGGACATAAACCCCCATAACAATCATCATAGCCCCTACAACCACTTGAATTGAAAGCCAACAACCACCGATTACATACCACATTGCCCATCAACCACCACCATCATAGCACCCACCAAACCACTACATCAACGAGCTACCTCATCAGAAAACACCCATCTTAGACACAAAAACAATAATTATACAACCACCACACATCACCAACCATGACCCATACTACTTTACCGTGATTACTCTACCCTAACACGTCACAATATTATCTCTCAATGTTCACAAACCATTTGACAATTTTTATATACCATTTGACTACAAACCACTAAAATTACATCTTAATATAATATATCACCATTCTCCATTTAACTATATTCATATACCATTTGAATATACTCATGTACCATTTGACCATATTCATATACAATTTGATCAACAATCACAAGGTGCACAAACCACCGAGGCACCGGTTTGATAGCGGTGGATCAAGAATTTGCCCAGATACGCACATTTGCCCTCTTCTCTGTCACCCCTAAAAGTTGCCCACATCGTGTTTGGCCTCCCCTAACTTCGACAAGTCCGACAAGCACCTCCAACACCAACGCACGCAGGCTCGCGTTACACCCAAACTATCTGGTGGCAAAGCTTGAAAACCGTCTAAGAACCGTCTTATGCGCGCCATAAAATTTCAAAAACGTTGTGAACCATTGAAACACTTTCGGAAAGAGTTTTAGAAAGTCCTCAAAATAAGTAAAAAGTTTGAAAATGAGCGAAAAACATATAACTTTGAACACCAAGTAAGGAAATGTTTTGGAACAAGTTAGGAAAACCAAACAAAGAAACTAAAAATAGTCAAATTTAGTCCTCCACATGGATAGCGTCTCTCCACGCCGCCCTATCCAACACCATACTCTCTTCAAGCCCTAGGAAGCTCATATCACTTCTAATCACCCTCATCCAAGTCATCTTGGGTCTTCCCCGACCCCTACTAATATTATTACTTCCCCACCCTTCTACTCTTCTAACCGGCGCGTCACTAGGCCTCCTCCTCACATGACCATACCACCTCAATCGGTTCTCCATCATCTTGTCCGCGATGGGCGCAACGCCTACTTTCTCCCTAATAACTTCATTTCTTAACCGATCATGTCTTGTATGTCCACACATCCACCGTAGCATGCGCATCTCCGTCACACTCATCTTATGAACGTGACACTGTTTCAAGGCCCAACATTCCGTGCCGTATAACAGTGCCGACCTAATTGCCGTACGATAAAACTTACCCTTCAACTTATTGGGCATTCCTCGATTACACAGGAGCCCTGTGGCATTCTTCCACTTCACCCAACCTGATCTGATCCTATGGGCCACATCTCCATCTAATTCTCCATCCTTTTGAAGAATCGATCCCAAATATCGAAAGAAATCCGATCCCTGAACAATCTTTCCATCCAACCTGATCGTCTCTGTCTCCGTTCGTCTACTGCCGCTGAACTTACACTCCAAATATTCGGTCTTGTTTCGGCTCAACCGAAACCCTCTAGACTCCAAAGTGTGCCTCCATAGTTCCAACCTTCTCTCCAAATCATCTTTCGTCTCTGAAATCAACACTATATCATCTGCAAACATCATGCACCATGGTATACCATCCTGGATTGACTTCGTCAATTCGTCCATGACTATAGCAAAAAGAAACGGACTATATATAAATATATGAATTAAATATATTAAAACTAAAGATAATATAAATAGAATACATTAATCAACATATTTATTTGAATTAAATAATAAAGAATTTTTCATCTTCCACAATGCATCTAATATTTTTTAATTGAATTCTATGGTAGTTTGAAAGTTTTTTTTATTGATGATAATCAATGTAGTGACTTTTGGCCGTTGGTTTTCCAAGCTTTTTGTAACATACGAATTCGACATACTATATATATTCTGGTCTTTTGCTTGGCTTAGCATACCAAAAATATGTGTTTCATCGTTTTTTTTTTTAAGTTGTCAAAATAATGATAACTTTGGTCGGGACAAAAAGTGGTGCAGAAAAGGGATTCTCATATGCAACAATATAGGAGGGTGTTAGTTCATATTAATTTTATGTACCCATTATAATTGTTTGTAATCCCATATTAGTAAACTGGTAGCGATGGAGTGTTGGGAATATTTATCGGCAGTACTATTGTCCTTAATACGTAAATCACACATTAACTAATGAGAATAAAAATTTGAATTTGATTAGCTTAGATCAGGGGTACTTCAAATGATATGATTACATGATGATGGAAAGTTTCAAAAAAAATTGACAGTGATAATGGCTGTTAGGCTAAACCCTAAAAATAAACCGAAACGCAAACCTGTGGAGCATTTTTTAGACTGCGGAAACATTGGCGGTATATCAGAATAAGTCGGAAACTATATGGGTATTCTGAAAATATCCCTTTAAGATTTAAAATTGTTATATAATTATTGTGGTTGATTTAGAGGTCGATTATTTGGCCTGGTCAACAAAGATTGGACCAAGTTCAGTTAGGGTTTGTATTCTATCAAGTTAAGTTCGGGTTATTAAAAGGAAAGTTTTTGTAATACACGAATTAGTTTTGTCCAAATAAACTAATAGCGCAAAAACTGGTAATAAACATTGACGATCAATTGAAATTAAGGTATCTCACATATATCCTTTTAATTTAATCAAGGAAAAGAGGTATAGAAGAGATGTATAACAGTCCCGTGATTGTCACGGGCGCAAAAACTAGTTATCCTATATTTTCAGTCTAGTTTCATATCTCCTTCTCATGTGTCTACTACAGTACTGAATAGTAGTAAAGCTCATCTTTTTACTAAAGGTCCAGGCTCGGTGCAATTCTATTTTACTTATTTACTCGACAAGTTGGGTGTGTCCGACTAGATCGCTCTCACTTGAGGTCCTTATTATGCATTTATGCGTGTGTGCCTCGTGGGCTCAAATCTCAATGTTGTAATCTTATTTTCAGTATACATACTGATCAGCTATGCTAGTCCCACTTGTGTGTTAGAGCACAACATTAAAGAGGAAAGAGGAAAATAATGAAACTCGGGTGATCAAAACCCCACCACTCTCGTCAGTTTCCTCACTAATGTTCGAGCTTTGATAGCCCAATAGCACCAAGAAGACAAAACTGCATCTAATTACATTACCTAACTACTCCCAATTCATCTTCTTCCTCCTCCTCTACTACAAAACTCCTCCATGGCCACACTCGACTCTCCTTTGCAAGTCTACCCCAACTCATCTACTTTACCCCTTACCACTTACTTTACATCTTCTCTCTTCTCAGAAGTCAAAACTTATCACCATCACTCCACCACTTTCAACGTTCTCTCTCCTCCCTCACTAACAATAATATCATAACCACAGATTAACAACCCAACCACCATCAATCTCCGGCAAGAATGCAAGCACACCAACGACCCAACGACCACTATGCCGTGGACATAAACCCCCATAACAATCATCATAGCCCCTACAACCACTTGAATTGAAAGCCAACAACCACCGATTACATACCACATTGCCCATCAACCACCACCATCATAGCACCCACCAAACCACTACATCAACGAGCTACCTCATCAGAAAACACCCATCTTAGACACAAAAACAATAATTATACAACCACCACACATCACCAACCATGACCCATACTACTTTACCGTGATTACTCTACCCTAACACGTCACAATATTATCTCTCAATGTTCACAAACCATTTGACAATTTTTATATACCATTTGACTACAAACCACTAAAATTACATCTTAATATAATATATCACCATTCTCCATTTAACTATATTCATATACCATTTGAATATACTCATGTACCATTTGACCATATTCATATACAATTTGATCAACAATCACAAGGTGCACAAACCACCGAGGCACCGGTTTGATAGCGGTGGATCAAGAATTTGCCCAGATACGCACATTTGCCCTCTTCTCTGTCACCCCTAAAAGTTGCCCACATCGTGTTTGGCCTCCCCTAACTTCGACAAGTCCGACAAGCACCTCCAACACCAACGCACGCAGGCTCGCGTTACACCCAAACTATCTGGTGGCAAAGCTTGAAAACCGTCTAAGAACCGTCTTATGCGCGCCATAAAATTTCAAAAACGTTGTGAACCATTGAAACACTTTCGGAAAGAGTTTTAGAAAGTCCTCAAAATAAGTAAAAAGTTTGAAAATGAGCGAAAAACATATAACTTTGAACACCAAGTAAGGAAATGTTTTGGAACAAGTTAGGAAAACCAAACAAAGAAACTAAAAATAGTCAAATTTAGTCCTCCACATGGATAGCGTCTCTCCACGCCGCCCTATCCAACACCATACTCTCTTCAAGCCCTAGGAAGCTCATATCACTTCTAATCACCCTCATCCAAGTCATCTTGGGTCTTCCCCGACCCCTACTAATATTATTACTTCCCCACCCTTCTACTCTTCTAACCGGCGCGTCACTAGGCCTCCTCCTCACATGACCATACCACCTCAATCGGTTCTCCATCATCTTGTCCGCGATGGGCGCAACGCCTACTTTCTCCCTAATAACTTCATTTCTTAACCGATCATGTCTTGTATGTCCACACATCCACCGTAGCATGCGCATCTCCGTCACACTCATCTTATGAACGTGACACTGTTTCAAGGCCCAACATTCCGTGCCGTATAACAGTGCCGACCTAATTGCCGTACGATAAAACTTACCCTTCAACTTATTGGGCATTCCTCGATTACACAGGAGCCCTGTGGCATTCTTCCACTTCACCCAACCTGATCTGATCCTATGGGCCACATCTCCATCTAATTCTCCATCCTTTTGAAGAATCGATCCCAAATATCGAAAGAAATCCGATCCCTGAACAATCTTTCCATCCAACCTGATCGTCTCTGTCTCCGTTCGTCTACTGCCGCTGAACTTACACTCCAAATATTCGGTCTTGTTTCGGCTCAACCGAAACCCTCTAGACTCCAAAGTGTGCCTCCATAGTTCCAACCTTCTCTCCAAATCATCTTTCGTCTCTGAAATCAACACTATATCATCTGCAAACATCATGCACCATGGTATACCATCCTGGATTGACTTCGTCAATTCGTCCATGACTATAGCAAAAAGAAACGGACTATATATAAATATATGAATTAAATATATTAAAACTAAAGATAATATAAATAGAATACATTAATCAACATATTTATTTGAATTAAATAATAAAGAATTTTTCATCTTCCACAATGCATCTAATATTTTTTAATTGAATTCTATGGTAGTTTGAAAGTTTTTTTTATTGATGATAATCAATGTAGTGACTTTTGGCCGTTGGTTTTCCAAGCTTTTTGTAACATACGAATTCGACATACTATATATATTCTGGTCTTTTGCTTGGCTTAGCATACCAAAAATATGTGTTTCATCGTTTTTTTTTTTTTAAGTTGTCAAAATAATGATAACTTTGGTCGGGACAAAAAGTGGTGCAGAAAAGGGATTCTCATATGCAACAATATAGGAGGGTGTTAGTTCATATTAATTTTATGTACCCATTATAATTGTTTGTAATCCCATATTAGTAAACTGGTAGCGATGGAGTGTTGGGAATATTTATCGGCAGTACTATTGTCCTTAATACGTAAATCACACATTAACTAATGAGAATAAAAATTTGAATTTGATTAGCTTAGATCAGGGGTACTTCAAATGATATGATTACATGATGATGGAAAGTTTCAAAAAAAATTGACAGTGATAATGGCTGTTAGGCTAAACCCTAAAAATAAACCGAAACGCAAACCTGTGGAGCATTTTTTAGACTGCGGAAACATTGGCGGTATATCAGAATAAGTCGGAAACTATATGGGTATTCTGAAAATATCCCTTTAAGATTTAAAATTGTTATATAATTATTGTGGTTGATTTAGAGGTCGATTATTTGGCCTGGTCAACAAAGATTGGACCAAGTTCAGTTAGGGTTTGTATTCTATCAAGTTAAGTTCGGGTTATTAAAAGGAAAGTTTTTGTAATACACGAATTAGTTTTGTCCAAATAAACTAATAGCGCAAAAACTGGTAATAAACATTGACGATCAATTGAAATTAAGGTATCTCACATATATCCTTTTAATTTAATCAAGGAAAAGAGGTATAGAAGAGATGTATAACAGTCCCGTGATTGTCACGGGCGCAAAAACTAGTTATCCTATATTTTCAGTCTAGTTTCATATCTCCTTCTCATGTGTCTACTACAGTACTGAATAGTAGTAAAGCTCATCTTTTTACTAAAGGTCCAGGCTCGGTGCAATTCTATTTTACTTATTTACTCGACAAGTTGGGTGTGTCCGACTAGATCGCTCTCACTTGAGGTCCTTATTATGCATTTATGCGTGTGTGCCTCGTGGGCTCAAATCTCAATGTTGTAATCTTATTTTCAGTATACATACTGATCAGCTATGCTAGTCCCACTTGTGTGTTAGAGCACAACATTAAAGAGGAAAGAGGAAAATAATGAAACTCGGGTGATCAAAACCCCACCACTCCCGTCAGTTTCCTCACTAATGTTCGAGCTTTGATAGCCCAATAGCACCAAGAAGACAAAACTGCATCTAATTACATTACCTAACTACTCCCAATTCATCTTCTTCCTCCTCCTCTACTACAAAACTCCTCCATGGCCACACTCGACTCTCCTTTGCAAGTCTACCCCAACTCATCTACTTTACCCCTTACCACTTACTTTACATCTTCTCTCTTCTCAGAAGTCAAAACTTATCACCATCACTCCACCACTTTCAACGTTCTCTCTCCTCCCTCACTAACAATAATATCATAACCACAGATTAACAACCCAACCACCATCAATCTCCGGCAAGAATGCAAGCACACCAACGACCCAACGACCACTATGCCGTGGACATAAACCCCCATAACAATCATCATAGCCCCTACAACCACTTGAATTGAAAGCCAACAACCACCGATTACATACCACATTGCCCATCAACCACCACCATCATAGCACCCACCAAACCACTACATCAACGAGCTACCTCATCAGAAAACACCCATCTTAGACACAAAAACAATAATTATACAACCACCACACATCACCAACCATGACCCATACTACTTTACCGTGATTACTCTACCCTAACACGTCACAATATTATCTCTCAATGTTCACAAACCATTTGACAATTTTTATATACCATTTGACTACAAACCACTAAAATTACATCTTAATATAATATATCACCATTCTCCATTTAACTATATTCATATACCATTTGAATATACTCATGTACCATTTGACCATATTCATATACAATTTGATCAACAATCACAAGGTGCACAAACCACCGAGGCACCGGTTTGATAGCGGTGGATCAAGAATTTGCCCAGATACGCACATTTGCCCTCTTCTCTGTCACCCCTAAAAGTTGCCCACATCGTGTTTGGCCTCCCCTAACTTCGACAAGTCCGACAAGCACCTCCAACACCAACGCACGCAGGCTCGCGTTACACCCAAACTATCTGGTGGCAAAGCTTGAAAACCGTCTAAGAACCGTCTTATGCGCGCCATAAAATTTCAAAAACGTTGTGAACCATTGAAACACTTTCGGAAAGAGTTTTAGAAAGTCCTCAAAATAAGTAAAAAGTTTGAAAATGAGCGAAAAACATATAACTTTGAACACCAAGTAAGGAAAAGTTTTGGAACAAGTTAGGAAAACCAAACAAAGAAACTAAAAATAGTCAAATTTAGTCCTCCACATGGATAGCGTCTCTCCACGCCGCCCTATCCAACACCATACTCTCTTCAAGCCCTAGGAAGCTCATATCACTTCTAATCACCCTCATCCAAGTCATCTTGGGTCTTCCCCGACCCCTACTAATATTATTACTTCCCCACCCTTCTACTCTTCTAACCGGCGCGTCACTAGGCCTCCTCCTCACATGACCATACCACCTCAATCGGTTCTCCATCATCTTGTCCGCGATGGGCGCAACGCCTACTTTCTCCCTAATAACTTCATTTCTTAACCGATCATGTCTTGTATGTCCACACATCCACCGTAGCATGCGCATCTCCGTCACACTCATCTTATGAACGTGACACTGTTTCAAGGCCCAACATTCCGTGCCGTATAACAGTGCCGACCTAATTGCCGTACGATAAAACTTACCCTTCAACTTATTGGGCATTCCTCGATTACACAGGAGCCCTGTGGCATTCTTCCACTTCACCCAACCTGATCTGATCCTATGGGCCACATCTCCATCTAATTCTCCATCCTTTTGAAGAATCGATCCCAAATATCGAAAGAAATCCGATCCCTGAACAATCTTTCCATCCAACCTGATCGTCTCTGTCTCCGTTCGTCTACTGCCGCTGAACTTACACTCCAAATATTCGGTCTTGTTTCGGCTCAACCGAAACCCTCTAGACTCCAAAGTGTGCCTCCATAGTTCCAACCTTCTCTCCAAATCATCTTTCGTCTCTGAAATCAACACTATATCATCTGCAAACATCATGCACCATGGTATACCATCCTGGATTGACTTCGTCAATTCGTCCATGACTATAGCAAAAAGAAACGGACTATATATAAATATATGAATTAAATATATTAAAACTAAAGATAATATAAATAGAATACATTAATCAACATATTTATTTGAATTAAATAATAAAGAATTTTTCATCTTCCACAATGCATCTAATATTTTTTAATTGAATTCTATGGTAGTTTGAAAGTTTTTTTTATTGATGATAATCAATGTAGTGACTTTTGGCCGTTGGTTTTCCAAGCTTTTTGTAACATACGAATTCGACATACTATATATATTCTGGTCTTTTGCTTGGCTTAGCATACCAAAAATATGTGTTTCATCGTTTTTTTTTTTAAGTTGTCAAAATAATGATAACTTTGGTCGGGACAAAAAGTGGTGCAGAAAAGGGATTCTCATATGCAACAATATAGGAGGGTGTTAGTTCATATTAATTTTATGTACCCATTATAATTGTTTGTAATCCCATATTAGTAAACTGGTAGCGATGGAGTGTTGGGAATATTTATCGGCAGTACTATTGTCCTTAATACGTAAATCACACATTAACTAATGAGAATAAAAATTTGAATTTGATTAGCTTAGATCAGGGGTACTTCAAATGATATGATTACATGATGATGGAAAGTTTCAAAAAAAATTGACAGTGATAATGGCTGTTAGGCTAAACCCTAAAAATAAACCGAAACGCAAACCTGTGGAGCATTTTTTAGACTGCGGAAACATTGGCGGTATATCAGAATAAGTCGGAAACTATATGGGTATTCTGAAAATATCCCTTTAAGATTTAAAATTGTTATATAATTATTGTGGTTGATTTAGAGGTCGATTATTTGGCCTGGTCAACAAAGATTGGACCAAGTTCAGTTAGGGTTTGTATTCTATCAAGTTAAGTTCGGGTTATTAAAAGGAAAGTTTTTGTAATACACGAATTAGTTTTGTCCAAATAAACTAATAGCGCAAAAACTGGTAATAAACATTGACGATCAATTGAAATTAAGGTATCTCACATATATCCTTTTAATTTAATCAAGGAAAAGAGGTATAGAAGAGATGTATAACAGTCCCGTGATTGTCACGGGCGCAAAAACTAGTTATCCTATATTTTCAGTCTAGTTTCATATCTCCTTCTCATGTGTCTACTACAGTACTGAATAGTAGTAAAGCTCATCTTTTTACTAAAGGTCCAGGCTCGGTGCAATTCTATTTTACTTATTTACTCGACAAGTTGGGTGTGTCCGACTAGATCGCTCTCACTTGAGGTCCTTATTATGCATTTATGCGTGTGTGCCTCGTGGGCTCAAATCTCAATGTTGTAATCTTATTTTCAGTATACATACTGATCAGCTATGCTAGTCCCACTTGTGTGTTAGAGCACAACATTAAAGAGGAAAGAGGAAAATAATGAAACTCGGGTGATCAAAACCCCACCACTCCCGTCAGTTTCCTCACTAATGTTCGAGCTTTGATAGCCCAATAGCACCAAGAAGACAAAACTGCATCTAATTACATTACCTAACTACTCCCAATTCATCTTCTTCCTCCTCCTCTACTACAAAACTCCTCCATGGCCACACTCGACTCTCCTTTGCAAGTCTACCCCAACTCATCTACTTTACCCCTTACCACTTACTTTACATCTTCTCTCTTCTCAGAAGTCAAAACTTATCACCATCACTCCACCACTTTCAACGTTCTCTCTCCTCCCTCACTAACAATAATATCATAACCACAGATTAACAACCCAACCACCATCAATCTCCGGCAAGAATGCAAGCACACCAACGACCCAACGACCACTATGCCGTGGACATAAACCCCCATAACAATCATCATAGCCCCTACAACCACTTGAATTGAAAGCCAACAACCACCGATTACATACCACATTGCCCATCAACCACCACCATCATAGCACCCACCAAACCACTACATCAACGAGCTACCTCATCAGAAAACACCCATCTTAGACACAAAAACAATAATTATACAACCACCACACATCACCAACCATGACCCATACTACTTTACCGTGATTACTCTACCCTAACACGTCACAATATTATCTCTCAATGTTCACAAACCATTTGACAATTTTTATATACCATTTGACTACAAACCACTAAAATTACATCTTAATATAATATATCACCATTCTCCATTTAACTATATTCATATACCATTTGAATATACTCATGTACCATTTGACCATATTCATATACAATTTGATCAACAATCACAAGGTGCACAAACCACCGAGGCACCGGTTTGATAGCGGTGGATCAAGAATTTGCCCAGATACGCACATTTGCCCTCTTCTCTGTCACCCCTAAAAGTTGCCCACATCGTGTTTGGCCTCCCCTAACTTCGACAAGTCCGACAAGCACCTCCAACACCAACGCACGCAGGCTCGCGTTACACCCAAACTATCTGGTGGCAAAGCTTGAAAACCGTCTAAGAACCGTCTTATGCGCGCCATAAAATTTCAAAAACGTTGTGAACCATTGAAACACTTTCGGAAAGAGTTTTAGAAAGTCCTCAAAATAAGTAAAAAGTTTGAAAATGAGCGAAAAACATATAACTTTGAACACCAAGTAAGGAAATGTTTTGGAACAAGTTAGGAAAACCAAACAAAGAAACTAAAAATAGTCAAATTTAGTCCTCCACATGGATAGCGTCTCTCCACGCCGCCCTATCCAACACCATACTCTCTTCAAGCCCTAGGAAGCTCATATCACTTCTAATCACCCTCATCCAAGTCATCTTGGGTCTTCCCCGACCCCTACTAATATTATTACTTCCCCACCCTTCTACTCTTCTAACCGGCGCGTCACTAGGCCTCCTCCTCACATGACCATACCACCTCAATCGGTTCTCCATCATCTTGTCCGCGATGGGCGCAACGCCTACTTTCTCCCTAATAACTTCATTTCTTAACCGATCATGTCTTGTATGTCCACACGTCCACCGTAGCATGCGCATCTCCGTCACACTCATCTTATGAACGTGACACTGTTTCAAGGCCCAACATTCCGTGCCGTATAACAGTGCCGACCTAATTGCCGTACGATAAAACTTACCCTTCAACTTATTGGGCATTCCTCGATTACACAGGAGCCCTGTGGCATTCTTCCACTTCACCCAACCTGATCTGATCCTATGGGCCACATCTCCATCTAATTCTCCATCCTTTTGAAGAATCGATCCCAAATATCGAAAGAAATCCGATCCCTGAACAATCTTTCCATCCAACCTGATCGTCTCTGTCTCCGTTCGTCTACTGCCGCTGAACTTACACTCCAAATATTCGGTCTTGTTTCGGCTCAACCGAAACCCTCTAGACTCCAAAGTGTGCCTCCATAGTTCCAACCTTCTCTCCAAATCATCTTTCGTCTCTGAAATCAACACTATATCATCTGCAAACATCATGCACCATGGTATACCATCCTGGATTGACTTCGTCAATTCGTCCATGACTATAGCAAAAAGAAACGGACTATATATAAATATATGAATTAAATATATTAAAACTAAAGATAATATAAATAGAATACATTAATCAACATATTTATTTGAATTAAATAATAAAGAATTTTTCATCTTCCACAATGCATCTAATATTTTTTAATTGAATTCTATGGTAGTTTGAAAGTTTTTTTTATTGATGATAATCAATGTAGTGACTTTTGGCCGTTGGTTTTCCAAGCTTTTTGTAACATACGAATTCGACATACTATATATATTCTGGTCTTTTGCTTGGCTTAGCATACCAAAAATATGTGTTTCATCGTTTTTTTTTTTTAAGTTGTCAAAATAATGATAACTTTGGTCGGGACAAAAAGTGGTGCAGAAAAGGGATTCTCATATGCAACAATATAGGAGGGTGTTAGTTCATATTAATTTTATGTACCCATTATAATTGTTTGTAATCCCATATTAGTAAACTGGTAGCGATGGAGTGTTGGGAATATTTATCGGCAGTACTATTGTCCTTAATACGTAAATCACACATTAACTAATGAGAATAAAAATTTGAATTTGATTAGCTTAGATCAGGGGTACTTCAAATGATATGATTACATGATGATGGAAAGTTTCAAAAAAAATTGACAGTGATAATGGCTGTTAGGCTAAACCCTAAAAATAAACCGAAACGCAAACCTGTGGAGCATTTTTTAGACTGCGGAAACATTGGCGGTATATCAGAATAAGTCGGAAACTATATGGGTATTCTGAAAATATCCCTTTAAGATTTAAAATTGTTATATAATTATTGTGGTTGATTTAGAGGTCGATTATTTGGCCTGGTCAACAAAGATTGGACCAAGTTCAGTTAGGGTTTGTATTCTATCAAGTTAAGTTCGGGTTATTAAAAGGAAAGTTTTTGTAATACACGAATTAGTTTTGTCCAAATAAACTAATAGCGCAAAAACTGGTAATAAACATTGACGATCAATTGAAATTAAGGTATCTCACATATATCCTTTTAATTTAATCAAGGAAAAGAGGTATAGAAGAGATGTATAACAGTCCCGTGATTGTCACGGGCGCAAAAACTAGTTATCCTATATTTTCAGTCTAGTTTCATATCTCCTTCTCATGTGTCTACTACAGTACTGAATAGTAGTAAAGCTCATCTTTTTACTAAAGGTCCAGGCTCGGTGCAATTCTATTTTACTTATTTACTCGACAAGTTGGGTGTGTCCGACTAGATCGCTCTCACTTGAGGTCCTTATTATGCATTTATGCGTGTGTGCCTCGTGGGCTCAAATCTCAATGTTGTAATCTTATTTTCAGTATACATACTGATCAGCTATGCTAGTCCCACTTGTGTGTTAGAGCACAACATTAGAGAGGAAAGAGGAAAATAATGAAACTCGGGTGATCAAAACCCCACCACTCCCGTCAGTTTCCTCACTAATGTTCGAGCTTTGATAGCCCAATAGCACCAAGAAGACAAAACTGCATCTAATTACATTACCTAACTACTCCCAATTCATCTTCTTCCTCCTCCTCTACTACAAAACTCCTCCATGGCCACACTCGACTCTCCTTTGCAAGTCTACCCCAACTCATCTACTTTACCCCTTACCACTTACTTTACATCTTCTCTCTTCTCAGAAGTCAAAACTTATCACCATCACTCCACCACTTTCAACGTTCTCTCTCCTCCCTCACTAACAATAATATCATAACCACAGATTAACAACCCAACCACCATCAATCTCCGGCAAGAATGCAAGCACACCAACGACCCAACGACCACTATGCCGTGGACATAAACCCCCATAACAATCATCATAGCCCCTACAACCACTTGAATTGAAAGCCAACAACCACCGATTACATACCACATTGCCCATCAACCACCACCATCATAGCACCCACCAAACCACTACATCAACGAGCTACCTCATCAGAAAACACCCATCTTAGACACAAAAACAATAATTATACAACCACCACACATCACCAACCATGACCCATACTACTTTACCGTGATTACTCTACCCTAACACGTCACAATATTATCTCTCAATGTTCACAAACCATTTGACAATTTTTATATACCATTTGACTACAAACCACTAAAATTACATCTTAATATAATATATCACCATTCTCCATTTAACTATATTCATATACCATTTGAATATACTCATGTACCATTTGACCATATTCATATACAATTTGATCAACAATCACAAGGTGCACAAACCACCGAGGCACCGGTTTGATAGCGGTGGATCAAGAATTTGCCCAGATACGCACATTTGCCCTCTTCTCTGTCACCCCTAAAAGTTGCCCACATCGTGTTTGGCCTCCCCTAACTTCGACAAGTCCGACAAGCACCTCCAACACCAACGCACGTAGGCTCGCGTTACACCCAAACTATCTGGTGGCAAAGCTTGAAAACCGTCTAAGAACCGTCTTATGCGCGCCATAAAATTTCAAAAACGTTGTGAACCATTGAAACACTTTCGGAAAGAGTTTTAGAAAGTCCTCAAAATAAGTAAAAAGTTTGAAAATGAGCGAAAAACATATAACTTTGAACACCAAGTAAGGAAATGTTTTGGAACAAGTTAGGAAAACCAAACAAAGAAACTAAAAATAGTCAAATTTAGTCCTCCACATGGATAGCGTCTCTCCACGCCGCCCTATCCAACACCATACTCTCTTCAAGCCCTAGGAAGCTCATATCACTTCTAATCACCCTCATCCAAGTCATCTTGGGTCTTCCCCGACCCCTACTAATATTATTACTTCCCCACCCTTCTACTCTTCTAACCGGCGCGTCACTAGGCCTCCTCCTCACATGACCATACCACCTCAATCGGTTCTCCATCATCTTGTCCGCGATGGGCGCAACGCCTACTTTCTCCCTAATAACTTCATTTCTTAACCGATCATGTCTTGTATGTCCACACATCCACCGTAGCATGCGCATCTCCGTCACACTCATCTTATGAACGTGACACTGTTTCAAGGCCCAACATTCCGTGCCGTATAACAGTGCCGACCTAATTGCCGTACGATAAAACTTACCCTTCAACTTATTGGGCATTCCTCGATTACACAGGAGCCCTGTGGCATTCTTCCACTTCACCCAACCTGATCTGATCCTATGGGCCACATCTCCATCTAATTCTCCATCCTTTTGAAGAATCGATCCCAAATATCGAAAGAAATCCGATCCCTGAACAATCTTTCCATCCAACCTGATCGTCTCTGTCTCCGTTCGTCTACTGCCGCTGAACTTACACTCCAAATATTCGGTCTTGTTTCGGCTCAACCGAAACCCTCTAGACTCCAAAGTGTGCCTCCATAGTTCCAACCTTCTCTCCAAATCATCTTTCGTCTCTGAAATCAACACTATATCATCTGCAAACATCATGCACCATGGTATACCATCCTGGATTGACTTCGTCAATTCGTCCATGACTATAGCAAAAAGAAACGGACTATATATAAATATATGAATTAAATATATTAAAACTAAAGATAATATAAATAGAATACATTAATCAACATATTTATTTGAATTAAATAATAAAGAATTTTTCATCTTCCACAATGCATCTAATATTTTTTAATTGAATTCTATGGTAGTTTGAAAGTTTTTTTTATTGATGATAATCAATGTAGTGACTTTTGGCCGTTGGTTTTCCAAGCTTTTTGTAACATACGAATTCGACATACTATATATATTCTGGTCTTTTGCTTGGCTTAGCATACCAAAAATATGTGTTTCATCGTTTTTTTTTTTTAAGTTGTCAAAATAATGATAACTTTGGTCGGGACAAAAAGTGGTGCAGAAAAGGGATTCTCATATGCAACAATATAGGAGGGTGTTAGTTCATATTAATTTTATGTACCCATTATAATTGTTTGTAATCCCATATTAGTAAACTGGTAGCGATGGAGTGTTGGGAATATTTATCGGCAGTACTATTGTCCTTAATACGTAAATCACACATTAACTAATGAGAATAAAAATTTGAATTTGATTAGCTTAGATCAGGGGTACTTCAAATGATATAATTACATGATGATGGAAAGTTTCAAAAAAAATTGACAGTGATAATGGCTGTTAGGCTAAACCCTAAAAATAAACCGAAACGCAAACCTGTGGAGCATTTTTTAGACTGCGGAAACATTGGCGGTATATCAGAATAAGTCGGAAACTATATGGGTATTCTGAAAATATCCCTTTAAGATTTAAAATTGTTATATAATTATTGTGGTTGATTTAGAGGTCGATTATTTGGCCTGGTCAACAAAGATTGGACCAAGTTCAGTTAGGGTTTGTATTCTATCAAGTTAAGTTCGGGTTATTAAAAGGAAAGTTTTTGTAATACACGAATTAGTTTTGTCCAAATAAACTAATAGCGCAAAAACTGGTAATAAACATTGACGATCAATTGAAATTAAGGTATCTCACATATATCCTTTTAATTTAATCAAGGAAAAGAGGTATAGAAGAGATGTATAACAGTCCCGTGATTGTCACGGGCGCAAAAACTAGTTATCCTATATTTTCAGTCTAGTTTCATATCTCCTTCTCATGTGTCTACTACAGTACTGAATAGTAGTAAAGCTCATCTTTTTACTAAAGGTCCAGGCTCGGTGCAATTCTATTTTACTTATTTACTCGACAAGTTGGGTGTGTCCGACTAGATCGCTCTCACTTGAGGTCCTTATTATGCATTTATGCGTGTGTGCCTCGTGGGCTCAAATCTCAATGTTGTAATCTTATTTTCAGTATACATACTGATCAGCTATGCTAGTCCCACTTGTGTGTTAGAGCACAACATTAGAGAGGAAAGAGGAAAATAATGAAACTCGGGTGATCAAAACCCCACCACTCCCGTCAGTTTCCTCACTAATGTTCGAGCTTTGATAGCCCAATAGCACCAAGAAGACAAAACTGCATCTAATTACATTACCTAACTACTCCCAATTCATCTTCTTCCTCCTCCTCTACTACAAAACTCCTCCATGGCCACACTCGACTCTCCTTTGCAAGTCTACCCCAACTCATCTACTTTACCCCTTACCACTTACTTTACATCTTCTCTCTTCTCAGAAGTCAAAACTTATCACCATCACTCCACCACTTTCAACGTTCTCTCTCCTCCCTCACTAACAATAATATCATAACCACAGATTAACAACCCAACCACCATCAATCTCCGGCAAGAATGCAAGCACACCAACGACCCAACGACCACTATGCCGTGGACATAAACCCCCATAACAATCATCATAGCCCCTACAACCACTTGAATTGAAAGCCAACAACCACCGATTACATACCACATTGCCCATCAACCACCACCATCATAGCACCCACCAAACCACTACATCAACGAGCTACCTCATCAGAAAACACCCATCTTAGACACAAAAACAATAATTATACAACCACCACACATCACCAACCATGACCCATACTACTTTACCGTGATTACTCTACCCTAACACGTCACAATATTATCTCTCAATGTTCACAAACCATTTGACAATTTTTATATACCATTTGACTACAAACCACTAAAATTACATCTTAATATAATATATCACCATTCTCCATTTAACTATATTCATATACCATTTGAATATACTCATGTACCATTTGACCATATTCATATACAATTTGATCAACAATCACAAGGTGCACAAACCACCGAGGCACCGGTTTGATAGCGGTGGATCAAGAATTTGCCCAGATACGCACATTTGCCCTCTTCTCTGTCACCCCTAAAAGTTGCCCACATCGTGTTTGGCCTCCCCTAACTTCGACAAGTCCGACAAGCACCTCCAACACCAACGCACGCAGGCTCGCGTTACACCCAAACTATCTGGTGGCAAAGCTTGAAAACCGTCTAAGAACCGTCTTATGCGCGCCATAAAATTTCAAAAACGTTGTGAACCATTGAAACACTTTCGGAAAGAGTTTTAGAAAGTCCTCAAAATAAGTAAAAAGTTTGAAAATGAGCGAAAAACATATAACTTTGAACACCAAGTAAGGAAATGTTTTGGAACAAGTTAGGAAAACCAAACAAAGAAACTAAAAATAGTCAAATTTAGTCCTCCACATGGATAGCGTCTCTCCACGCCGCCCTATCCAACACCATACTCTCTTCAAGCCCTAGGAAGCTCATATCACTTCTAATCACCCTCATCCAAGTCATCTTGGGTCTTCCCCGACCCCTACTAATATTATTACTTCCCCACCCTTCTACTCTTCTAACCGGCGCGTCACTAGGCCTCCTCCTCACATGACCATACCACCTCAATCGGTTCTCCATCATCTTGTCCGCGATGGGCGCAACGCCTACTTTCTCCCTAATAACTTCATTTCTTAACCGATCATGTCTTGTATGTCCACACATCCACTGTAGCATGCGCATCTCCGTCACACTCATCTTATGAACGTGACACTGTTTCAAGGCCCAACATTCCGTGCCGTATAACAGTGCCGACCTAATTGCCGTACGATAAAACTTACCCTTCAACTTATTGGGCATTCCTCGATTACACAGGAGCCCTGTGGCATTCTTCCACTTCACCCAACCTGATCTGATCCTATGGGCCACATCTCCATCTAATTCTCCATCCTTTTGAAGAATCGATCCCAAATATCGAAAGAAATCCGATCCCTGAACAATCTTTCCATCCAACCTGATCGTCTCTGTCTCCGTTCGTCTACTGCCGCTGAACTTACACTCCAAATATTCGGTCTTGTTTCGGCTCAACCGAAACCCTCTAGACTCCAAAGTGTGCCTCCATAGTTCCAACCTTCTCTCCAAATCATCTTTCGTCTCTGAAATCAACACTATATCATCTGCAAACATCATGCACCATGGTATACCATCCTGGATTGACTTCGTCAATTCGTCCATGACTATAGCAAAAAGAAACGGACTATATATAAATATATGAATTAAATATATTAAAACTAAAGATAATATAAATAGAATACATTAATCAACATATTTATTTGAATTAAATAATAAAGAATTTTTCATCTTCCACAATGCATCTAATATTTTTTAATTGAATTCTATGGTAGTTTGAAAGTTTTTTTTATTGATGATAATCAATGTAGTGACTTTTGGCCGTTGGTTTTCCAAGCTTTTTGTAACATACGAATTCGACATACTATATATATTCTGGTCTTTTGCTTGGCTTAGCATACCAAAAATATGTGTTTCATCGTTTTTTTTTTTAAGTTGTCAAAATAATGATAACTTTGGTCGGGACAAAAAGTGGTGCAGAAAAGGGATTCTAATATGCAACAATATAGGAGGGTGTTAGTTCATATTAATTTTATGTACCCATTATAATTGTTTGTAATCCCATATTAGTAAACTGGTAGCGATGGAGTGTTGGGAATATTTATCGGCAGTACTATTGTCCTTAATACGTAAATCACACATTAACTAATGAGAATAAAAATTTGAATTTGATTAGCTTAGATCAGGGGTACTTCAAATGATATGATTACATGATGATGGAAAGTTTCAAAAAAAATTGACAGTGATAATGGCTGTTAGGCTAAACCCTAAAAATAAACCGAAACGCAAACCTGTGGAGCATTTTTTAGACTGCGGAAACATTGGCGGTATATCAGAATAAGTCGGAAACTATATGGGTATTCTGAAAATATCCCTTTAAGATTTAAAATTGTTATATAATTATTGTGGTTGATTTAGAGGTCGATTATTTGGCCTGGTCAACAAAGATTGGACCAAGTTCAGTTAGGGTTTGTATTCTATCAAGTTAAGTTCGGGTTATTAAAAGGAAAGTTTTTGTAATACACGAATTAGTTTTGTCCAAATAAACTAATAGCGCAAAAACTGGTAATAAACATTGACGATCAATTGAAATTAAGGTATCTCACATATATCCTTTTAATTTAATCAAGGAAAAGAGGTATAGAAGAGATGTACAACAGTCCCGTGATTGTCACGGGCGCAAAAACTAGTCATCCTATATTTTCGGTCTAGTTTCATATCTCCTTCTCATGTGTCTACTACAGTACTGAATAGTAGTAAAGCTCATCTTTTTACTAAAGGTCCAGGCTCGGTGCAATTCTATTTTACTTATTTACTCGACAAGTTGGGTGTGTCCGACTAGATCGCTCTCACTTGAGGTCCTTATTATGCATTTATGCGTGTGTGCCTCCTGGGCTCAAATCTCGATGTTGTAATCTTATTTTCAGTATACATACTGATCAGCTATGCTAGTCCCACTTGTGTGTTAGAGCACAACATTAGAGAGGAAAGAGGAAAATAATGAAACCCGGGTGATCAAAACCCCACCACTCCCGTCAGTTTCCTCACTAATGCTCGAGCTTTGATAGCCCAATAGCACCAAGAAGACAAAACTGCATCTAATTACATTACCTAACTACTCCCAATTCATCTTCTTCCTCCTCCTCTACTACAAAACTCCTCCATGGCCACACTCGACTCTCCTTTGCAAGTCTACCCCAACTCATCTACTTTACCCCTTACCACTTACTTTACATCTTCTCTCTTCTCAGAAGTCAAAACTTATCACCATCACTCCACCACTTTCAACGTTCTCTCTCCTCCCTCACTAACAATAATATCATAACCACAGATTAACAACCCAACCACCATCAATCTCCGGCAAGAATGCAAGCACACCAACGACCCAACGACCACTATGCCGTGGACATAAACCCCCATAACAATCATCATAGCCCCTACAACCACTTGAATTGAAAGCCAACAACCACCGATTACATACCACATTGCCCATCAACCACCACCATCATAGCACCCACCAAACCACTACATCAACGAGCTACCTCATCAGAAAACACCCATCTTAGACACAAAAACAATAATTATACAACCACCACACATCACCAACCATGACCCATACTACTTTACCGTGATTACTCTACCCTAACACGTCACAATATTATCTCTCAATGTTCACAAACCATTTGACAATTTTTATATACCATTTGACTACAAACCACTAAAATTACATCTTAATATAATATATCACCATTCTCCATTTAACTATATTCATATACCATTTGAATATACTCATGTACCATTTGACCATATTCATATACAATTTGATCAACAATCACAAGGTGCACAAACCACCGAGGCACCGGTTTGATAGCGGTGGATCAAGAATTTGCCCAGATACGCACATTTGCCCTCTTCTCTGTCACCCCTAAAAGTTGCCCACATCGTGTTTGGCCTCCCCTAACTTCGACAAGTCCGACAAGCACCTCCAACACCAACGCACGCAGGCTCGCGTTACACCCAAACTATCTGGTGGCAAAGCTTGAAAACCGTCTAAGAACCGTCTTATGCGCGCCATAAAATTTCAAAAACGTTGTGAACCATTGAAACACTTTCGGAAAGAGTTTTAGAAAGTCCTCAAAATAAGTAAAAAGTTTGAAAATGAGCGAAAAACATATAACTTTGAACACCAAGTAAGGAAATGTTTTGGAACAAGTTAGGAAAACCAAACAAAGAAACTAAAAATAGTCAAATTTAGTCCTCCACATGGATAGCGTCTCTCCACGCCGCCCTATCCAACACCATACTCTCTTCAAGCCCTAGGAAGCTCATATCACTTCTAATCACCCTCATCCAAGTCATCTTGGGTCTTCCCCGACCCCTACTAATATTATTACTTCCCCACCCTTCTACTCTTCTAACCGGCGCGTCACTAGGCCTCCTCCTCACATGACCATACCACCTCAATCGGTTCTCCATCATCTTGTCCGCGATGGGCGCAACGCCTACTTTCTCCCTAATAACTTCATTTCTTAACCGATCATGTCTTGTATGTCCACACATCCACCGTAGCATGCGCATCTCCGTCACACTCATCTTATGAACGTGACACTGTTTCAAGGCCCAACATTCCGTGTCGTATAACAGTGCCGACCTAATTGCCGTACGATAAAACTTACCCTTCAACTTATTGGGCATTCCTCGATTACACAGGAGCCCTGTGGCATTCTTCCACTTCACCCAACCTGATCTGATCCTATGGGCCACATCTCCATATAATTCTCCATCCTTTTGAAGAATCGATCCCAAATATCGAAAGAAATCCGATCCCTGAACAATCTTTCCATCCAACCTGATCGTCTCTGTCTCCGTTCGTCTACTGCCGCTGAACTTACACTCCAAATATTCGGTCTTGTTTCGGCTCAACCGAAACCCTCTAGACTCCAAAGTGTGCCTCCATAGTTCCAACCTTCTCTCCAAATCATCTTTCGTCTCTGAAATCAACACTATATCATCTGCAAACATCATGCACCATGGTATACCATCCTGGATTGACTTCGTCAATTCGTCCATGACTATAGCAAAAAGAAACGGACTATATATAAATATATGAATTAAATATATTAAAACTAAAGATAATATAAATAGAATACATTAATCAACATATTTATTTGAATTAAATAATAAAGAATTTTTCATCTTCCACAATGCATCTAATATTTTTTAATTGAATTCTATGGTAGTTTGAAAGTTTTTTTTATTGATGATAATCAATGTAGTGACTTTTGGCCGTTGGTTTTCCAAGCTTTTTGTAACATACGAATTCGACATACTATATATATTCTGGTCTTTTGCTTGGCTTAGCATACCAAAAATATGTGTTTCATCGTTTTTTTTTTTAAGTTGTCAAAATAATGATAACTTTGGTCGGGACAAAAAGTGGTGCAGAAAAGGGATTCTAATATGCAACAATATAGGAGGGTGTTAGTTCATATTAATTTTATGTACCCATTATAATTGTTTGTAATCCCATATTAGTAAACTGGTAGCGATGGAGTGTTGGGAATATTTATCGGCAGTACTATTGTCCTTAATACGTAAATCACACATTAACTAATGAGAATAAAAATTTGAATTTGATTAGCTTAGATCAGGGGTACTTCAAATGATATGATTACATGATGATGGAAAGTTTCAAAAAAAATTGACAGTGATAATGGCTGTTAGGCTAAACCCTAAAAATAAACCGAAACGCAAACCTGTGGAGCATTTTTTAGACTGCGGAAACATTGGCGGTATATCAGAATAAGTCGGAAACTATATGGGTATTCTGAAAATATCCCTTTAAGATTTAAAATTGTTATATAATTATTGTGGTTGATTTAGAGGTCGATTATTTGGCCTGGTCAACAAAGATTGGACCAAGTTCAGTTAGGGTTTGTATTTTATCAAGTTAAGTTCGGGTTATTAAAAGGAAAGTTTTTGTAATACACGAATTAGTTTTGTCCAAATAAACTAATAGCGCAAAAACTGGTAATAAACATTGACGATCAATTGAAATTAAGGTATCTCACATATATCCTTTTAATTTAATCAAGGAAAAGAGGTATAGAAGAGATGTACAACAGTCCCGTGATTGTCACGGGCGCAAAAACTAGTCATCCTATATTTTCGGTCTAGTTTCATATCTCCTTCTCATGTGTCTACTACAGTACTGAATAGTAGTAAAGCTCATCTTTTTACTAAAGGTCCAGGCTCGGTGCAATTCTATTTTACTTATTTACTCGACAAGTTGGGTGTGTCCGACTAGATCGCTCTCACTTGAGGTCCTTATTATGCATTTATGCGTGTGTGCCTCCTGGGCTCAAATCTCGATGTTGTAATCTTATTTTCAGTATACATACTGATCAGCTATGCTAGTCCCACTTGTGTGTTAGAGCACAACATTAGAGAGGAAAGAGGAAAATAATGAAACCCGGGTGATCAAAACCCCACCACTCCCGTCAGTTTCCTCACTAATGCTCGAGCTTTGATAGCCCAATAGCACCAAGAAGACAAAACTGCATCTAATTACATTACCTAACTACTCCCAATTCATCTTCTTCCTCCTCCTCTACTACAAAACTCCTCCATGGCCACACTCGACTCTCCTTTGCAAGTCTACCCCAACTCATCTACTTTACCCCTTACCACTTACTTTACATCTTCTCTCTTCTCAGAAGTCAAAACTTATCACCATCACTCCACCACTTTCAACGTTCTCTCTCCTCCCTCACTAACAATAATATCATAACCACAGATTAACAACCCAACCACCATCAATCTCCGGCAAGAATGCAAGCACACCAACGACCCAACGACCACTATGCCGTGGACATAAACCCCCATAACAATCATCATAGCCCCTACAACCACTTGAATTGAAAGCCAACAACCACCGATTACATACCACATTGCCCATCAACCACCACCATCATAGCACCCACCAAACCACTACATCAACGAGCTACCTCATCAGAAAACACCCATCTTAGACACAAAAACAATAATTATACAACCACCACACATCACCAACCATGACCCATACTACTTTACCGTGATTACTCTACCCTAACACGTCACAATATTATCTCTCAATGTTCACAAACCATTTGACAATTTTTATATACCATTTGACTACAAACCACTAAAATTACATCTTAATATAATATATCACCATTCTCCATTTAACTATATTCATATACCATTTGAATATACTCATGTACCATTTGACCATATTCATATACAATTTGATCAACAATCACAAGGTGCACAAACCACCGAGGCACCGGTTTGATAGCGGTGGATCAAGAATTTGCCCAGATATGCACATTTGCCCTCTTCTCTGTCACCCCTAAAAGTTGCCCACATCGTGTTTGGCCTCCCCTAACTTCGACAAGTCCGACAAGCACCTCCAACACCAACGCACGCAGGCTCGCGTTACACCCAAACTATCTGGTGGCAAAGCTTGAAAACCGTCTAAGAACCGTCTTATGCGCGCCATAAAATTTCAAAAACGTTGTGAACCATTGAAACACTTTCGGAAAGAGTTTTAGAAAGTCCTCAAAATAAGTAAAAAGTTTGAAAATGAGCGAAAAACATATAACTTTGAACACCAAGTAAGGAAATGTTTTGGAACAAGTTAGGAAAACCAAACAAAGAAACTAAAAATAGTCAAATTTAGTCCTCCACATGGATAGCGTCTCTCCACGCCGCCCTATCCAACACCATACTCTCTTCAAGCCCTAGGAAGCTCATATCACTTCTAATCACCCTCATCCAAGTCATCTTGGGTCTTCCCCGACCCCTACTAATATTATTACTTCCCCACCCTTCTACTCTTCTAACCGGCGCGTCACTAGGCCTCCTCCTCACATGACCATACCACCTCAATCGGTTCTCCATCATCTTGTCCGCGATGGGCGCAACGCCTACTTTCTCCCTAATAACTTCATTTCTTAACCGATCATGTCTTGTATGTCCACACATCCACCGTAGCATGCGCATCTCCGTCACACTCATCTTATGAACGTGACACTGTTTCAAGGCCCAACATTCCGTGTCGTATAACAGTGCCGACCTAATTGCCGTACGATAAAACTTACCCTTCAACTTATTGGGCATTCCTCGATTACACAGGAGCCCTGTGGCATTCTTCCACTTCACCCAACCTGATCTGATCCTATGGGCCACATCTCCATATAATTCTCCATCCTTTTGAAGAATCGATCCCAAATATCGAAAGAAATCCGATCCCTGAACAATCTTTCCATCCAACCTGATCGTCTCTGTCTCCGTTCGTCTACTGCCGCTGAACTTACACTCCAAATATTCGGTCTTGTTTCGGCTCAACCGAAACCCTCTAGACTCCAAAGTGTGCCTCCATAGTTCCAACCTTCTCTCCAAATCATCTTTCGTCTCTGAAATCAACACTATATCATCTGCAAACATCATGCACCATGGTATACCATCCTGGATTGACTTCGTCAATTCGTCCATGACTATAGCAAAAAGAAACGGACTATATATAAATATATGAATTAAATATATTAAAACTAAAGATAATATAAATAGAATACATTAATCAACATATTTATTTGAATTAAATAATAAAGAATTTTTCATCTTCCACAATGCATCTAATATTTTTTAATTGAATTCTATGGTAGTTTGAAAGTTTTTTTTATTGATGATAATCAATGTAGTGACTTTTGGCCGTTGGTTTTCCAAGCTTTTTGTAACATACGAATTCGACATACTATATATATTCTGGTCTTTTGCTTGGCTTAGCATACCAAAAATATGTGTTTCATCGTTTTTTTTTTTTTTTAAGTTGTCAAAATAATGATAACTTTGGTCGGGACAAAAAGTGGTGCAGAAAAGGGATTCTCATATGCAACAATATAGGAGGGTGTTAGTTCATATTAATTTTATGTACCCATTATAATTGTTTGTAATCCCATATTAGTAAACTGGTAGCGATGGAGTGTTGGGAATATTTATCGGCAGTACTATTGTCCTTAATACGTAAATCACACATTAACTAATGAGAATAAAAATTTGAATTTGATTAGCTTAGATCAGGGGTACTTCAAATGATATGATTACATGATGATGGAAAGTTTCAAAAAAAATTGACAGTGATAATGGCTGTTAGGCTAAACCCTAAAAATAAACCGAAACGCAAACCTGTGGAGCATTTTTTAGACTGCGGAAACATTGGCGGTATATCAGAATAAGTCGGAAACTATATGGGTATTCTGAAAATATCCCTTTAAGATTTAAAATTGTTATATAATTATTGTGGTTGATTTAGAGGTCGATTATTTGGCATGGTCAACAAAGATTGGACCAAGTTCAGTTAGGGTTTGTATTCTATCAAGTTAAGTTCGGGTTATTAAAAGGAATGTTTTGTAATACACAAATTAGTTTTGTCCAAATAAACTAATAGCGCAAAAACTGGTAATAAACATTGACGATCAATTGAAATTAAGGTATCTCACATATATCCTTTTAATTCAATCAAGGAAAAGAGGTATTGAAGAGATGTATAACAGTCCCGTGATTGTCACGGGCGCAAAAACTAGTTATCCTATATTTTCGGTCTAGTTTCATATCTCCTTCTCATGTGTCTACTACAATACTGAATAGTAGTAAAGCTCATCTTTTTACTAAAGGTCCATGCTCGGTGCAATTCTATTTTACTTATTTACTCGACATGTTGGGTGTGTCCGACTAGATCGCTCTCACTTGAGGTCCTTATTATGCATTTATGCGTGTGTGCCTCGTGGGCTCAAATCTCGATGTTGTAATCTTATTTTCAGTATACATACTGATCAGCTATGCTAGTCCCACTTGTGTGTTAGAGCACAACATTAGAGAGGAAAGAGGAAAATAATGAAACCCGGGTGATCAAAACCCCACCACTCCCGTCAGTTTCCTCACTAATGCTCGAGCTTTGATAGCCCAATAGCACCAAGAAGACAAAACTGCATCTAATTACATTACCTAACTACTCCCAATTCATCTTCTTCCTCCTCCTCTACTACAAAACTCTTCCATGGCCACACTCGACTCTCCTTTGCAAGTCTACCCCAACTCATCTACTTTACCCCTTACCACTTACTTTACATCTTCTCTCTTCTCAGAAGTCAAAACTTATCACCATCACTCCACCACTTTCAACGTTCTCTCTCCTCCCTCACTAACAATAATATCATAACCACAGATTAACAACCCAACCACCATCAATCTCCGGCAAGAATGCAAGCACACCAACGACCCAACGACCACTATGCCGTGGACATAAACCCCCATAACAATCATCATAGCCCCTACAACCACTTGAATTGAAAGCCAACAACCACCGATTACATACCACATTGCCCATCAACCACCACCATCATAGCACCCACCAAACCACTACATCAACGAGCTACCTCATCAGAAAACACCCATCTTAGACACAAAAACAATAATTATACAACCACCACACATCACCAACCATGACCCATACTACTTTACCGTGATTACTCTACCCTAACACGTCACAATATTATCTCTCAATGTTCACAAACCATTTGACAATTTTTATATACCATTTGACTACAAACCACTAAAATTACATCTTAATATAATATATCACCATTCTCCATTTAACTATATTCATATACCATTTGAATATACTCATGTACCATTTGACCATATTCATATACAATTTGATCAACAATCACAAGGTGCACAAACCACCGAGGCACCGGTTTGATAGCGGTGGATCAAGAATTTGCCCAGATACGCACATTTGCCCTCTTCTCTGTCACCCCTAAAAGTTGCCCACATCGTGTTTGGCCTCCCCTAACTTCGACAAGTCCGACAAGCACCTCCAACACCAACGCACGCAGGCTCGCGTTACACCCAAACCATCTGGTGGCAAAGCTGCCGGAGCCTAGCGACACCCTAGGATGGGACTGCTAAACCCTTATGGGCCAAGATTAGAAGAATTAAATTTATTGGGGTTGTCAATAAAGGGTTTATGGTTGGCTTTTCTGGCAAGTGGCACCGGAAATGCCAACCCTAAACCCTTTTCTGGTGACTAGGCGTAGGAGCATATTCCGGCTGGTGATAGAAGGAAGCAAAGGAAGTTGCAACAATGGGGAGATTGAATGAGAAGAAAGAAGAAAGGTAACGCAGGAAGAAGAAGAATTTTTTTTTTGTCCTTTAATGGCCCTATTTGGATGAAACGTCCAACAGTACTATTGGTTTAGAATGGGAGTTGCTATATATCGCCCTAAATAATGCTACACATCGCTCTAACTTTTTTTGCAAAATCCAACTTTGCCCTTGTCATCAAATGCTAATCATTGTGATTACTTTCTTCTTACCATTAATTGCTTATCATTGCTCCTTCAACTCCCTCTTTCCTACCACTCCGATTCCATCATTAATCCTCTTCATCATCAACATGTTTATTCATCATTGATTCATGAGCAACGAATTTGTTCTTTATTAATTGTAAACTCTTTTTTCATCTATTAAGCTTGCTTATGTCCCACTTTTCTTGCCTTCCTTCTCTCTCATCTCCATCATCATAGCACTCCTCTACCTCAATTGCACTCCTCTTATTTAACTTGAAGAAGAGAAATGATCCATAGATCATCATCTCACTCCTCTACCTCAATCCAAGTTTTGAAAATCTCAATTATTTGAAGAAGAGAAATGACTCATATACAAGTAAGTTGTAGTAAGTATTAGGGGTCATTGTTGAATTTTCTAGACTTAGTTAGATTTCGATTTTTGAATTTAATCAGGTTTCAATGTTTGTGAATGATTAAGTTTTCGAAATCTGTCAAATTTTTGTGTTGTTTACTCAGATTACAATGTTTGTGAATGATTAAGTTTTCTAAATATGTCAAATTTTTGTGTTGTTTACTTTGATTTCAATGTTTGTCAATGACTAAATTTTCAAAATCTGTCAATTTTTTGTGTTGTTTACTCAAATTTCAATGTTTGTGCATGATTAGTTTTCGAAATCTGTCACTTTTTTTGTTTTGTTTACTCAGATTTCAATGTTTGTGAATAAAAGTTTTCAAAATATGTCAAATTTTTGTGTTGTTTACTCAGATTTCAGTGTTTGTGATTAATGATTAAGTTTTCGAAAATTATGGTCGTGTTGAAAACTGGGCTCGACCATGGTAGAGACGTGTTGAAAAATGGGCTCGACCATGGTGGAGCCGTGTTGCAAATTGGGCTCGACCATGGTGGAGCCGTGTTGCAAATTGGGCTCGACCATGGTGGAGCCGTGTTGCAAATTGGGCTCGACCATGGTGGTGCCGTGTTGCAAATTGGGCTCGACCATGGTGGAGTCGTGCTGCGCACTGAGTCGTAGTTTTGCACAGGTAAACTTTAAAAATTTGACGACAAAATTTGTTTCTCTGAATCGTAATAGGGTAGACTGAATTCATGAGCATGATTAGTGAAAGTATGATGTACTAGTTGTAAAATGGATATGAATTATTGGATGTGTATCTAAATATTTTCTCACATGTTAAATACATCTGAATATTTTGATTTATTTTGAAATTCATACATCTGAAAATGATGAAGTCTTTTTAAGCATTTGACAACAAATATTGTTTGTAACACCCCACATTTTTGGGTCTTTTGAATTATCTAGGATATCGGGAGAAATTCATTTTGAGGATATTAAATTCTATTTTTTTTGGAAATTAGGGTATACCTTCCGTTTAGAGACGTTTTCCTAATTGGGCAACTATTTGGCAAATTTACCAAAATACCCTTACTAAACCCTCCTGCCTTATTTTTACAATAAATAAAACAAAACCCCAACCCTTCCCCTCATCAAACGCACGACATCAGAAGGGAAGCAGGAAAAGAAAAAGAAAAAGAGAGAAGAAAAGAAGAAGAGGAGAATAGAAGATCGCGCAGCCCTCACCTTGCACCATCGTCGCCGACGCTGCCCAGCCGCACCACCACCACAGCTCTATCTCCTTTCCCCTCTTGATTTTATATCAAGAGTAGTAAGTTTTCACCCCTTGATTCACAAATTTATGATTAGGGCTTGCATAAACTCATGTTGGTTATAGCTTAAATGTGATTATAATTGTGGGAATGGCTTTGATTAATCCTATTCATGCTTAATTATAGTTTTGATGCATGGAATGTTGATTTCTAATTTAGGGTTTTTATAATTAGGGTTCATGTGTTTTAAGGGTGATTTTATGGGTGGAATTGTATAAAATTTGGAGGGGATGTTTGTTATGAGTTGGGTAAATCATGGTTTAAGTTTGGGAACGTTTTATGATGTTTTGATTGATGAAATTGTATTCTGTCCAGATCTGATTATTGGCTATTTTGGATGGTTATGTGGTTGTTTTAGTGATTTAGTGGTGGATTATTGTTGTTGGTATACTTGGGAAGGTGTTGTGCGAATTTGGTGTCATTTGAAGATCGTTTGGGGGTTGAATTGTAACGTTTAAGGGCTTATTGTGGAGCTGCCCCTATTGTGCGATTAAGTGTTTTGATCATGTGTGGAAGTGTATGTGAGTGTGTTTCATTATCAATCAAATGCAGTACAAGAATCGATTGGTGGAATGGTTGAGTGATTCGATGTTTGCTATTTGTGTTTAGGGTATGTGTTCGAGGAACTACCATTCTAGCTTGACTCTCCCTCATACTAGCGTAAGTAAGGTAAGAACAATGATCAAGATCCTCTCGACTAATCAATCCACTTGTTTAGCTCATATTCACACTTTGTTCATTTCTCCTATATTCATTTTATACGTGAAAGTTGTTTAGCCTCTAATTAGACTCCTCTAATTAGTACTTAATTACTCCTAATTAAGTTTAGCCAAGAATCTTTAGTTGCATGTAAGATTAAAGCAATAAAAAGTGTATATAACAAGTTTTTATACCTTAATCAAGAAGAATTTTGACCTTCCTTCAAATGAAGGATCTTGAGCTGCAAATTATTGGGGATCCTCCTCCTTAATCTTGAGTTTCCAAGTTAGGAAACCACCTCCCTTGATCCACCAAAGAAGCTCTCCAAAAATCTCACAAAATGGTCTAGTTTTATGATATTTTAACCCTTATATATAATTAGCCAACAAATTAGCTAATGATATACTAGGCTTAGATAAGTGTTTTGATCAAGTTTTCATTGACATGCAATGAAGAAAACTTGATCTTAATGGAAGTGGAAGTAGGCTGATTTTTTAGAGAAATTTGAGGGTTTTCTCTCAATTCTCTCTCTAAAACATATAATGTGTTTTTAAAAATGATGTATTTCATGTGTTTGATCATAAAACACATTATATATAGTGGTGGTGGCTAAAAGACTATTTTGCCCTTACTAATTATACCCCTAAACATCTTATGTTACAATTTGGTATAATTTGTACACTTATTTCTTTAAGTGTTAATTAATTATTATATCACTATATAATAATTACTAATTACATCATTTTTAGCTAAAATTACAACTCTTTGTAATTTAAATAGCTAATTGTCAATTTTTTTTTGACAATTTACACAATAACCATAATTTATTCAACCTGAGTTCCAAACTCATAAATCACTATCCGATATAATCAGTTAACTCTTTAACTGATACACTAGGGTTTATATTATATTATATTAAATACGAATATAATATCCTTTGGAGAAACTATCTTTATCGGTGTGACCGAGAGGGATCAGTTGATTACCGCCGTCAAACGACAATAACGTCAAACTCTAGCCAGTCAACCGTTATCAATTTACGTTAATCAACTGACTTGTATATTCAATATATCCCAAGTTTATTCCTAATTAGATTTAATTAGTCAACGCATTATTGTCGGAGGACACCAACTCCAACAATCTCCCACTTGTCCAAGACAAGTCATGCGTTACCGATTCTCTTGTCCGTTATATCTCCCACTCAATGCGAAGTATCTTTCAGGTCGAACTTGCATTGGATCATTATCAGAAGTGGTTTTCTCGATCTGGATTATGACTGTCTGACCGGAATATCTATCATAGATCTATCCGAGCGTGGCCACGCATTTCCAGTCATAATTCCTCGAGTGGCCCAAAGATATTATACCCTGACGTGGGTGGACAATCTCTTCTTGACTTATTTTCTTTGTTTCATACAGTTAGTTATGACCCAATAGATACCCTTTTAGCCTCCTTTTACGGCACGACTTAGGACATAAATCAAAGTCACCGCATACTGCATAAACTCAGACAAACAATCTCAGGTCGAAAGAATCGACTAATAGGAATAATATAGATTACCTTGTCACGACCAGACACAAAGGTTCTATAATTGGTCAAATGTCTGACAGAGTGTCATCTACAGTTTGTCTATGTAATCGGTTATTCATCTCTATGAATCCATGACCATTGAACTAGTCATCAACCGACTTACAATCTAGTCAATTGAGACGTCACCTCATTTTATGACTAGAGACAAAATACACTGTTAATCATGTTCACTTAATAGGTTCAAATCGTCTCCACGACCTATTAGGAATCAACAGAGCATATATATAATTCAGAATTTTATTAAAACTGGATTTATTAAAGAGTTTAATAAAACTTAAAATGATGAATTTAATCATCATATATGTAAAAGGTAATACACTTATTAACTATTACAACATATAATCTAACACATGTCAGGCATACGCCTCAAACCCATCGAGGCAATATGACCATTGTGTTTAGCCTGTGATAATGGCTTAATTAAAGGATCAGCGATATTATCGTCTGTCCTAACCTTACAAATCGATATATCTTCTCGTTCCACAAAGTCTCTAATTACATGGAACTTCCTGAGTACATGTCCAGATTTGTCACTAGACTTAGGCTCTTTAGCCTGAACTATTGCTCCACTATTGTCGCAATAGACTACAATAGGATCTGCTGATGTAGGGACTACATTTAATCCTTCCAGGAACTGCCGGATCCAAACTGCCTCTTTTGCAGCTTCTGATGCTGCAAGATACTCAGCCTCCGTTGTAGAATCCGCAGTCACCGATTGCTTGGTGCTCTTCCAGCATATGGCTCCTCCATTCAGTATGAAAACATATCCTGATTGAGATTTTGAATCATCTCGATCTGTTTGGAAACTAGCATCCGCATAACAATTTACACGAAGCTCAGAATCCCCTCCAAAAACTAAGAACGTGTCCTTAGTCCTTCTTAAGTATTTAAGGACGTTCTTAACGGCTATCCAGTGGCTCTCACCTGGATTGGCTTGGTGACGACTTGTCATACTTATAGCATATGACACGTCAGGACGCGTACACATCATAGCATACATGATCGAACCGATTGCGGAAGCGTAAGGTATCGACTTCATGCGTTCAATATCCTTAGGATCAGTCGGACACTGAGCGTTACTCAAAATTATCCCACTTCCCATAGGTAAAAAGCCTCTTTTAGAGTCTTTCATATTGAACCTGTCAAGAATTTTATCAATATAAGTTGCATGTTAATTTTAAGCTTTAATTAGGTTAATTAGTAACTTAATTAATTTTTGATGATAAAAATTGGTTTTATCATACAAAATAAATTTTCATGTGATGTTTTGGGCATGTGGATGCTCCAACCGAAATTATGGAATTTTGGGAATTTATTTGCTATTTTTGCTTATTTTTGGTTGTTTTTAGAAGATTTATGCTATTTTCTAATTAATTGGTAATTAGATTTACATGCATGTTGATTTTCTTAATTTAAGAAATTTATAATTTTTCCAGAATTATAATAAGTATAATTTCCAGAAATTATTTCATAATTTTATTGGCTGTTTGTTATTAGTTAGTAATAATATAAATGGTGGAAAGTTGATTTCTTAAGAGAAAATGACCAAAATAATTTGCAAAATTTTTGTCCTTAATTAGGTACTGGGTGTGAGATTAAATCACTTAATGAAATAATTTCTAAATTTTTTCATAATTAGTTATGATTTATTTAAATATTTTCGGGTTTATTATGTGATTTTTTGGACAAATAGTTAGCAAACATAATCAAATTAAACTAATAAATTCAATTTTAGTGGAGACTAAATATTGAAAAAATAATTAGTTGGTGGTTACTTTAAACTTAAAAGGTGTTTTAAGTGTTGCTTATTGATTCTAATAAGTTGGAATCAGAAATTCCTAAATTTACCGGGTTGCTTATACTGTAAAGTTGAAAATCTGATTTTCGGTCTTATTTGCATGATTCTAAGTATAGTATGGCCATAGAGTACTATAGTATCAATACTGTACCGAAATGTAAGGACGGTATCCGATTGGTTTGTAATAATTGCGATCTCGTATCGCCGGTTTGTAATACTTTAATTCTTTTATTTTTCAAAAATGTATAATAGGATAGTCCATATGTACATTTGTTTATATTGAAGATCGGCATTTTCACGGAGCCAATGGTTGGCGGATCAAGACCGAAGTGAAGACGGAGCCTTTGAAGCTTTTGAAGCCTAGTTTAGGTTTAACTGCTTTGGTTAGCTTCTAGTCTTATGGCCATACTAGGACTTGGATTTTTTTATGCATGCTTGGTTTAATTTTTGCACAATTATAACCAAACGCAATCCCACATTGTCATATTCATTATCCGCGACTCGCTAGAATTATTTCACTTAAAAGCGATAGATAAAATATGACAAGATCTCTCACTGAAATGTAAAATCGAGATTTAATCCTTCCACAATTCACGCCTATGCAACCCTTGTTTATTAGGGGCACGCTCGCCCTAGCGGGGTGTTTCCTTTTTACCTTGGGGGAGTAGGTTAATAAAGAGTTATTACGAGTGAATTTTGGTTTAATCTTGACGTGGTTTGCAATACAAGTCTTGCAATCCGGGACTAAAGGATTGATTTAGTTGAAGTCGATCAACAGAGAGTTCTAAGTGTAGAATCAATCATGAGTTGGTTCACCGAAATTACATAAATTTGGGATGTGTCACCCTCCGCGTACCTAAATTTATATAAGATCGGATCTCGGAATCATTTATATAATTAAGAGAGATCATTATATAAATGCCTAAATTCACAAATAATTATTTTAATGTGAGTTTGACGATGAATTTAATCGATTGTTTTTCCCACGTTGTAGTTTAAAATTCGAAAATGGCTCAAACGTCCAATTCAGTAATATCCAAAGACTCCTGGCTTCGTAATTTTATGGAAAGAATGAACTTAAGGAAAAATGGAAGCAATTTTACTGATTGGGAGTTAAACCTGCAATTAGCCCTTCAATCTGATAGAAAACAACGTTTTCTATACGAACCCCCGATTCCTGCAACAGGTCCTGACGCCACCCCTGAAATGATACAAATGTATCAAGAGTACGCTCATGAATCTGACCAGATTAAGAATGTATTGATTTTTGCTATGCACCCGCGTTTACGGAAACGCATGATTGATTTCAGTGCATATCAAATATTCGCTTGGCTAATGACTAGTTTCTCGCAAAAGCCGCGAATACTTCAATACGAAGCAACTTCGAGTTTCTTTGAGAGTAAGCTCCCAAAGGGCCAACCAGTTGGTCCTCATGTTCTCAAATTTATTGAGAATGTTGAAACTCTTGAGAAGTTAGGTTGCCCAATTTCTGAAGATTTTGCAGTATACCATCTGCTTAATTCTTTGCCTGCAACATGCGGTCCTTTTAGGACGAATTACAACATGAATGATTTAAAGAAAAATCTTCATGAATTGCATGCCATGCTTGTACAACATGAGAGGGATATGGTGTCTAGTGGAAGTGGGAATAGAGATATTTTATCCATGGCTGTAAAACAAAAGGGGAAGTTTAATAAGGGTGCGGGGAAGGGTAAGAAACCCGCGCGTGGCAAAGGAAAAGGAAAAGTTGCTTCGGGCAACAATTCCATTGCTAAGAGAGGCGCGACTTTTGAACAGAAATGCTTCCATTGTGGAAATTTCGGCCATTGGAAACGAAATTGCCCAAAATATCTGGAGGAGAAGAAGTCGAAACCAGGTATATATATGATAGACATAAATTATGCAAGTACCACGTCCTGGGTATTAGACACTGGATGTGGATCTCACCTTTGTAATCACTTGCAGGGGCTGCCGAATGCACGTCGGCTGGCAAAAGGTGAAGTTGACCTCCGTGTCGGGAATGGAGCTAAAGTAGCCGCCATATCAGTAGGAACGTATATTCTGTCACTTGCCTCAGGGCTAGAGTTGTATCTAAATAACTGCTATTTTGTACCAACTCTAAGTAAGAATATAATATCGGTTTCTGTTTTAGATGCAGAAGGTTTTGAATTTACAATACGAAACAACAGTTGTACCTTCTCGTTTAATGATATGGTGTACGGAACAGCCAAATCTATAAACGGCATTTAAGTTTTAGATTTGAAAAATGAGGTCTATCATGTAGCAAATAAAAAGCTCAAAATAGGAGATCCCGATCAATCCTACCTTTGGCACTGTCGTTTAGGGCATATAAACGAAAAACGGATTGAGAGACTCGTAGCCAATGGAGTTCTCAAACCATTTGATTTTGTATCATATGGAACATGCGAATCTTGTCTTTTAGGCAAGATGACTCGAGCACCTTTTTCAGGAAAAGGAGTACGAGCTAGTGATTTGTTAGCCCTCATTCATACAGATGTTTGCGGTCCAATGACAATCACTGCCAGATGTGGTTATGACTACTTTGTCACTTTTACAGATGATTTTAGTAGATACGGCTACATCTACCTAATCATACAAAAGTGAGGTACTTGAGAAATTTATAAAATTTCAAAAGGAAGTAGAAAACCAATTAGGAAAGAAAATCAAGGCCTTACGATCAAATCGGGGAGGTGAATATCTCAGTAATGACTTTGATATTCATCTGAAAGACTGTGGAATCATATCACAGTTTAATCCTCTTGGTACACCACAATTAAATGGTGTAGCCGAAAGAAGAAACCGTACCCTGTTGGATATGGTAAGATCAACGATGAGTTAGACCGAGCTTCCTGATTCATTCTGGGGTTTTGCTCTCCAAACTGCCATTTTCACACTCAATAGATGCCCGACTAAATCAGCTCCGAAAACTCCATATGAGTTATGGAGAGGAAAAGTTCCTGACCTCTCATTTATCAAGATCTGGGGTTGTGAAGCATTTGTTAAAAACAAGACTGACAATAAGCTTGCACAAAGATCTGATAAATGTATCTTTGTAGGTTATCCTGTACAGATTCAAGGATATTACTTCTACAATCGTCTAGAGAACAAAGTTTTTGTGTCTCGAGATGATGTCTTTTTAGAAAATGAATTTATTTCTAAAAGACAGAGTGGGAGAAAATTTGAACTTAGCGAAGGATGTTTTGCCAGAAGACATTCCTGAATCGTCTAACTCTGTGGTTCCATTCTCCACTCCTAGTAGGTCAGGCAGATCAAGCCACCCACCAAATCGATACCAAGGTGTGATCGAGGATGGTAGTGTTCACTTTTTGCTCCTAGAAATTAATGAGCCCGCAACCTACAGAGCAGCCATGACTGGACCGAATTCTGCTAAATGGCTAGAGGCAATGAAATCCGAGATAGATTCCATGTACGAGAATCATGTATGGGACTTGGTTAACTTGCCTGAGGAACCAAGGTTCTGCAGTGCAAATGGATCTTTAAGATCAAGAACGGCATGGATGGAAATCAAGATATTTTTAAGGCTAGACTGGTAGCTAAAGGTTTCACGCAAGTTCATGGTTTAAACTATGACGAGACCTTTGCGCTAATTGCAATGCTCTGATACCACATGAAAGTTGTTTAGCCTCTAATTAGAATCCTCTAATTAGTACTTAATTACTCCTAGTTAAGTTTAGCTAAGAATCTTTAGTTGCATGTAAGATTAAAGCAATAAAAAGTGTATAAAACAAGTTTTTATACCTTAATCAAGAAGAATTTTGACCTTCCTTCAAATGAAGGATCTTGAGCTGCAAATTATTGGGGATCCTCCTCCTTAATCTTGAGTTTCCAAGTTAGGAAACCACCTCCCTTGATCCACAAAAGAAGCTCTCCAAAAATCTCACAAAATGGTTTAGTTTTATGATATTTTAACCCTTATACTAGTATATAATTAGCCAACAAATTAGCTAATGATATACTAGGCTTAGATAAGTGTTTTGATCAAGTTTTCATTGACATGCAATGAAGAAAACTTGATCTTAATGGAAGTGGAAGAAGGCTGATTTTTTAGAGAAATTTGAGGGTTTTCTCTCAATTCTCTCTCTAAAACATATAATGTGTTTTTAAAAATGATGTATTTCATGTGTTTGATCATAAAACACATTATATATAGTGGTGGTGGCTAAAAGACTATTTTGCCCTTACTAATTATACCCCTAAACATCTTATGTTACAATTTGGTATAATTTGTACACTTATTTCTTTAAGTGTTAATTAATTATTATATCACTATATAATAATTACTAATTACATCATTTTAGCTAAAATTACAACTCTTTGTAATTTAAATAGCTAATTGTCAATTTTTTTTTTGACAATTTACACAATAACCATAATTTATTCAACCTGAGTTCCGAACTCATAAATCACTATCCGATATAATCAGTTAACTCTTTAACTGATACACTAGGGTTTATATTATATTATATTAAATACAAATATAATATCCTTTGGAGAAACTATCTTTATCGGTGTGATCGAGAGGGATCAGTTGATTACCGCCGTCAAACGACAATAACGTCAAACTCTAGCCAGCTAACCGTTATCAATTTACGTTAATCAACTGACTTGTATATTCAATATATCCAAAGTTTATTCCTAATTAGATTTAATTAGTCAACGCATTATTGTTGGAGGACACCAACTCCAACAATACGTTCATCTTGTTTATTGTTTCACTCATGCCTAATTAATCTTATGAGCGTATTTTTCCCTTGCACTTGGTACTTGGATTCGGCCTTTCGGCCTTGACCCTCGGCCATTCGGTCTCTCGGCTCTCGGCCGAGTGGCTCATTGTTGCGTCATTTGTTTTCGTGCTTCACTTCTAGTATCTTAATCAGTTTAAGATCATACAAATTGAATTATTAAAGAATATACTTTCAAATAATGTACATTTGGATTGAATCATAAGAAAATGAGTCGATACCACCTAGAGTACGATGACGCGGCTTGACCGACCATCGTTTTATTTACCTTTGATCAAGGTACTTTGTAGCTCGGATTAGCTACCGACTTCCTAATAGTCTTCCTGCTAGATGAGATCTCGTCCTACCGGCTTATCTTGCGAGGGGTGTGCACACTCGGGGTTATTAGGGGCTATACTTACAACTCTTGCTCGAACTAAGTTCGATAGTGTGGTGGCTGTGGGGTAGGACCCTGGCCGAAACGAATGATTAAATAATCTTAATTTATTGGCTTGTACTATGTACAGATTTATATATGTATCGAGCGATGATGCTCCTTTGATTTTCCGTTCTACTGTTATTGATTTTCCTTATTTATATCCTCAATCTGTTCTTGTTTGAGGCGCGTATCTTATTTGTTATTCTTATGCTTAATATTCTTACTCAGCCTGTGCTAACGTTCTTTTCTCGGTGTGTCCCTACCTTATTATGGGGTCTATGTAATTCTTCAATGGCATAGTTGGCAGGTCTTAATGATGTGGATGCTTGCTTAAGAAGTCGTGCATGTTGGGGCTTTCGAAATACTTTCTTTTCATTTATTGTTGTATTTTTGGATTAGAGTTTTGAGAATTGTAGTTTAACAATTTTAAGACTTCCGCTGTTTGTTTCTTGTTTGATTTATCGAGTCAATTGCGGCGTAACAATTCTAAATTATTTCCAAGTTTGTTTAAGCGAAATTTTAGGGTTGTTACATTGTTTCTCTGAATCGGAACTCGTTTCTCTGAATCGGAACTTGTTTCTCTGAATCTGAAAATGTGTACTCATTCATCAAATTTTCTCTCTTCGATTCATTGTAATAAGGTAAATGTGTATCTATCCATTAAAACTTTCTCTAGTCGTGTTGTAAATTGGGTATTGCAAACTGGGTTCGACTATGTTAGAGTCGTGTTGTAATCTTGGTGTTGCAAACTGGGCTCGACCATGTTAGAGTTGTGTTGCAAACTGGGCTCTAGTTTTGAAGACTTCAATTTCAAGAATTTGTGAGACGAAACTCTCGTCTCTGAATAGTAGTATATGTTAAAATGAATGATAAGGGCAAGCATGATGTAATACTTGAACAACACATCTAAATAATTGAAGTGTATATCTGAACTTTTTTTCCACGTCAATACATCTGAAATGATGAAGTGTTTATCTTAATTTTTTTTCCAACGTTCTATGTTTTCACAATTAGTTACGTATGTAATTTAATTTGTTATTGATAGATGATTATGAAGTGTGAATTCTCACAATTACTTAAATACATGTAGGTGAATGTGCCCGATTACGGCGGAAATGGGGGTGATTTTAATGGTTTATTTGAGAGGAAATACAACATAGAGTACAACTCAGTTTTTTAACAATTCCCACCAACATCGATAACACGTATGCTTATAATCGTAAAGTTACTATGAGTTCAAAAGGATGTCATATGAGAGTTACACTATAAACTTGTACATTACAATTGTAAATGAAATACGTACGTACTCACTTAAGCAGATCTAGCAATAAGGATTCATAAAAAACAATAATAGTTCAGATACCTAAAATTTGATGTGAACAAACATAATTCTTAATGAGTTCGTATTATCCGATTTACAGAACTGAATAACCAAAACCAAGATATGACCAATAACATATTCTTAATTATAATTTGATTCCTAAATTATAACCTGCCGCAACTTTCCTAAGAATGTCGAATAACTTGATAAACAAAGACGGACGTTTCGCCATGTCTAGTGTGCTTCAACTCGAACTTTGATAAACAAATATGCAACTATTAAGTTCAACCTAACAAAGAGTTAAAAAAAAAAAAAAAAAATAAATAAATCTTAATTGTTTTATGGAAATCGCACGTTTGACTTATAAATTACGTCAAGGGGATTAGGCTCCCGAAGTAGACAATTACATAATTGATCAATATAATTTGCGATAATAGCCATTTCATGTAGACGTTTTCTACGAAAGTATCATTCCGATACAATTTGCAATGAGACATCTAATAAATGTAGACATAGACATACTTCGACCACTACAACAAATAAGCACTTGTGCCACGTGTAAATTTGTGGCACAAGTGCAAAATTTCCGTGGCTAGGCTACTTTGCCACGGGAATTTCACTTGGAGGTACCCTTGGCACAAGTGGCCGTGGCTAGGAAATTGCCACGGGAAAAGTTATAACGTGGCATAAATTAGATTTTTTGCCACACGTATTTTAGCCACAGGTTAACTCGTGGCAAGATTGATATTCCTGTGGCTAACATCTACACTAGCCACATGCAAGATTGTGTCCAATCCCGTGGCTATCACCAATTTACACAAATAGATGTATACCCGTGGCTAGCATTTTTTGTTGTGGCAAAGTTAGCATTTTAAAGATTCTATACTAAAATATAATATCGCGATGCACCATTAGGTTCACTAAGATCAATAAACTCAAGTAACAAATACCGGAGAATGGTAAAATGTGAAATTTATCATTTATAAGAAATGTTTGTACATAAATTTTACAATACAAGGGAAAAAAAATCATGTCCCAAAGCTATGTAAAATCATCTAAGATACAAGATACAACTTCTCATGCTATTGTTATGAATATTGATCTGCCCCAAATCTGTTGTTGTTCTCCGGTTGCTGAGTGAATCCAAGGAGATCTAAGCAATATACCTACAATAGAATGGAGAGAATAAATTTTTTGCAAATGACACCCACATTACATTTTACAAAGATTGCATTTTGATACTAGTTTGAACACAATATACGCATACCATAGATGAAAAAACTAAGCAGACCACACATAATAATACAATATGTTCATGTCATGAGTGTTATCCAGTTTTGCTCTTGTTTCTCAACTTCAAATAGTTGTTCACATTGCCTATTTCATCACTGTTCTGTAGTGAATTCCTTTTGAAGTGTATTACTCAAAGCATGAGCAAAGAGAACTTGTACTAACCTTAATGAGAAGAATTGAATACATGGCTCTTCAAGTACATCCACCAGCCTTGCTTCAGCCTCTATTTTAGCTGCCTCGACGTATTTTCGAGCTTACTTAATTTATGAGTTGAGCAAAGCATCAAACAATGTGGAGCAGTAAGTCAAAAACTTACTTTTGCATTCGTGTTGTTAGCTAAGTTGGTCAGATTCACCGACGTGCTTGATAATTTCTTTTTACGAATTTATAGTAACACATCAACTCTTGAACACTCCGTTTCCGGTCTTCTTCTTCTACACAAAAAACTCAATAAAATCTGATATTATTAGCAATCATACAACCTGCAAAATTTAATACACTCTTTTCTGGTTTTCTTCTTCTACACACTATTCTAACAATACACTCTTCTGGTTATCATAACAAGGACAAAGTACAGTATTCCCGTCCTCATCATCTATATCATTAACTGAAGCATAATCAAGAATTAAACAAAAGCAAGTACAAAATAGAGCAATTCAGCAAGTCCGAGAAATTTCAGGTTTGCGCACTCGGTTTCGAGAGCCTCTTATAAGGGTCAAACAAAGTTCATTTTTTATGTGCCATACCTTTTTAAAAAGCTAAAGGATTAATCTAAATCATGGCTTTGGAATTAAGATAAAAAGATGTCTCAATAAGTCGCAGTTTAAGCTTGAAGCAGGCTGTCAGAGACAAAGTAGTCAAGAACTTCAGTTTTCAGGTCTATAGTTCAAGGACTAATATCTCCATCTTTAGATAACGGAATTGGGCGAACTATATGTTCAGATTAAAGTTCAGAAAGATAGCTTTCCAATGGTACCAATTACAACATCATACGATAACATTTGCTTCGTCTGAAAGCTATTTCCGCACTGTCACGTTCATGTGTTCTGTTTTTTTCGAAACTGGCTGTTGTTGTAATACTATATTTCAGGGGTAATTCAAGGCTTGCAATTTGGAAAGAAAATATATGTGAAGAAAAGGACTTTCTCAAAGGAAAAAACTAAGCAAGCACCTGAAATGAATACTTAGAAATGAGAGTGTAGATCATATACACAACCCTTATTGCTACTAAAACACAGATCTGACCCGTAACCAAACCTGACCGTAGACTGCATCTTACGACAAAATGCCAGAATAACTCTTCAAAGGTCATCAGCACAGAATTACGAAGAAAACACTATATTCACTACAATACCCATAAATCCAATATATACTGGAGAAAATCTTGCAAATAGTCGCCCATTTGTAACTACATTGTGCATAAAGACCATCAACTAACAAATACGACTACGATCACGACAAAAACCTATAATTACGCAACATCTAAACCCACATTACGCAACAACGACTGTAATTCAAACAAACACGAACAAAACGAGGGGCAAGTAAGTACCATAAAAGGAAAATAGTAGTGGAGAAAATGCGCTGATCGAAAGGACAAGAAGCAAGGTCCCAGATCTCATTCGGGTGAGAGAACAGCCCTTCACATATCAACTCGGTACCGCCATTCGCAAGCCGAATCAAATGTACCTAATCATAAACCCTAAATTAACACAATTTCCCTCCCAAATTTAAATATAAATCAAAGAATACACGAAATTAAAATTAATCTTGCAGATGAAGCTAATCATGAACCTCGTTTTCTTCTTTGAGACTGAGAGTGCCGGCGATGAAGCTGATGTGATCTGTGTCTGCTTTGACATCGGCGATGCATCTCGCCTGAATAATAATTAGTAATTTTAATAGTAATTAGTGAATGAAGTCTGGGGGTTTTTGATGATCAAATCAAATTGATTGATGATACCTGGTATTTTAGACCGTAACCAATGCCGGTGGATCCTCCCTGCATTTTGTTTTATTCGAGAATTTTCAGACGAAGATGGTGAACTTCGGAGTAACTTTAAGTTTAGCGGTTGTACATGAGGTTTTGGGTGGGCTGATCAAACGGTCGGGCTTGGTATTTTGCCTTTTTTGGGATGGACGCGGTCGGAAAAGGTTTGACGAGGCACTGCTTGTTACTCAAACTGTTAGCGATATGCCACTATGAAGTGACTATTTACAAAATACTCTCTACATTTGTAAATACGGAGTATATTCTTTTTCATATATCGAGGTGAGAACTGAGAAGTTTAAGCCTAAATATGGGTTAAACGATTGGGGCAAAAATTATAAAATCATAATATTATAAAAACTTATTTCGATTCGAATCTAACAAGTATAACTTTGCCTATATAAATCGTAATAGTTTTTTGTTATATCACAAGTCAATGACTCATCTCTATAACCGAAAACGTCATATATTTTGAAATGGAGGGAGTACAAAGAAGCTTCACATTCTTTCCTAATAATCTTTGGATTTCATAATGTTTTCCTAGGTTCGTGATAAGGTTTTCTCGAATCGAATTAAAGATCAGTGTACATCGCACTTTATTTATAATGATCCCCCCTTTTAATTTACCATGACGCTTTTTTTTTTTTTTTTTGAGTGTGATTTAATTTAACTATGGCGGAATTTCAGTTTTAAAGTCAATTTTTTTTAAGTACTTTAACTTCAAGCCTTTAACTATATGAATGATTTTTTTTTTTACATTTTATTTCCCCAACAATTCGTTTTCTTAGTATATACGGAGTATATAACATTGAATTTCACATAAATGCAAATAACCAAAAATTACATAAATCGATTAATCTTTAGTTTCATATTACAATAAATGGCTACATTTATTAAATGTTTGTGGTTTTGTATAGTGTTAAGTTTATTATACAAGTCAAAATAGAACTACTCATTGTCCAAAAAGGGACTTGTTTGCCACGAGTATTAATTCGTGGCAACATCATTGTTTGACGGGTGTGGCTTAATTCGTGGCACAAGTGATTATTTGCCACAAAATTTCCCTCCCGTGACAATTTTTTTCCTAAGAACCTAGAGTAATCTACTTTTCCCGTGGCAAGGTAAAATTATGCCACGAATTTTGAGTTCCCGTGGCATAATTCGTGGCACAAGTGATGATTTGTTGTAGTGGACATTCGTTTAACAACCTACAGCAATTTAAATTATTCTCATCCATCATCTCATGTTGATTATTTCACATGGTATTCATATTCATATTCATGATGATAGATGAAAGTTCATATTCATATTCTTGGATGTTGACTCAGTTGAAAGTTTTGTTATGTGAATCGATGGTTCCCACGACCATATGCACGGATAAGGAAGTTTCTTAGATTAATCCAATTTCCATAATAGGTTTGACGATATAATCAATTACAATTACTATCATTTCCTATATTTAATTAGGATCGGTCTCTACATTACACAAACTAATAAGTTTAATGTGACGATAATAGTTAGTTAATTAAAATTATGTATACTATATGACAAATAAACCGAGTAAGATTTTATGTGGCTTTTTCATTGTATAAGTTGGCAAGAGGCACTATAAATCAGGATAATTCTCTACATTCGATAGACTGGTAGGCGGTAGGTTTGACGACAATAGTTAATTAGAGTTGATGTATACTATTGGTTTACAAATGAACAGAGTAAGGTTATATACTTCTATAAGTTGGCAAGAGATACTGCAAATTACGATCATCATTCTCTACATTCAACAAACTGATTGATTTGACGACATAGTCATTTAGAATTGATGTATATTCCTGGCGAACAAAAGAATTGTATAAGATTGACAATAGTACTATATGTTCGCAATATTTCATAGTATCTATAGAGGTTTTTTTTTTTTTTTTTTTTTTTACAATAATAAATCAGTCGAACATTTCCTTTTCATAATTATGTTATTTGTTTTCCACAAATACTACTATGAGACGGTCTCATACAATGAGACATCTCACACATTTCAAAAGTAACTATTAATTTTCAAAGCCAACCTATTCAAAAGTAACATGCTAATTTATCAAAAGTAACCAATTACTTTTCTATTAACATTATCATTTTGGCAACATATCTTTTATCAAGTGATAAAGCATATTAAATTGATATTAGAAAATTAATATTATGTTAGAGTAGCTAATGTGGGAGATAACCACCTTTCTTTCTTACTTAGTTATGAGATCGTACATACTTATCGATTTTTTATTTGTGTCAATGATATTTGAGTAGATACCTTTCCAAAGCTAATCTCAGTTATCTGAAAATTTAATTTAAACGTATTTATCCATTTAGAAGCACTCAACGGTATTTTGGATGGATTTATGATAGTTTTTCTGAAGTACTAGCCTTGCAATACTCACATTTAGTCTCGTTTAATACACCATACAAAACTTTGTTTAATTCATATAATCAGTGACGGACATACTACATTTAGTAATCGTCTTAGTCAATTGACCATGACACTTAGTTTAAGAATTGTAAAGGAGTTACTCTATAAACTATATCACACGACCATTTAAAATCATTAATACCGCGATCTAATTATAAACTAATACGATCATTAAAAGTATTGTCACCGTTATAAACAATGTGAAAAAATGTCACTTTGCAGATTGTACGATGTTCTCTGAATAATTTATGGGGTGACCGTCTTTTTTATGAGGCCTTGTGTAAATTCATACGACGGACACTCTCAAAATGATAGACCTGTTTCAAATTTGTGTGACTACGGAAACTCTCACAATTTCTTATAAACTAGTCTCTTTATGTATGAGAAGAAATCATTTATACGTAAAATCGAAGCCCAAACAAAGTCGTTTACATAAATTGTTTATGTTCATTGATTACTAATACAGCCACACCCGACCCTCCCGCTCATTTAATAACACGATATTTGACTTGACATATTAACCTATTTAACTAGGTAAATGAATTTATTCCTACGATAAAGAAAATGAATTTAGACATTTAAGTCATAGCTACATACATGGTTGTTTACTAATGGACGTCCCTCACATTTCGTAGCCCATAGAGTAGAAAATTAGTCGTAAATCCACGCCTGCATAACTATATATCAATTGCATATGCTCTTCGCATTAGCTCGTAATTGAGCAAATGATACATTTGTTTTTTGAATTGATGTAGTTGATGAACAAAATCTTTGTAACACTCGATGTATATATATATATATATATATATATATATATATATATATATATATATATATATATATATATATATATATATATAGGCAAGTGAAAATGATAACATTATTGAATTCTGTATTTGTGTATGGTACGTTACAAACAAAATCGTATTTTCAATCACGTTAAAGACTTTGATTGTATTCCCCTGAATAAATATTTTTGCATTTGAGTGGGTATGTAATAATGTCCATACTTAAATCGCTTGTATATCTCAAAGTAAGTTCAACTGAAGAACAATCAAGGAACGGGAATGAGAATAACATGCACTGAATAAAAATTTACACTTCCGACTATTACTATTAATCAATCTCAGCCGTATTTATAGATTCAAACTAATGGATCAGAAATTCACGACATTATACAAACTGTAAGCATAAACTAAAAAATCATTGCAAAGAAATACAATTTTTCCAACTTATCTCGACCATGTGAAATGTTGGACCTAACCATGGCTAAGCCACGTCAAAAGATGTGCTTCACCATGGCCAGATCCAGTTTTATACATGCTTTGCCATGGTGTGGCCGTGTGGAGAACTAGACCGGGCCATGGTCTGGCCGCGTGGAGAATTGGACCCGACCTTGGTATGGCCGTGTGGACAATTAGACTCCACCATGGTCTGGCCGTGTGGACAACTGGACTCAACTATGGTTTGGCCACGTGGAAAACTAGGCCGAATACCATTCCAGAATTCAATCAACTTTTCTCTCAGAATTGTGGATTTGATTCCCAAGTCTTGACTTTGCAATAAGGTATCCTCAATTTACAATCTTGAAGCTTCTACTAGTGCTTAATACAAATCAAGTTTGCAGCTTTATATAAAGTTGTTGTATTTTTACTTTGTTTTTGCAGGTTAACTAACAACAATGGCGGACATATGACTTTAAGAATTAAAAAAAAAAAAAGAGTATTAATTAGTGTGATGGTAGCTCATTATTTTTGCTTTAATCGTATTCAATCGGGGAATTTAGTCAATTTTAGGGCAGTAGTGATTGTATCATTGGAGCTAGCTAACAATCCCCTTCTTAAAAGCAAGCTACCTATCCAAATTAGTTTTACTTTTTAATAACAAAAAGCAAAATTTATTTTTGATTCAACCAGAAGTATAGTTTATTCTTTTTGTTACAAGGAAGAGAAGCTTGATGAAGTGAAATCGAAAGATGGAGGAGGTATACTTGTTTAGGGAGAGGAAGAAATGAGGAAGAGAGAGAATAAATGAGTTGAATGATTAGTGGAAAATCAGAAAACTGAGGGTACTTAGAACAAGGGTAATAAGGATATTTCCACACTTTTTAGGGCGATGAATAGAACTTCTAAGGGCGATCAATAGAAGTACAGTTTACCCTAATGTTGTGCGAGCTTTGATAGACCAATAGTGTCTATTGGACGAAATCGTCCAACAAGGGCGCTAGAAGACAAAAATTCCCAAATCAATCCCTTCTTCCTCGCCTGCAAAACTCCATAACCACCCACCTTCATCCTACCCTATCGTCGATTTGTCACTCATTCCGGCACATCACACTACCGTCTTCGCCGGTGGAGAAAACCACAAGACACCCTATAATGGATAGGGTGATTGATTGGGCATGGTAAACCCTTTTAAGGTGTAGTGGTGTTGTGAAGTGGGCGAAAAAAGGGTTTAGGGTCCCACGATAACGGCGCCGGGAAGTTGGACCCTAAACCCTTTTTCCGTGCTCGTGGTCGTGGCAAAATGGAGGGGTTTGGATGGACTCATTGCCATGGTTGTCGAAGTGGGAGATAGAATGTGGTTGTGGTGAAATCTGCAAAGAAAGAGAAGCAATGGGAGGAAGAAAAATGGTAGAAAGTTACAGACAAGAAGGGGAGTCGGGATGAGAGAGAAAAAGAAGAAGAGTGATGGTTGAAGAAGATGATGATTTTTTAATCCCTTAGCGCCTCTATTGAACGATTTGTCCAATAGACACTATTGGTTAAGAATTACCCATGTTTGCCTAAGGCCCCAGCTGCCTGCATCCTTAAGTGATAATAGTATACAAGAAGTCAAGAACTTACAAACATGCAAGTACTCTATATAGCATTTCTAAAACATGATTGTTAAACACAACTTTTTTTTACTAATGTAACCTGGTAAAATATTCATTATGTCCCCACTTTTCCCAAAATAACACAAATACCCTAAACCTGATATTTTATTATACGATTGTTTTTCCTGATTTGCATTGCTTGATTTTCTATAAAAAAAAAAACACGCGGAATTTTGCGGAACATATAATAACCTATTACGTACCTCATTTCATTGTTATTTTGGCTTGATTCCGTCGAGTTCGAACGTCAAATAATATTATTGAAACCTTTTTTTACATGCAATGCAATCTAGTGTTTGATCATATGATTGTTTAGGGTTGCTTGCTTGAAGAAGTCTGTCATACGTTTACTTTGAGAAGTTGTAAGGGGATATAATTAAGGGTAATATTGGAAGAAAAATGGAAAAAATAGGTTACGCTACTATTTTTTAGGTTACGTTTAGCAATACACTTCTAAAAATGAAAACTAGTGACGTGTGAGCCTCAAATTTAATCTTCAGAAATTTAAGTAATCAATTTTGTATGTTGAATATCAATCATCTCTCACAATTATTCCAAAGAAAACATATTCTTCTACTGATCATAAAGCTCAAACTTCCGTTCGAACTCAGATTAGAGATTTCATTATTTTTAGGTGTACAAATTTTTTTTTTTTTAAGTCAAGATACGAACGAATATATTACGACTGCGCTACTACGAAATCCGCAGCAGCGATATCAAGAACATCACCAGGACCAGTATCCACCCACACACGGGTCGAATACTCCACTGGACTCATATGTGCTGCAATATGTGCAGCCTTATTACCTAACCTACGGACATGGTTAAACTGACAAGAACGGAAACTACGAGATAAAAATTACAATGGTATACACAAATTATTTGATTGAGTCCAGAAATTTACAATGGTTTTAAGCAGCACAATGTGAAAATTGATATATGTGTTGTTTTGTAACCAAAAAAAAAAGATATATGTACTGTTTACATCCAAACCCATATAACCTCAACATAGACAAGCGTCTTTGGGACACCGTGCATTATTGGTATATGTAATTCAGAATTAAGGGCAAAAATTGGGTGATTCTAAAGAATTGAGAATTTCATCGTGTAAAATCAAACAATACATAGAAATACTGATTAGCATATGGTAACAAATACGTAGTCTGAACCATCTCAGCTCTGCATCGAATGACCTTAAGCCAACAACAGTCTTCAAAAGACGATTGATTGACATATCTTGTATGAAATAGAGGAAACTCCTCCTAAATAAGTAGTAATCCCTGAAGGATGCATAAATAAGGCACTTTGCGCTCAACATAAGTTTGTAAACGCGAGGTCAATAATGGATACAATAGTTAATATGGCATAGCATTGCAACATACCTAAACAGAAGCTTCTTTGTCCTGCTGCAGACAAGCTTTGATGAAGTCCACGATAACTGGGATCAGTTGTTCTTTGTGCTCACTGTAACTATGATTCGCTCCTTCTATAATATGAAGCTTGTGATTTGGTATTACCTTGGCAAATTCATATGCATCCTCAAGAGGGATGATTTCATCATTGGATCCATGAATAGTCAAAACCCTGAGAATGTGTAATAATAAGTAAAAAAGGGAGTCCCAGTAGACAATGAACATATTGTAACATGAAGAGTCTTACCGATAGTTCATTTTTTTTTTTTTTGTCTAAACGATAATTTTGATCTTCAAAAAAAAAAGGTTAGGATTGTCATAATGCTCCCCCCCCCCCTCCCTCCCTCCCAGAAAAAAAAAAAAAAAAAAAAAAAAAAAAAAAAAAAAAAAGCTGGAATCGTCAAAACAGAATACAAGATTCATTTTGGCAAATGGAACAATGTGTTTAGTTTCCAATTCACAAACCTGCATTGTTTATCGATCTTGAGGCATTCTTCATGCATATCAGTATTAAAGCGGTCCATCAAACTTTCCATTGTCACACGATACATTACTTCTCCTGTACAATACGAAAGCAATGTCAAGACAAATTTATGAAGACTACTCTGACGTCTTAAAAATTTAGATCTAGTAATCATGTCCCTTGCAGACTGCAGTCAGTTCAGTGACATTTCCGAGTGAACTCTATTGAAGTTGCACAACTTAATAACCACACTGAGTTTTTATTGTCCTTTTAACATATACGTTTACTGCAAAACGCCATGAATAAAAACCATACAATCAGGCAACCAAAAGGGTCTTCCATTTCAGATGAGAACAGCATAAACTTGAGCGTTACTGAAACTTTGAAACAAGTATCATAAAGGATCCAACACAGAAAAACAGCAACCTCAAAAATGAGACGATGTAAACCAGGAAAAATAAATCTTATATTTCAAAATGTCTGAACCTCATACACCAAAAGATACATATCACACTGTCAGCACTCAGCAGTAGTACCTGTTGTTCTAGACTTGACATCCAGGTATCCATCTTTCTTAAGTCTTTCCATGAAGGTTTCTCCCAACCTTTCCGATACACCTTTCTTCAAGTCATAACGCCCAGACAAATTGACAACCGTGCGAACATCATGGTATTTAGAAGCATACAGTAAGACAACATCCCCTCCTGGAATTCAATCAAGCATTACTCAATTGTACAGGTCACGGAAGCATAACTATAATATGAAAACATGTTAAAATTAGCCACCCTTTGCCCCACCGGTTCTCAACAAATACAGATACAACTTAATCAACAGCCACCCAGAGCTGCACGAAGGGTGAGAACCAGATTGAACCAGACCAAGTCACCAAGACTAAAAATAGAAAATCTGTGGACCTATACACATCCAGTGCCAAACTGAACCAACTCTAAATCTTATCACCTGGTCGACATGGAGCTGTTGCTGTTTTCAAATATATTCCACATCCTTTTCCTTGTTGTGTGTTGTTATTCCACTCCTCAAATCCGGTTCAGGTGTTTTTTATCAAGGGTATCCAGAGTTTGAGTTGTAAGTTATATAAAGACATGTATGCAGTTATGCACCATATAGCAACAACAACATCTTTAACCCCAGTGCCTTACAGGCTCCCGCCATAAGGCGGGGTAAGGGGGGTCCGGATGCACGCAAACCTTACCCCTATTGAAACATAGAGAGGCTGCGCACGGATGACCCAAAATGAAAATTGCTTCGAGAATCGCACCGACTGACTGCTACTTCACAAAATAAGAAGCACTGACAGTTTTATGAGCCATTTTGCTTTATTCCATTATGTCCCAAAAACCAAAGAATAAGTAGCCTTTGGCTCCATTGGAAATGGAAACAACAGTTATGCACCATAGTACTTAAAAAATTTCGGTGCGGACTTAAACAATGAACACAAGATGTCTTTACGTTTAATGGAAGATAGGGAGTCATAAACTACAGTGGAGATTGGTAATAATGGAGGCACATAGAAGTAGGAGGCAGGTCAACTAAAATCTGGCTCGAAGTCTAGAATTAATCATCTATATTCGCTCACCCTTCTCACAAAGCCAAAAGTACATAGATATAGTAGCTAACCTTTACTGTGCCCTACAATTGCACACACACTGCGGTTAGTGCCCTTAAAGTACTTGACGACAGAACATAAATCTTCTACCTCTTTCATGTAGTTGCCATATGCAAATGAGCCATCACTCTCTCTGTGCATGCACAAGATACACTGACATGAGAACACACACACACACACACACACACACACACACAAGAAATAAAAAAAAAAAAAAAGATATGAGAAAAAGAAAACCATAGTAGACATCTGTAAGATATACTTAAAAAAAGGAGCAAAGAACAAGCAATACACATAGCATAGACTATTAAACAAGTAATAATTTAATTTGCCACTGAAATGGACTATAACAGCATACAGGAATAACCTGAAATAGGGCAGATGGGGTGACTCATGCAGAAAAAGAAAGGAACCAAAAATTTAGTTACTGACGATCCCAGCCGCTTGGTTCATGAATATAAGCCCTATGCTTTGGAGTTTCTTTCTACTTTAAAAGTAGGGAAGAATAGGAGTGATAGCCATGTAGTGACCTTCGGGTTAAATGATAGTCTGTATTGTAAGTCTTTTGATGAGTTAAGGGCGGTGTTTGGGATTGATGCACCCATGGCAATAATGTTGAGCTGGCTGCCATGAGCCCATGACGCCTACATTTTGGTAGGATTTGACTTGTTGTGATATGGGTGCGATGAAGAATACCAGGATTCCCGTGGTCCGTTTAATAACTAGATTTTTAGGTCAGCCTTCTTTGGGCAAGGAGAGTCCGACCATATGAAGACAGGTGATCTGCATTTTTTGAGTATGTTTTTGCCTAGGGTCACATTCCAATGTGGGGAATGAATTCGTTGATTGCTTTGTCGTTGGGATCACTATAGCCTGCCTAAATCATAAACCATCCCTTAAAGGAGGGGAGGGGGCCAAATATATCCCTTAAAAGACACTCCCCACATTGGAAGTTGTTCCCACTCTCCTTCACTCACAAAACGTTTTCTCCTTTCTCATGAGACTAGATATTACATTATTATTATCACAGCCTCATTGACTATAAAGATGGTCTCGTATCAAGCAGGATATGCAGGGACAGGGACCAAAGGGGAGCGGGTTCAGATATAGCTTTGTCCCTGCTATAACATTTCATAACCAGGCTTTTCTCAAGGCACAATTAAGATGCCAAAAATGTATCCGCTTACATGATGCAAGCTAGGCAGATGGCTAAGATGAATGGTAAAATCAGCTTGTTGTAGGTTCTGAATAAAAGTGTTTAGCACTACACTCAGGTCCTTTCGAGGTTGCCAAATCTTCGCGTTATAAATGTTTTATATTGGTCCTGTTAAAACTATGACGAAACAAGGATATATACTTCCTTTGTCAAGGTCCGAGATCAAAAATCACACTCACCCAATTCCAGAAAAATCAAATCGAAATGCACTTATCCCTTCATTTGCCAATGCAACTGAACTGCTCACCATGACTCGCTGCTCCTAAAAACAGATTAAACAGAGGGAATGAAAATTATGGAAAGAATAAAACTTAGTTGTTGAAAATAGGTACAATTTTCAACAGTCCTATGTAGCAAAATATATGTTCAACTTCCAAGTCCCAATACGACAAAACAAATAAATCTAGTCACTGCAACTATGTCTTTTTGGTGTTCCACAAAACTATTTCCAAAAATTTGGATATGATTCTTCTCCAATCCAAACTTAACTGGAAAACAATCAAAAGAAAAGAAACAAGAAGATCATCTAATAGTTTATAATCATTATACCATTAGCCATTTACTAACCTTGCTGCTTCTGAACCCATGGCACATTATGACAATTTCTTTGGATCCTGTATCATGCAGCAGGCCAACCAGCTTCTCATTCTCATCATTGAGTATGATCATTTTCTGTGGCTCCACAGCTGTACAACAACGACAGGATTCGGGTAAGAAAATTGTAATAATGTAAATTGAGACTAAAACAAGGACCGCCAAGGATACGGGCATATTTGGTAGACAAGGTGTAAGGTAATCACCAGTACAACCTATATGTAGCACAAAGATAATGGGGGAAATAGGGAGAGACAGGGGGAAAAGTAGTAATCACCATCAGTGGTGTATATAGATACAAGTTGGGAGGGTCGCCTGACTGCCCACAGCCCCAAGTCCCAAGCAAAGACGGAATTTTGGGTTCATTACTTCATTCCCTCGAAATAATTATTTCCATCAAAAATTCGACAATCCAAATATCTTAAAAGTTTTTTAATTGATTTTTTTCTTTTTAACTTCTGTACATCGGGAATCCTTCTTTCCCCTTTCATTACCATGCCAGTCAGCAAATTTAACCCCTGCTCCTAACATTTTGGATACGCAACTCATCACCATCACAATGTCAGGGCTCCCATGACTCACCTCATGTAATGGTGATTGTTTAAGACTTTAAGTAAAACCTATGCAATCATAATGACATTGGTACAAGTAACCAAACCCATCCTATTCATGTTAGTATCCTCCCTCCTCTACACCTTCTAAGGCTCTAACCGATTACACTACAAGGTTGATTACACCATGCTACTAAACATAGTCTACCAATCTTCGTCACTGAAACATGATTCTGATGGTTGTAACCAACAATGATAAACGAAAAAGGGCGAAAATCAAGTGTTTCTTGATATTTCATGATTTTAATGTCAAAGTTCTAGGCTTTTTCGATTAAGCAGTTGCGATTTCGAAACCATTCATTCCAATCAGTATCAAAGTTTGAAACTTTCAATCACATATAAAGCAAATTCGATTCATAACATTGTAATTTCAAACCAAATCATCACAAGTTTTTGGAGGATAATATAAGTTCAATGTAGCAGTTAAACAGCAATAAATCTATGATTTTAAGTCACAGGTATACATTACGCAACTTAATCAACAAAAACCCCCAGAAAAAAAGAACGAATTCCCCACTATAAACAGGATAGAAAAAAAAAACCCAGAAAACCCAGATAAAAAGAATTGATCTTTGAGAAAGAAATCACTTAATTATAAGAGTATATATACAGTTGAGAGAAGTGAGAGCAAACCTGGGTGATGCGCCATTGTTAGCGTATTGGAGAAGCGGAGTTTTAGTGAAGTTGAGGAGCGAGGAGTTTGCTGCTGAAGTGGGAAGGTTCTGTTTGGAATTGGAGGGTATAGCAGACAGGGGAATCCTACTGAGTGAATGTTACGCAGAGTTGAAGATCCCAACATTTTTAATGACAATTTTAGTACGAGAGTACTAGATTTTTTTGTTTAGGTACTTGTCTCCTTGTAGTTTGGTGCTGCGCCAGCCTGAGCCTCCTACTCATCTAGTAAAGGGACATATTCCGGCAAAAGATAACTATTGTTGTACACTTCTACTACGTATTGGGTCACTTTCCCATTACTTTAAAACTTTGGGTGGCGATCAGCGGGTGCTAGAAAGTACACTTTCACGATGCCCTCTCTCAAGCGCGTGTGTTGCACACTGTGTCTGCGAGGGCGCATTGTAAAAGATGATTTTCCCGCTTTGTAATTATAGTCTGCTTAAACTTCTCATGTCTTTTCGATACGCCTATTAAGCAATGAGCATGATGCAAAAAGTAGGGAAAGCATGACTCAAGTTTTCCACACCAGCTTTTTGATTGGTCCATGTCACTATGCGTGTGGTGCGTGCGCTCCACACTCCAGACACAAACTGGCGTAGAACAGTCGTAAACTGGCGTGGAAATATATATGTACCCGAAAAATATTGTGGTGATATATCCACGCCTGAAATAACTAGGCATGCTGCTCATAATCAGGCGCGTTATCACACGTGACAATATGTTAGCCAAAAAAAATGAGAACTCCAACTGTCGTAAACCTAAGAAAAATAAGTTAGCCTCCGACTTCAGCACAATTATGGCTCTTTGGCTCCACCACGAGGCCCATGGAGAAGTAAGCAAAGTCAAGTTCGTGCATTTTCCGGCAACATATGTTACGAAAACGACAATTTACCCTTTGGTCCTTGATAAGTTAAACAATCCTTGGACTTGAGCTTTTGTACATTGTAATCTGTAACATAATGCGGGTTTGTGTACATCCAAATTCCAAAGCCATATTATCTCAACATAGGTTTGAGACATACGGCATTATTGTCTATGTAATTAAAGAGTAAGCAAAATGTGGTAATTCAGGAAATTTGGGGAGCGTGGGCTACACGCGCTAGACATATGGGTGCGTGGAGCAGTCCATGTGGGGCATGGTTTTTTACCTACCCAAGATTTGAGGATTTCATTGTCTACAATTGAACAATACAGTATACAGAAACAATTATTAGGATCCGCTAGCAGTCAGGAGTGTCAGGCCATCTCTGCTCTGCATCGAACAACATTAAGCCAAAAACACTCTACGATTGGTCGAACATTTCTTGTATGGAATGGAGAGGCTTCAAACTCTTTTTAAATATGCAATCCCATATATCCTTGAGAGTGAACCTGCAGACGCTGCCTGACAAGAAGCTGCATAAATAAGCCAATAAGGCACTTGCGGGCTCAGCATGAATTGAGTAAACACGAGATGGATAGTCGATACTTGATAGGAGCAACATACCTGAGTCCTAAACAGAAGCTTCTTTGTCCTGCTGCAGACAATCTTTGATGAAGTGTACGACAACTGGGATCAATTGTTCGTTGTGCATCGTGTAACAATGATTTGCTCCTTGTATGATATGTAGCTTGTGATTTGATATTACCTTTGCAAATTTATACGCATCCTCAAGAGGGATGATTTCATCACTGGATCCATGTACCGTCAAGACCCTGAGAATGTTTAATAGATAAAAATGAGTGGCAATAGACAAAATTATGTAACAAACTACGACATGCTGAGACTGAGAAATAATGTGTACAGGTACCAGGATGACAAATCTCAAGTTACGTTAATAGATACAATGAAGGATATTCTAAATATTACTGAAAAGCCCCTCTCGTTGATCTTTGTGAAATTTGTAGGATGAAATGGATATGAGATTTCTATTGTAGCAGAAGGAACAATGTCTTTAGTTTTCATCTTTCAAACCTGCATTGTTTATCAATCTTAAGGCATTCTTCATGCATATCAATATTCCAGCGATCCATCAAACTTTCATATGTCACACGATAAATTACTTCTCCTGCATAATACGGAAACAAATGTGAAGACAATTCTATGAAGACTAGTTTGACATGATAGAATACAATCTAGTAATCATGTTCCTCACGTTTGCATACATCAGAGTCATCCATAAGTTGTGTTTTCTATTAACTCGTTGTTTTAAACCTGAATCCCCTGAGAAGTGGTATAATGACTTTATAAACATCTTAGCCAATGAGCTCCTGAGTGCCACACCAACATTCACCAAATTTACTATCCTTACATGTAAAACGTCATGAATAGAACGCACGAAATCAGACAAGCAAAATTAGATAGATGAAAAAAACACAAAATTGAGTGTTATAGGAACTCTGAAACAGGAACTATAAAGGATTCACCATAGAACACAATGTAGAACGAGAGCAAGGATACTTATTGCAAAATGTCCGAACCACATATACCAAAACATAAATCTCACTCGTACGACAGTGTCAGCAGTAGTACCTGTTGTTGAAGACTTGACGTCAATGTATCCATCTTTCTTAAGTATTTCCATGAAATTTTCTCCCAACCTTTCTGATATCCCTTTCTTTAAGTCATAACGCCCAGACAAATTGACAACAGTGCGAACATCATGGTATTTAGAAGCATAAAGTAAGACATCATCGCCTCCTGGAATTCAATCAAGCATTCCAATTAAACAGGTCATAGAAGCATCAGTATATTTTATAGCACGTTAAATTTAAGCATTGTTCCCCACTAATCTAAATAAATGCGGACATATGAATATATGATATACCTTCATCGACATCCACATAGAGCGGCACAAGGGGGGAGAACCAGACTGGACAAGACTTAGACCAAAACAGTAAAACACATGCGCATCCGGTCCCAGACAGAACCAAACCTACATACTGTCACCTTGACCAGACCGACATGAGCTGGTAACTATACTCACATTTACTACACATCCTTTACCTTATTTTGAATTTCATTATTACACGCATCAAATCCGGATTGCAGGTGGTTTAAATCAAGGGTACTCCAGATTAAGTGGAAAAATCAAGTGAGTTAAAGGAGACACAAGGAGGAAAAAGTAGTTACTTTAATGGTTATTAAGTTGAACAATGGTGATGGGTATGGGTATGGGTATTGGTATTGCTCTTGATCATGTTATTGATTACCTTATACTAAAACCACAAGCACGAATATAGATTTATTTGTTTTAATCTCCATATTCAGGCTCTATGTCACTCGTTTATTTCTGATGAGGATTATAACTTCAATTTTTTAGAGTTGTGAAGACATAGAAAAAGCCAGTCATATATTGAGTATAATATATACTCCGTACATATACATGAACAATCTTTTTTGTGTACCAGAATGATACTGAGTAAGTGGGCATGGGTATATGTTTTCTGGTTTTCGGATAAGCAGGTACCAGAATCTATAAGCTTATTGGTTAAGGTACTTGACCCATGACCACTCCTATTAGTAATTATATATGATGTTAGTCAGTCAGCATGCTAGTACATAGTGTTAACATTTTTGAATTGTATGTTATGTATCTTGTTATTCACTTATAAATCCAGCTTTCAACTCAAAGTTGTTGCTTGAGTTGAATTGATTCAGAAACTGAGTTTGAAGATTGGAAGAAATACAAAAGTATTAGTAGCAATCACAATCAAATTCCCTCTAAAACTTTGAAGGGGTATTTCAGTTATGAATTTGAGATTGGTGATGATCGAATACGAAATTCTTCCTTGGATAAGATATAAGATATTAGAAAAATATATAGAAGAAGAGTGACATGAGTAGAAGATCAGAAATCCTTAACTTGAGATCAAGCTTCCAATAGCTCGAAGTTGCACAAGTAGTCAGTGGCATTATTGCTTGTCATCTTCTTTCAGCTTAGGAAGAACAGATTTAAATATTAAAAGATCAATTCCAAGTTACACAATGATGTGAGGGTAATGATCCATGGATGAGGTTCGACACTTAATTTAGATTAGGGGCTAGCCTGGTAAGTTAGGATCAGGACAGTGTGCTTTGGAAAATATTCCTAGCCTTAGCCTGCTCTACATTTAATGAGCCAGAACAGGTCAGCCTATCACTGACCTAATCCACGCACTCTAGGACCACCAGTGCCACTCACCATCACTAGGGAGAAATATAAAGCATACAAAGTAGCACCTATAGTTTTCACAAATCAATCATAACTTTAGAGCCAATATCTCTAGGGGTGATGAGAGCTTAGAAATGTAACCTCTTTCTATGATTATTTTGACTAATAAACACCTGCCCTTTTTTTTTAGAGGCGTGTATAAACCAGATTACTTAGAATATGTTGGTGTGAGCTTGAGCAATGGATACGAGATGCTTTCATGTTTTACAGAAGATAGGGAGTCATAAACTGCAGGAGAGATGGGAAGCAATGGAAGTTCATAGAACAGAAGAAGGTCAAGTAAATGAAGCTCAATTCTAGAAAAAACGATCTTTATTTGCCCGTCCTTGGAGTCACAAAGTCACAGGTACTAAGATGTAGAAACTAACCTTTACTGTGCCCAACAATTGCACTCACAATGCGGTTAGTGCCCTTGAAGTATTTGACAACGGCACATACATCTTCTACCTCTTTTATGTAGTTTCCATATTCAAACGAACCATCACTCTCTCTGCACGAAATAAACGGAATTACGGAAGCAAATGAGAACCAAGAAAAGGAAAAAGAAAAAGAACCATACGAGATATCTCCAAGACCAACAAAAAAGAAAAAGAAAAAAGAGGCGCAAAGGAGAAGCAATACATATAGCATAGACTCATAGATTCCTACACATACAGACATTTGATTTGCCACTGAAATCGACTCGGACAGCATAAACAATAACAAGAAAATAGGATGAGGGGGTAATTCTCATGCAGGACCATGGTATCAACAGTTCAACACAAAGCAAACTCTTCAAACATGGATGAATAACAATGTAAAAGATAGAAGAATAGAAAATCACCCAAGAGAACTAAAGAAGTAAACATATACTAAACTCCCAGACATACACGCTATAACCACTGTACATATCATCTGATGTAACAGATGAAGCATGTTTTCTCAAAAAAGCGGAAGACATTTTTGATGAAGAAAAAGGTGAGAGAATCACAATTGAATATTTGCAGGAGGGTAAGAAATTCATGTTTGTAAGCTGGGCTAAAGGTATTACGGACTGGCATTCTGGGAGATCAAATACAAGGATGGAATATTAAAAAGTCACGGCTTTGTTCACCATCTTCAAAGATACAATTTCTCATCTGAAGCCCTTGTCAAAATAACAACTTACAGATATGAATGATGAAATGAGCATACATTGATGACTACTGCAAAGTGCAAACCACACAAATCGAAATTTAGTTACTAAGACTTCTGTAACCTAGCAGTCTAGCACCTTTCTACAAAGTGATTTCTCTCAATGAGGCAGAACAACCCAGAAGCTAATTCCCGTCATCAGCCGAAATTGAAATATGAAACAAAACAAATTTTTGTACCAGCAATTACACATCTAACATAATTCCAAGAGATTCTACTAGTAAAATAACCCCAGTGGCTATGAAGAGGCTCCCACTCCAAGCAAGGTAGGCAAGACCTCGGAGGAAAGATAAAGCCTTTCGCCTCTAAACATTGCCATGCTGTTTCCAAGTCACAGGAAGGCTAATTGTTTAACATGAAGCAAGCTAAGTCGATGACTCATATGAATGGCAAAATCACCTAATTGTAGGTCCTGAAACAGGATTTCTTGCTACAATCAGGTCTTACCAGGTTGTCAAATCTTCGCACAATAAGTTTTCTAAATCAGGAAATAGTGGACAGACAAACAAATATATATTGAAAAATCTATCTTTGTCAGCTCCGAGATCACAACTCAGACTTACCCATTTCCAGAAAAATCAAATCGAAACGCACTTATCCCTTCATTTGCCAATGCAACACAACTGCTCACCATGATTTGCTGCTCCTGAAACAAATTAAACAGAGGGAATGAAAATTCAATGCCAAAGAAAGAATCAAAGTTACATTGTGAATATATCCAGAATTTCCAAAGAGTCCTATTCAGCAAAATATATGTTAAGCAGCTTCCAAGTTCCAATACAATGAAACAGATAAAAGCAATCACTATTGCCATGTTCTTTGGGTGGTCCACAAACCATTTCCAAAAATACAAAATTAACTTGAATAATCAAAAGAAAAAGAAACATGGAGGTCATATAATAGTTTATACCATCAACCATTTACTAACCTTGCTGCTTGTGAACCCATGGCACATTATGATAACTTCTTTGGATCCTGTATCATGTAACAAACCAACCAGCTTCTCATTCTCATCATTATGCACGATAACTCTCTGTGGCTCCATACCTGTACAACAAGGATAAGCCTGACATAAAAATGAAACTAACTATGAAAAAGGACGGGCGCCAAGGGTCAATCAAAATTGAAATCACTGGTCAAATTTAATCAAAGTCAACCTTAAGATAATATCAGAAGGTCCCAGGAATCATGCAACACCAAGTACTGTAGAGCACCACTATCTCAGGGGTCAAAGTCAAAACTAAGAAGATTATCAGATCAACTATGGAGCTGTACATATCAGCCTCATATTTACTCCTCAAAAATCCAAGTAAATCAGGTTGGGGTTTGATAATGCTGTGACATTCAGTGCAAATTGCAATAACTGCTCAAGTCTAGATATAAGCTTAACAAGCATAAGGAACTAAAAAATTGCCATCTGCTTCAATAATGGTTTGTCCTAACTTATAATGGAAAGGAAGTGCTAACAAGAGTAAAAACATTCGCTAACCCATTATCATTACTCTATACATCACTACATCAAAAACATACATTTTGATATGTGCATACTAGATAAAGCTTTCTTCCAACATCAACCACGAAGATCATAGCATTGAGAGTGATATTCTGTTTCTTTGTTTTTTGCTAGCGCCAAAATTCTAGATCATCTTGCAATGTTCTTTTTTTCTTTTCTTTTGGCTATAAGTAGCAGCTCAGCTAACTTATACTATTTTAATCCACAAAGTGTAAAACATCTCTTTCTCAACCTTGCATTTGCATCGGAGTCACAAGGAAATCAATTTTTTGAACTAGTTAGTTTGTCAGTTTTGTTACCTATTATCTATTTTTCTTGATAAGGAAGAAATGCCTGAAGCACACAAATCCTGGACATAGGAAAGTAGTCGGGTCAGCACCTTGGCAGATAGGCCACTAACCAAAAGCCACCAGCCAACATGTGTCTAATAACTCTAATCTACCTAAGCATTGCTCATAATTCACAGTCCAAAAGGACGAAAAGCACAGCTTCTAAAGTAAAAAGCTGGTTTGAGTCTAATACTTTCCTGCATATGCAAGTTCCGATATGCACAGCATTCAACATGTGGACCAAGTTCACTAGAAATCATTTTCATAACATACTTCTATTATACTAACTCCAGAGTTCATGTTTCAAGCTTAGGATGGAATCTGTAAGTACTAGCTGCTTCTCCTCGACATTGAAGAACTACAAGATGTGAGAATACTTAAGACCTCTTCCCAAGGAAGTATAATCTGTGACTCCCATGACTGAACTCAAGTAACACCCATCATTTAAGTAAAACCTATGTAATCACAATGACATCAGTACAAGTAATCAAACTCATCCTCGTTCGTGTTAATATCCCCTCTCCTCCTCATCCTCTAACCAATTCGACATAAACCAATCTCATTACACTTCAAGGCTACATTGCTATCAAATATTCCATGATTCTGATGTCAAAGTTCTACACTTTTCGATTAAGCAGTTCATTTCACACAGCATCTGTCTGAATCACACTATAATCAAACCCAAAACGACACGAAATCGACTAACAACATGGTAATGTGCCTGACACACAATTCAAACATCTTCCAAACACCCACATTTCAAACCAAATTATCACAAGTTTTTGGAGGATAATAAGTTCAATTTCGCAGCAAATCAGCACTCAATCCATGATTATTGGTCACACGAAAACATTACGCAAGTTAATCAACAACAACCAGGAAAAACCCAGCATTACAAATTTCTTCACCAAACTTGAATTCCCCACTATAAACAGGAAAAGAAAACCCCAGTAAAAAGAAGTGAACTTTGGAAAAAAAAAAACAATATCAGTGAACCAATACTCTAATAGAGTGAAGTGAAAGCAGACCTGGGTCATGCGCCATTGTTACGAGTATTGGAGAAGCTGAGTTTGATGCTGAATTTGAATTGGACAAGGAAGACGAGAATCTTACTGATTGATCATGGAATACTACGCAAAATGTTAAAGATCCCAACATTACTAATGCTTTAATAATCTTACTCACTTACTGGGGTCGGGTTCGGGTGGGGTATATTCAGGCCCAATCTATTTCGGGTCAAGTTCGGATTCGGGTCGTGCTTGGTGTGGGCCGGGTCTATTTCGGTGTATAAACTACGGGTCAAACTCACATTGCTCGGATTCGGGTCAGGTCAAATTCAAGCAAACTCACTTCAAAATGTTCAAATCTAATCATATTAATGTTAGATTACTGGTCGGCTTTTGTGCCATTCTTTAGGGTATCTGGAACCAAAACATCTTCGAAGGCATGATGGGTAACCCGGGGTTGGTTATTCAGCGCAGTTAGTCTTTAACACAGGAGGTGTTTGAATCACACAGCTTAGGTCTTAAAAATTCAGCTTTTAATCGCCTGGTTAGGAAAGAATCCTCTCCCACGGGGTTCTTGCGGCCTATCTAGGTAAGGTGCGTCTCCACAGTACCTATGATATTACCATTCTCATCGATGGAGCCTGGAAATCCCCTGACAGAGGTGCTTCAGCCTGGGTAGGAGTGCATCCATCTTTGAATTCCGTTCTAGGGGGTGGTTGTTTCTCCAACCCAATGGTTTCCAGTCTTCAAGCAGAGACTCACGCTTGCTACAAGGCCGTGGAATGAGCTGCAAATAAGAACCTCATGACGGTCAAGATCCTTACAGATTGTGCAGAATTGGTTCACACTCTTCGTGGTGAAAGGGATGTTGACATCTCCGTCAACTGGTTAATTGATCTTATAAAAAAAACATTGCTTCGCTCTTTCACTCCTGTAACATATTTAAAGCGGAGAGAGATACCATCCATAAGGCTCACTCCCTAGCAATAGGGTGCAGGAAAGGGAGAATAGTTTCATTCTCCACTTAATTAGCTTGTAGTTTTCTCCTGTTTTTTCCTTCTTGTTAGTTAAACCGTTGTCAAAAAAAAAAAAAATGTTAGATTACTTAAAAATGTGTCTCATATTATTTTAAATTGAAATTTTATTGGTAATTTAAGTAATTTTTTTTTTTGACGGGGAAGTAACTTTCATTGATAAAACGACAAACGACACTTACAAGAAGAGCTAAACTTACAATAAAATCAATCTAAAATAATACCAACAATCTTACATCCAATGATGTCAAGTAAACAGCAGGTCGAGCACGGCTCCTTGCTCATGGACTCACATGTTCCACGAAAACTTTTCAATGTCGCAACATCTTTACGGGCGGAGAAAACACGTCGATTTGTGCTATGATTCTTTGGACATAAAGATTATAGGAGTACAAAATAAGATCTCCAAATTTCCAACTCACTTTTCCATTTCCTTCAAAAGAAACGGTATGCACATCACGTACCTGTGGATCAGAGAACCTTATAGAAGTCGAGACTTCAGATCTGCATCTTCCAAGACTACCCATGTACAAGTACTACTCTGAACAGGAGAAAAAACCAACCCCATCAAGAGTAAACACAAACCTCCCAAAAGGAGGAAAATTATTGAAAGAAAACATTAAAACTACGAAAAACTAAAGATCTAGTGCCAATAACGAGACAAATCAGGCTGGGAATGACTGTAGGGAGCCACTATAAGCCTGAGCAACAATGGCAGACCAAGGGGCTTTGGGTTTATTGAGAGAAGGGGTAGGTAAGAGAGAGAAAAGGGGTCATAAGTGGTAATTTGAGTAATTGAAAATGTGATATAATTATCCAAAGAATTTTTGTTCCACCAATTCATTTGAATGTCTGATTTTTGAGGTCAAGCTCATTTCAGTTCGGGTATGGTCCGGTCGAGTCAATATTGGGTCAAACAATATTCGGATCATTTCAGGTTTCGGGTTGAATTCGGATTAGAAATTCGGGTCGAATGTTCGGGTTTTGCTCTCTAATGTTGTGCTCCACCACAGTTGCTCGTTGGATAGCATTTGGTAGGGGGAATTCTATTTCTTTGGAATTTAATTCCCATGTCAAATTCCGGGAAATTTGATAGAGTTGTCTGGAAACCATGTAGTAATTTACAATTCCTTGAATTTTAAATCTCGTGTTTGTTTGGACCTTCATCCTACTTTCTCATGTTAATAACTCAAATGTCTATCTTATCCTGTGCTTTTGTGTGGTAGACATGATAGACATGATTCTAACTTTTGAAGCCTACAAAAGTAATTTTCTTTATTATGTAGCGAGAGAATTGTGAATTACCGGAGGGGTTGGGTAATAAAAATTCTCATGGTTTATGGGAATTAGATAATTCATTTTCCACAGTTTTGGCAAAGTTGATCATCCAAACACCCCAGCAAATCCCAATTCTTAAGAATTGGAAAAACCTATAAAAATTGAGGGCATCCAAACAACAAACATCATTCTTACTTTTAGGATTTTCAAATTTATGGGAATAATTTAGCTTGGTGCTGCTCAGCAAAGGGTATCCATGGCAATACCTGACCCATCTATCTAAATAGACCAATATTATTAATTACATATTCATCCAAGTGGACCATGTTAACGTCACATTGTGCTTTAGTGAAGTTAAATAACGATAACTCTAGGCTCGTTATATCGTTAGAATATCAAACTCTAAGAACTTTATTAATTAAGTTAGAACAAACACTATATTAGTTGTCATGAGTATTTAGATTGATCTAAAGGCCTAATGGTCATGAGTATTTAGATTGAACTTTATTAATTAAGTTAGAACAAACACTATATCTATGACTGTTATGGATAGGGATGGGCATAGACCCAGGACCCGACCCAGACCCGTTGGACCCGACCCGCCCGGGTCGGGTTTGGGTCTTAAAAATTAGGACCCGACGGGTCCAGACCCGACCCATACCCGCACACATTAATTACGGGTCGGGTATGGGTCCAAGATTTGAGACCCAGACCCGCCTAAGTTTTAAAAAAAATGAAAAATTCTAAAAGTTCTATCTAAGATTTGCATCTTTTCCTAACCTAGCATGAGTTTTACATGTATTCCAACTCCCCGAGTCTTTATTTCATCTACAAAGATCTAAATTCATCACCTCTCTTGTCTTGGTCTAATTGTCTTTCATATATTTTAGATGTGAACATATGCTAATTTCTTTTTGCTTATTGTATGTGGCGGAATATCGAGCAAATAAAATTCTTAACTAGAAAATATTGTTCGTTGGAAGCGTTATACCATTTGTTTCAAGGACCCGCACGAGACCCGGACCCGACCCAAACCCAACGGGTCCGGATCCGGGTCTAGAAAATTAGGACCCGACGGGTCCGGATCGGGTCCGGGTCTACACAAATTTCTACGGGTCTGGGTCCGGGTCTTAGCGGACCCGACCCATGCCCATCCCTAGTTATGGATTCAAATCCTCATATCCCTCACCCATAACCTTCAGCATAGCTGTCCTTATACACGTGGGGGGCGTTTGGTTCATGATTTTTGCGGGGACTGGAAACGAATTCATTATCCACTCACTTTCCTTGTGTTTGTTTTCAGTTTTTTTTTTTTTTTTTTCGAATTCTTTTTTGCAATCCCCAAAATGAAACCCACCTAAAATTTAAAGTAACAATTTGAATTTTCCCTTATCATTTTCTCTCTCCTCCCACACCCCAACCCCACTACATCCAACCCCTCACTAGACCACCTCGCACCGCCGCCGGCGATGCACGCCCTACAACCACTGCCTCCAGAGAGGCCACCAGTCGACCGCCATTTCTCCGGCGACCCTGCCGATGACAACCACGCGGCCTTCTTTTTCCCTTTTCTCCGTATTTTCTATCATTTTCTTCTCCCCTCTCTTCCTCCTTTCACTCCCGACGACGCCGCCCCATGGCCTCTACCGCCACTTCGACCCTGCCGTCATCATTTATAGCCATCCCCACTGCCGTCCTCACTCACCCCTAATTCGAAATTTTATTGAAAAAACGAAAAATCAAACTTAAATATCTAGATCTATGAATTATTGAGTAGAAATTGGATAAACTAATTACATAGTGATCTTAATTATCCAATTATGTTAGAATAATGGTGGTGACAATGATTAGGATGGTCATAGACTCGTAGTTGGTGGTGGTCAACGGCAGCGACGGGTGGTCAACTGTGGCGGTCAAGGGAGGAAAGAGAATAGTTGAGGTGATAGTGATTATTTTGACTTACAGAGAAATTTACAATTTTGCCCTTACTTATGGAATCATTTTATTCATATACTTCAAAATCTCCACTCCCTTTCCATTCTTGTTTCCAAACCGTTTTCATTCCGAAATGTGAACGAAACACCCCTCAACTATATTAGTCGTTCTTTCAACTACTCAATATTGGGGGGGAGAGAGGGGGGGAGAGAGGGGGGGGGGGGGGTGGAGGATGTTTACATTTGTGCTCTCTTGTAGGGAATTTGTGGTTTTGCCTTGTAGGTTTACCTTCATGATCGAGCAAGACTGTAGATTTGAAAGATTTGTCTTGCAAGTTTGCAAATCTAAGAATCCAGGCATGTTTTTTTCTTCCTCCATCACTATACATTAATGTAGCTCTTATTGAAAGATGCAAAAACATCGATAATTGTTGCTCAAGTTTGTGCCAAATAATATACATCAGATCGGCAGGTGTATAGCCGTGTAAGTATACTCTTATTCCACAAAATAATGTTCTCAGATTAGATTTTAATTAGGACTCCACATAAGTTAAAATTCGTTGTATAATTTCAGATTAGATTTTAAAAACCAAACTGACTTCAATTTCTGAAAACAACTCCCTATTGTCAATTTGTCATTCAAAACAATAATTGCCCAAGATCAGAATAATCTTAAGTGATATATTGTCTTGGCCACATCATCATATAGCATACTAGTAGTATGTACGTACTCGTTAGTATTGCCAGATCAGGAAACCTTATGTTCACACAAAAGACACAGTGGCTAGAAGATTCGTATACCACACAAGTTTTGAGAGCGACATATATAAATTATAATTTATAAATAAATAAGATAGAAAGATCGTACTATTACAACAACTAATTAAACCAAAAAAATACCCGTAGAGTTTAAAAGTAAATCTTTCTTTTGATTAGATTCAAAATTCAGAACTTCAACTCCTATTCATAGTAAGTAATTCAGCGTAAATAATAGTCTCATACGAAAGTTTGTGTTTCGAGTAAAAAAAGAAGAGAAGTGGTTAGTAATGAAAAAGAATTGGCAAATTATATTAGATAGAAAACGATGGATGGGATTGCCTTCCTACCTTGACCCATTTTCAAATTCTTCTCAGGCGCAGACTTTGACCAACTTATACTTTTCGAACACCAAGAGATCGGACTCTTCTTCTCTTGGCTGCGCTTTCTTTCTCGTCCTCTGCTTCTCTTTCACTCTATATACTTCCCATATCTCCCAACAATAAAATTCCCAAATAAAAACAACCCACTTTTTCTCTACATTTCAATATCAAATTGAACCATTTTTTTCCACTAAAACACTCATTATTTCAGTCACCTTTTTCTCGGACATACATGATCATACAACCCCTTGTATGACAAAAATGTTCAAGATTTGGTGGGTAGTCCACTATTACTTAATTTTCTTTGCCTTTCATCTTTTGTTTTCGATTTCGACTCGAAAATTATATACAAATAATAGTAATCGTAAATACTTTTCAAAGCATGCAATAATAATCTACGGTATCTTCCTATGAATCTTCATTAGACAATGAGAAAGTTACACATTAGCATATACTTTTTTTTACTTAGGTTAATAACAACTAACCCCTGCTGACATTTTCTCCACCTTTTCTTAGGTAATCATCTACATAAGAAATGATGCTGTACATTTTTGGAACGTAACGAGCATCGAATGGACTCGGTTTTCGGACTCAGTAATGGGGACCGAGTTAGCTACCTTGTCAATCTGATGCACTCCTTTGGTTGCTCTTACATTTGCCTGTGGACTTACTCATCTGATCTCAAGTACGTACTACACCATGCATTTCATTCTTGAATCTTCATATTTCTGAAACTTCATAATGACGACATTTCGACTTTAATTTGGTTTATTCTGCAGCTTCTTGTATTGCGAAGAAGGCCATTTTCAAGAAGACTCAATTCTTGCAACACCCCAACAAGTAGCTAGTTCTTCCTCAGGAACAACCCTTGCTCGGAAACTGTTCGACGATTACAAACAAACAGTTCTTACTGTTGGAGATCACAGGTTCGTTATACCTCATTCGCAACTATATATTAAGTTTAATTTGCATGCAGTATGATATTAATATTGATGTAGACGAGTTTCAAAACATGCATGATAGGATAAACATACTAGTATGTGTGCTTGAATAATTTAACATGTCATGATAATGTTTCTGTTAATTTAAATTTCTGCAGCCTTGTTCCAGGGCTGGCTTTCAAGAACAGAAATCCTTACTTAGAGCTGCAGGAGCTAGACCTTCAGAGGTTCGCGTCGACTGACGTACAGCGTCATTTCTACCTGGTAAGTTATCAGTCCTGATCATTAAACAAGCTGTGTGCGTTCAGAAATCGGGTTTATTAACTACTCCGTAATTCCGTATATATTACTAACAAGATCAGTTTTGTCCCTTAATTATTGACAGGAAGCAAGGATTAAGGTTTGTGTCATCTATCATCAGCAGAAATTTCGACATTTGTTCACCCTTTATTATTCCTCCTGCTTTAAAACTAATCTTCATGCAAAAACATTGGAATATATAGATGGCAGTGTTCTTGGGATGTGACACAGGGGAGATTGAGCTAGGCATGTCTTACATTCCACAAGTAAGTCCTCATATACGCGAATCAATTCAAGACTGAGATTTTATGTTGTACTCGTCTTTGTTACGCTATCACCCGTTTATTTGTTCAACGTTTTAACAAATGGAAGTGACAAAGGGTTGAATTGAATCTCAGTTGATATAGATCTATATATATATATATATATATATATATATATATATATATATATATATATATATATATATATATATATATATATAATGCCCCAATTTCATACTACTTGAGAAAATACTTAATATTTTTTGTTATTTTGTGACCTTCATCATCAACTTGAAGAACTTGGAGATGAGGATGCAAAACATATTCCCACAAGACTTTTCATCAAGACTTCTCCAACAAACTACCACACAACAACCTATGGAAGTTGTTCAAAGAGTGAAGGAACAAAGCCGGCCCTCGTCTTCATCTCCATCTCCTCAATCCATAGATAGCCCTGAGTACTCACAAATCTTGTACACAACAATGGAACAAGCAGCAACAGGACCACAAACAACCCTCCCAATACCGATACTAAGCCAACTTCAAACGGTCCCATTCCCGACTCCAGAGAGCACAGATGAAGCCCTAACAAGGGCATACCTAGCCATTTTGTCTCGCCCTTCTTCCACAACACCACCACAACCAGCTTCAAGTGCTACACAACGGCCTAGCGCGTTTAAGAGGTATCATCAACACCAACATCCATGTTTACTAGGAGTGTTGAGTGGTAATAATAGGAGTAATTTGAGAAGACAAACCTTGCAAAAAAGAGTCATTGCGTACTATAGAGGGCTTAACTATAGGAGGGTACAAGAGCAATCGTCTGTTCATCATGCAAGCCGCCCTACGAGTAATCAATTGCACCATATGATCTCTGAGAGAAGGAGAAGAGAGAAAATTAATGAGAGTTTTCAAGCTTTGAGATCCTTGCTTCCTCATGGCACCAAGGTAAATTTTGCTTATAATAATAACTTTTTCTTGTTTGTTAATAAATTGTATCTTGTTGACATATAAGATTAAAGCAACTACTGCCTCCGTTCTTTTCGATTGTTAAACGTTTAGTTTGAATTGGACTAATGGAACTGAGGTAGCGAGCAAACATTTTATACACACGTGTATAGGCCTAATTAATTAAAAATGATTCTATTAAGTTTTTGATTGATTCAATATTTACAAGAACAATGGTTACACTAAAGTTAGTGTTAATTAAGGTCGTAGTAAGGTGTTTAATTTGGAAATGCCCTAAGAGGGATCGGAGTTCATGCATGTAGTTCACACTTGAATTGAAGGTGCAGAATGCTAGGGAATAATATATAATGTGTGTTCGATTCGACTTGTTATGCTTAACAAACAATACTATCTACGAGTAGTACTTAACTACGTACTCAATTTCACATTAGTTGGATCGGGATTAGTTAACCATATACTTAGAAGTCCTTAACAAGTTTATTGATGACTCAATTAAAGATCATTAGTTTTGCATATCATTGATTGTATATATTATTATGATCTATAAAGCAATGTTAACCTATCTTTTATTTGTCAATAAAATTGTAATCAAATGATGTTCATGTTGTTGTAATTTCTTCATTTTTCAGAAAGATAAAGCTTCAGTGTTAAGAACAACAAAGGAATACTTGAGCTCTCTAAAAGACCAACTCTTAGAACTTAGCAAAAGGAACCAAGAGTTAGAGGCACAGCTCAAGATGAAGAATAAAGAGACTACTACAACTAGTCATCAAGTAGATTTGTCGACGAATGAGCGGCTAAGTGTTCAAATAATTCCGGTACATGAATCGACGTCTAGGGAGAGATTGGTAGACTTGCATGTAAGGTTATTGAGGGGTGATTCTTCAGTCGCGGATTTGATTATGAGGTTATTACAGTTTCTGAATCAATCTAGGGAAGCAAGCTTTGTGTCAATGGAAGCTCAAACTCATCATCAAGAAACTGGAGGATCAGATCGTCATACTCTTACAGACATGGTCACTTTTAGGCTCAGAATTGATGAGGTACATACATTATGTGTTCATCAATTACAGTTTTTTCAATCTCTTTCTATTATTGATAATTCGGATTGCATTTTCGAGTTTAAACTTCTCGATCACCAATTTAAGTTGACACTCGACATTATTTTGCTAAGAACGTACCATTGCTTGTGATAAATGCCTTCTCATGTAGGTACATTATTGTGTTTGATTGTTGTTTGTGTGGTTGATTAAACGTACATATATACGTTTTCATGTTTCATCTTTTCCTTACATTTCGATAACATGATTACATACATCAGTTGCATTTTTATCATGGTCTGAAATTGAGGCAAATTGCTAGATGTGTACACACTACACAATGTAGACACAATTAATTTGTTTATTTGGTAAAATTGAGTCGATATTAGTAATATTGAAATTGGAGTAGTAAATTCAATTTATATGAAAAATTGATGTAGTAAGATTATTAATTGTATTTGTTGTAAAATTATTTGTGGGAGTGGTAAAATTTTGATTGTGCAGTAAAATTAAAACTAATAGAAGACACTTTAAAGTGTCTACACTGTACATCTCTAGCATTTGGGTACACCAATTTGGGACAAAACTTGATGATTTAATTTGAGTACATATCATCAAAAGTGGTATATTGGTGTACATATGAATGTATTAATGGCTTCTATTATTGCATGCAAGCAAGTGTTTAGTTGTATGTAGTTTGAACTAGAATAATTCATGCATTTAGAAATTGCATACTTGAATGAATCAAATTGGCAATATAAAACTTGTATGTGTTCACATATGTTTGAATCTTTCTAGCCAGAATTCTAGAATGAAAACTCAGATTATATGAAGTATGAACACACTTTAGTCTAAGTGGTGTGAACCCTAGTCATCACCCCATATATATTAGCCAGTTCTTGCATTGTATCTTGCGACCCGAGGGAAAAAAAATTAGCAAGCTGTTAGCATAGTCGATTCATCTTTATTTAAACAGGGGTCCATGAATTAGGACCAATAATGGACCATCGTAATTCTACTTGACTTAGTCTTAATTGGAGTTTGCATTTCTTAATAAGATTGAGTCTAAATTATATTTAACAATGTGTTTGTGAAATTTTCCCTTTTCAATCGAAATTGTCAAGCTAAGTTAATAGTATATTTTGAATGACTGTGAATTGTGATAATGAGAGATGAAACCAAAGGAAGGGTTTTGTGTGATATTTAAGATGACAACCCTAGATATGTTAAGATATACGGATTTGTTATCCCCAATCTCTCTTAGATATAACAACATTCCGTAACTCAAATTCTAATTAAATGCAAATGTCCATAACTTGGGGTAGGTCATACGTAGTCGGGCATGGTTCAAATTTTTGTTTTCAGTGTATAGGCCCTAGTCACAAATAATATATCACTATATGTATGTTGGTTTGAAATCTTTGAGTTTCTCTCATATATTCAAACCTAATGTTAGCATTCGAAAAGATCAAAACAAATATTTTATATCTCGAGCTTGATTTTTTTCTTCCATCAAATTAACCGGCATTTTGTAACTCAGAAAATTAGATTAAAAGAGAACATCTCCATAATTTGGGTCTTATACCTAAAATTATCATAGTTCAAATTTGATTCAAATCGTTAGTGATTAGACTCCAAATTCGAGCTTCCTTTTCCTCCGACACACCGTACTATGCATTGTGACATTTTGCTAAACCAAAACAAAATACAAGAACATATTCCTATCTACTAGTAGATATTGATTTGAATGGTGGCATTATATATGCACAAGTCCAGTCTCTTCAAATAAAGAAAACTAGAATTTTATTAAAACGACTAAAGAAATATAATGATCGATGTGACTTGTAAGTTTCACGCCAAGAAAGACTGACTAAGTTAGCATCTGACATTAATTGTTGTTTAAGCTTGTTCATGCATGTGATGTTTTACTACTAATAAAAACGTAAAATGGCGGCGTTCTAAAAAAATTCTAACCAATAGTTTTGAATGGATAGAATTATATTGACAAAACTTAGCTTGTTATTAACTCTACTTTGTTTTGTTGTTGTTTATTGGTTGTACATTTTTTTTATTGTGGTTGTGTTTGTAGGGGAGCGAGTGGGACGAGTCCGGCTTCACGGAAGCAGTCAGAAGAATTCTTGCGAATTTGGTCCAACCACAATGTTGACTACTCTTCATGAATGACTCCCCACCATCATCGTCTTACTACTTTTTATCACGTCAACTTATATACACTACTACATGCGTTAAGCCAACGATCGAGTATTAGATCAATACTTTTCGTTCTTTGAATTGTTTACGTTGATTTTGAACATGTAGAAAAAGTTCAAATTTGGTGTTAATAATTTAAAGAACAGAGGTGAATCGAAAAATCGATAACAGTTTTTAACTATAAATCGCTTGTTTGTTATATGTGTTACTATATCGTACGTACGAAGTATCATTTTTGAGAAAGGGGGAGAATGATGAGTAGTCCATTGGAAAAAATGGTTTAATTAATTTGTTTGTATTACTACTATGGATGCTAGTTTGCTTGTATCTATAGACACTCAATCCTAGAATTCGAATTTAGCTGATATTAAGGGCAATTTCTTTTCTAATAGAGTATATATATACATACCTCATATCCATGAAGTTCGGTATGTACCTTGAGGTTGTCCTTGGTAAAGTAATCAAAACGCTTGACTGTTTTGACAAAGGGCCAAAATAGGCCAAATTCAAAATATAATTTACGGTGCATGACACAAAATGTAACAATTCTACAATAGCTACCAATACATGGTAGCCATTGTAAAATGTTTGACCATATAATTAATTAAGTTTAATATTTAATATTTATATTTTTTTCTCTCCTCCTTCCCCCTCCCTCTCCCCAACCCAGCAACCACCGTCTGCTGAACCCAACCACTACTTAACCGTCTCCCACCACCGCGTCTATGACCTTCGATCGACGGCCACCACACCCTCCACCCTGATCAACACTAACGGCTCCTCTCTACCTCCATTATTTTCTCCTTTTCTTCCTTCGTTGCGGCAATTTCGATGGACTGTGAGCCTGTCACTTTGAGGCTGGATGTGGGTGGGCGTACGGTAGTTTCGTGGGGTCAGGGAGAGGGTGCGGAGGGGACTGTTGATAGGAGAGCGAATCGTTCCACTACAAGGAAGAGGGCCTAATGCAACTCACCTATTGCAACGCTTTACAAATTGTTGCCTAATCCTTACCTAATGCAACGGTTTATCACATTCTATTAAAGTCTAATGGCAACCGTTGCACTAGACACAATAAGCAACACTTTTTTAGAGGAAAGCCTATTGCAACGGTTGAAGAAAATAGGAAGTGTTGCCTTAGCCAATTATGAGCCTCCCATCTTATTTCCCCCAAAATGAAAGTCGAGCACTCAAACCCTTTTTTTTCGTTTGGCCTCAAAAACCAACTTCTCTCTCCTCTACCCCCCTAATTTCTCACCATCTTTACAAAATCTCCAGGATTCTACTTCTGCCCCTTCGATTTGTTCGACAATCGAAGAAATTCAACGTTAAAGACAAGGACGAGCAAGATTCGCTTAGGGTTCTTCTTCGTGATCCCCATCTGCAATGTAATACTACTTTTTCCTTCTTAATTTCGATTTTCTCAGATCTTAAGCTTGCATATTTGATTATTTATTATTCCGATTGTTATATAATTAGATTTGTTCACATGGTGAATTTAAGTTTACATGGGTAGTTTCAGAATTGTTTTTAGAGTTCTATTGTACTGTTTATGAATTAGGGTTCATATATCCAATTTGGGGGTTTTATTTATGTTTCGAAATTGGGTTAATTGGTAATGTTACTATTCCTAGTTTTTGAATTAGGGTTCATATACTCAATTTGGGGGTTTTATTTGTGATTCGAAATTGGGTTAATTGGTAATGTTACCATTTCTAGTTTTTGAATTAGGGTTCATATATTCAATTTGGGGGCTTTATTTGTGATTCGAATTTGGGTTAATTATTAATGTTACTATTCCCAGTTTTTGTCTAATAGGAAGTATTTGGTGTCTTATTGTGTAGAATGCTTAGTTGGTAAGACTAGTTAAGAACTAGTGTGAGATTGTCTACAATAAAGTTGTATTGTGGATTTTTTGTGGAGACATTATTGCCTATTGGTGTTTTTATGTTGATGTAACAGAATTAATGGAGTATGTAGTGTAAGAAGAATGATCTTGATGAATGTGGTTTTGGGGTTGTTGATAGTGGTAGTGTGAATACTTTTTATAAAGGTTTGTTGTTTAAGTTGGATAATTTTCTATGACTTATGTTGGAGATATTGTTAGTAATCTCCAAACTTATGAATGTAAACAAGAAGGAGAAGGCAGATGTCCGTACCTCTTTTAAAACCACCTTGGTGTTTCTCATGTGGGTGCTAATTGTGTTTGTGATGACATTTTTAGATTATGTTCTACACAACATGTCTAAATTATTGCCTCTATTATTTTGGGCACAATTCTAGGTATCTTGTATTCTAATTGCTATTCCAATTTCATTCTTGACACCTTTATTGCACCAGCTAATTAGAGAGAATAGAAGAGAAGTCCAAATTATAGATGTAGATTTCTTTTTGGTAACGAATTATAAATGTATATAGTTGTCCTACTCTTGCATCTGTGTGCAATGTTTGATCCTTGTTCCTAACTTACATCTAGTAACTTGTTTATGCTTGATAAGTTTGTCTCATTCGCTCGCTTCTTATTTCAAAGCTATGTGGTATGTACCAAAAAAAAAACAGAGATTTGTATTTGTGTAATTGTTAGTTTATTATATAGCTTTGATTGTGTTTATATATAGGCTATTAGCTCAATGTGGCAGAGCAATGTGCATTTGCACAAATGTGTGGGTTCAAATCCCATATAGCCTAATTGATTGTGGATCGGAGTACCGTTGCAATAGGACATGCATAACCGTTGCATTATACTAACATTTCCACCTCGTTCATATTGGAAATTATGTTGCATTAGTGTCGAAAATTTCGTTGCCGTAGCATGCGGAAAGTGTTGCCTTAGATTTTAATAAAACCGTTGCCTTAGCTTCTCTAATGCAACGGTTCTACAAGGTGTTGCAATAGCTCTGAAAACTGTTGCCTTAGATCTAAGGCCACGCCCCCCTAATGCAACGAATTGACAACCGTTGCCTTAGGTCTATTGCAACGGTTTTAGGGGTCTAATGCAACAGTTTATTGAATTGCATTAGGTCCATTTCCTTGTAGTGTTCGTACGTGGAGAAGTGAGGACGTGATTGGTGGACCGGGCGAGAGCTCCTCTGAAGTGCGGTCCGAGTGGTGGTGTTAGGCAGTGCATAGGTGGTTTCGAGTGTGGGCCAGCGGTGGCGCTAGGGCGGTGGCTGGTTGCGGGAGGGAGGGGAGATGAGTGTGAAAAAAGATACGCTTGGTAGTGGGGATGGGTTTTCTTTTTAATTAAAATGTTTATTTTATTTTCTTAGTCAAAATTTGAAGGGCTAGGATTGTTTGTTTAGAAATGGATGGTTGGATTTTCTTCATTTGAAATGGCTTACCATAACTTGGTAGCCATTATAGAATCCTTCCACAAAATGACCACGGGAAAATTAAAGTTGCCCAAATGTGCAATCTCGTAGGTGTCATATTATGGAGGTTATGATAAATCCCAATTCAAAACGACAAGGCGACAACGTGGCGAAAGTAAGGGCTATAAGAACTCCCCAACCATAGGGGACACTCATATCTGATCTATCAACTAAATTTAATTTAATTAACTAAATATCTAACAACTAACCGGCACATCATTATTTAACGAAAATGTCTAGCGAAAGTTACTATTTGGGTACCCTGTACACAGAATAGTAACCTTAGGGATACCATGTGCAAAAACATTCCAACTTGGATACCATGTGTGCAATCGGTCAAAGTTCGAGAGTACCACGTGACTTTTCCGTTTAAATAATAATAGTTAAATTAAAGTAGTTTTAAAGAAATTGTAACCTATAATATAATTTGAAAATGATAATACTTAATTAGTAAAATTCTGAAAAAAGACGGAGTTTTACGATTGTAACAGCCCGATCCACCATACGTCACAACAAAACTCAATAAGATGGGTAAAGGCAGGTAAAGGCCTTGTTTGTAGTATGATGGTAGGAATCTATTATAAACTGATCATATGAAACTTAGTTTCCCAATGTTGAACAAATCAACTCCATAAACCACTTTCCATATTTCGTAGTGTTACAAACTCCTTCACTTAAAGAACGCAACGTCCCCGTTGCGCCTAAACCAACCATGCCAACATCAACACAGGTCCAAGATCACCCCCGCTAGACGGCTGGTCTGGGCCTCACCCCAGCACCCAGCACGCGGTCGCAGGGTTGCTCTTGTACCATCTGTAACAGCCCGATCCACCATACGTCGCAACACAACCCAATAAGATGGGTAGTCACCCCTTAAAGCCGTATATCCTCTCGTGGGCTTTAAAAGGTGAAGACCTTGTTGGTAGTATGATGGTAGTAATCTATTATAAACTGATCATATGAGCCTTAGTTTCCCACTGTGGGACAAATCAACTCCATAAACCACTTTCCATATTTCGTAGTGTTACAACGATCCCCTTTTAAGACTAAGTGATGATTTATGAGCCTAAAGAATAATTCCCATATTATTAGGTTGTGTTGTGACGTATGGTAACATTGCTTATAACAAAGTTTTGAGAGTCTTTGCTACTTTGAAAAAAGTGGTCAAATTTTGCCAAAAATGAAATGAATATAATTGTAGGAGGCAAAAAATTCAACCTATCAAAATGCGCCATGTGGGGGTTGAAAAGTCTACGTTGACTAGTTGACCGACCAATTATAAAAGGCCACGTGTCATTTTTATGTTGAATGACTGGCGAATAAAATATCGCCACATGTCACCTACAACTCAAAGCCGGGAGGGAACTACAAGAATATTATTTCTAATTAAATTGGAATAAAATAAGGTTAAAAGATTAAGTTGATTGGAAGACAATGACTTCCACCTGTCAACTTCCTCTAAGATAGAGTCCTACTTCAATCTTAATTCAATCTCGTGGGTTATCCTACCTTCCATCAAACTCTCACCTCCTCTACTATAAATAGAGGATGACCCCCACCTCATAATTGTCTTCCAGATTCCTGGAGATCAAGTCTTCCACATTCCTAAAGTCCAAGTCTAGAAAATCCCTGAAGACCATCTTGGAGAAAGCTCTCAAGCACCAAGATCAAATCAAGCAACCCTCAAGATCCGGAGAAAGCTCACAAGCCCCAGAAAGTCGCCGACAACAATCAACCTACAACAATCAACTCACAAGATCTGGAGAAAGCTTCCAAGCACCAGAGATCCAAAGAAGTTCAACAATCATTCAGTTCAAGATCAAGCCTAAGCCCTTGAACGCCAAATCCAGAGTACCATCAAGGAGACTCTCAAATCAAGATTGTCAAAACCCCAAATTCAAATCCAAGTACAGTTCGAGATCAAGTCATCACGGCCCTCGAATTGAAGATCAAAGTGGAGATTGAATCAGAGGATTTATTTCTATTTTAATAGAAATCACAGAGATTGTACACGAAATTCTGATAAATATTAAATTCATTTGAAACTCATATTTTGTTGTCTTATTCAGATCAATACAAAATTTGTGTCTACAATAATTCATAGTTTCTAACCCAAAATGATCTTTGAAATCAAAAACTGGTCATATTATGGATATTAGAAATTGTTTCGAATATACCTATGGTAAATTTCAAAAAATGTAAAAACATACGCACGCTAGCCTCAACAACTTCCGAAATAAAGTGATTAATCCCTAGTATAAGAAGAGACCCTTAATTATATCCAGCAACGGTACTTTACGCTTGCATTTCCAAGGTGAAATTTTGAAAACATTTGAGTACTTGAAAAAAAAGAAGTCAAAGTTGGGTCAAAATATTTTAAAATTTATTTGGTTGATCTCGATCTCCGCATGACTCGTATGTTGTCGCCAGTATACTCCACAATACCATTGAGTTTCACTAAACCAATCACTATGATTGGAAATATTGTGCCAATCATGGATTGGTGGAAAAAACCTGACCATCCATCCACATCTCCCCACCCCTGCCCTCATTCAGTCCTCTCTCTCTCTCCTCTTCATCTTAGCCACCAAGTCCGACCACCAAATTCACCCACACAACAGGAAAATAGGCTTAAGCGGCACTGGAAAGTGGGACCCTAAGTCCATTTTTCGGCCACTTTAGAGAGCCTCACCCCAAAGAGGTTGACCACACCCATTCAAATACCCCGTCTTCATAGGGTGTCTTTTTGTCCTCATCGGCGAAGACATCGGTGCTCCAAGGGTGAGGGGTGGTCCGACGGAGGTTCGGGCTGGGTTGGATAGGGTCCGGCAGCGATTGGCGTCCATCTGGGTTGATGCGCGGATGGTCTGGGCTGGTTTGGAATGGGTGCATAAATGACGCTTTTGCCCCCTGTGATTGGCTTCGTACTACCAATCGCAGTGATTGGTTTATCAGCACTCGGGGCAACATTCTATTATGTTTTTAAGCGTGTTTTGTAAAGCGTGCCGGTTTAAAAAACGAGTTCCTATGGACATGACTACATGAGCCTTATATAGGCAAGGATCATTGAAGACGTATGACACGTCTAAGGTGATGATAACATATACGGCAGTGGCGGTCCCTAAATATTAGCACTTAACAGGGTTATCTCATATATAGGTTCCCTAGTTGAAAATTTGGGACGTTACACACTCTCACATCCCCTTAAAACTCACATTATTGCACGACCTGCCCAAAGGAGAAGTCGTAGAGGCGGCATGTATATGACATGGTTGCTAGGGGCAATGGTTCATCTACAATTGGACAGTGGACACATCCTAAATTGGTTATAACTGTTGGTGTTAGATACGGATTATTTGTTATTTATTGAAATCGTGGTAGGAGACGACATGTAGAGAAAGACAGCAAGGCGTATAATTGTCTTTTTCAAGCCAAGAATAAAATTAGTTTTCAGTATTTTTGTTAATTTTATATTCTAATGATGCATAAATTATTATAAATTATTAATTAGAAAATAGGGGAAACTCAATGGAAAAAAAAATCATCAAGGAAAAAACATAAATTTGTGCAAAATGCCTTTTTTTTTTTTTTACTTTTTTTTTAGCCCATTGAGATTTAAAGTGGGCGAAATTCTTACTATAGCAGGTTTAGGATATTAATGTGACGAGAAGTAAAACGTCGGGTTATTTTTATTAAAGTGAAAAGGATGGGTTATTACATGAAAATATTGCAAACGTTCGGTTATTTTCATTAAATTTGCCTTTTTTTTTAACTTCGGACATATTTCTAACTCTTACCTTAAATACTTGATTACATTTTTCCAATTTTATACCTTATAAGTCCAATTAAAACACATATTTTCCTACCTTATAAAGTGTTTTTTGTATTATTTTCCTACCAAAACACTATTCAGTTCAATTGCATCTCCTCTCCGACGTTAACCCTTTACGTCTCTCCAATCTTCCATGACTTCCCTCCAATTTTTAGCTATTTCCCTCCGTTTCCTCCTACTTTACCATTCACTCCATTTCTCTCACTCATTTTGTCTCTCTTTATCTCACCAATCGGTATTTTCTAGCAAATTCTGTCACGCCCCAAAAATAGAATTGGAACATAACAGACGGCAACCTACGAACGTAGGTCAAGCCATTCTTAATCTTCAAATGTCAAAGTTACAAGGAAAATATTCCTTAAAATTATGCATGCGAAAATTACAGTACAAACGATAAATAAGGCCATTTATTTAAATTACAAGGCTAATACTAGTGCATGTATCTCACTCAAATCCACACTCCACGCTAGTGATAGTCATCTGAAAGAGTTGATTATTGAAAAGGGTGAGCTCAACAGATCAGTAAACGACAGTCTTCAATCTAACCGGATCAAGCAAGTGCCAAAACTGTAAAACAAGTAATAATATTTCATAACTACAATAGTTCTCAAGAGTGGGTAGTAATAGTTTTAGTTATTAGTTCAGAAGTTCTCAATTAGGGCCAGTTTAATCCCTGGACAGGGCCAAACGGATATCTTCATTTCACAGTTAGCTAGAACATTATAACTAGCCCTCAAGTCAAAAGCATTTTAGAAAAATACTCATATTTCGCAATACCCAATCCTCTTTAAAAAATAAGCATTTATAGAGTATACGAAAATGATACTATAAGCTAAATCAGAAACAGTCTCTTACCTGATTCCTGAATTGCCGTGAGGTTACTTCTGTGCGTTCGCTCGCTCTAAGTAATAAAAATCGCGTAAGTCGTTATTTATTTAAGATTACTTTGTTATTCAAATTATACAGTTGATCAGTCTGATAATTTACTGTCCAAGGTTTCAACGACTTCTGAACTTTAAAAGTGGTGATTATCTAGTCATATTGTTAATTTACTATCTATCGTCCTTCAGCGAAAATTATTCACTCTAAGATTATTTTCACCACTGGGGTAATTTCGTCGGGTTACTTTTTAATCGTGGAGTTACTATTTACCACTAATATATTAACATTTAATCTCGGGTTAGTTGTTAATACGGTGACGTTCACAAACTAAGGTAATTCCGCTAAGTTTCTTGCACCGTAGTAACTATTTGCCACAAGATTAATGAATTATCGAAAACGTGTACGAAAATATCAACGACGTTGTCTAGCGATAATAATTCTATAACAGTTTAAGAAATTATACCTTGATTACGTTAGGTGACGATGATTATTTCGATAGAGACTCGCAAAATAATAGATCACTTTTCACACCTACGGTACGACTACTTATTTCGTAAATTATCTTTACAAAATATTACAACACTCGTAACTCACTTTAATTGTATGTAGTGTGCTTATAGTCTTGAACGACTTCGGTTTATTAACACTTTAGTACTCGTCAAGTGCGATGCATTGAAAAAGCATACGAAGTGTATAACACCCCACATTTTTGGGTAATTATTATAATTGGGTGTTACAATTTATAAATCATTTTGAGAAATTATAATTGCTAATATTGGGGATTAATTAGTATTAATTGGGTATTAAGAAAATAAGTCAGAATTTTCTAATTGGTAAAACAAAAATTCTAAAATACTATTATGCCCTTACTAATTTTTAAAATGGAGGGACTTTTTTGGAATTTAATCATTCAAGCCCCGCCTATATAAACCCGAGTTGAGATTAAAGTCTTATGCAAAAGAAATAAAACCCTAACCTATCTCTCTCTCTTTTGCCTCTCTTATTCGCATTCTCCACCCGCATAAGTTCCCAGCACAAATGTGCCAACTTCAAACACACAAAATTCTCTCATACAACCACTTATTAAGTCATGGTTGGTGGTGTTAGAACCGTACTTTTGATACAAATCCAAAAACCCCATATCATGCCAAGCTTCTATTGTATGCTCCCTATGGAGGTGTTTTAGTAGAGCTGTGTCTATCTACCTGGAAACTGTTCCGCCGTCTCGGTATTTTGATTATTTTCCGTCGACTTCTAAGGTATTTGAGGACGATATTTTGTGGAGTTGTTCCTAAATTTAGCCTTGACAGCATGTCCAAAATTGGTAGGATCTAGATTTGTGATTCAAAAGTTATATTAGTATTTGTGGGTAAACCCTAACCCATATTTATGGTTCAGTGTGAGATTGATTCTCGTTGATACGCCTGGTGTTGGTGGACGAAATTAAGTAGTAGGAGACGTTCCTGACGTAACCTTTTATGACATATTCAAATTTGGTGGTCATCCGATGTTGGAGGTAGACGTTATTCATGTTTATTTGCTAGTGTCTCCTTTTGGACTCATGATATCTTAGTGTTAATTGTGTGAATCATGATTTATGGTTACACCTTGTGAATTAGGGGATTATCGGTTGAGTTTGTGATTGATTTGGTACCTAGGCTGTGGATTTAAGGAGGTGTAGTTCGTAGACTTTGTTAGAAGAACTTGATTATGGATTAGCGTTGAGAGGTAAGAACGTTAATTTAACCTTTGAGCCTCATAATTTCTACACTATCGATGATTCAGTTCCTTAATCTGGAGTTTCATTATCCTATGTTCATTATTCATTGTATATATCCTATCCTTTTGAATTGTCCTTATATATTGCCGTAAATAAATCGTTGGTGCGCTCACCAAGGCTTTCGGATTCATCGATATCCTCTCTCGGCCCACGGCTGCCCAGCCTCTCGGCCACTCGGCTTCTCGGCCTAGTGGTTTTGCGTTTTTGTTGATCTTGACTTGGTATTCGATTGTGTTGATCCGTGTTTCGGGTTCGGCCGTTTATAAATCAAGTTACTCAAGCAATGCATTTTAAATAATATACTCTCAAATAATATACTATTAATGGATTGAATTATGAAATAATAAAGATGATACCACCTAGAGTAACGATGTTGCGGCTTGACCGATCATCGTCTTATACCTCTGATCATGGTAATATCTGTGGCCGGTTAGCTACCGGGTTCCTAATAGTATTCCTCCTAGATGGAAACTCGTCCTACCGGCCTGTCTTGCGAGGGGTGTGCACACTCGGGTCTATTAGGGTTATACACTCTGCTCTACCTCGACTCTGTTAGATATTGTGGTGGCTGTGGGGTAGGACCCTGACCTCATATATGTATATACTTATGTTTGATATGTTCGTATGCTCGTATAGGGTTATGTATTCATCAATGATACTTCACTTGTGATTATATATACTCTTATTACTGAACTCTTCGGAGATAACTTTCATTCGTTCTTTGTTAGCTACGCGCCTCAAGGCGCGTATCTTAATTGTTGTTCCATTTGTCTTTATTATTCCTTACTCAGCCTGTGTTGACGTTTCGTTCTCTGGTTTGTTCCCTACCTTATTTTTGGAGCCTACATCATTCTCGATGGCGTAGTTGACAGGTGTAGATGCTTGTTTGAATAATCGTCGTGCATGCTGGGGCTTCTTAAAATCTTATTGGAACTCTATTTCATTTGATTACGTATTTTGGATTTGGTTTTTGAGGACTGTAGTTCGACGTTAGAAGTCTTCCACAGTCTTTTTATTTCATTTGGATTTATTGTTAGATTACTATTGAATTTAGAGCCTAACAGTTGACTTGGTAGTAAACTGTGGCGTGAAAATTCTATATATTTCCATATTTACTACTGAGAAATTTTAAGGTTGTTACAAAGTGTGTCTATTTATAGGGATGTCTTCCACACAAAGAAACAAGCAAATTTCTGAATTCCCTCTTTGACACTAAGAGCACTTGTGCAACTCCTAAATTTTAGGTAGTAATGCCAAAGTGCTACATACTTCTCATCTTTCAAATCATTTCTTCTTTGTCCTTTGTTGTTGTTTGATCTTCTCTACTACTACTACTACTACTACTACTACTAATAGTCTTAGCACAATATGGGTTATTACATCCTCTCCTCCTAAAAACAAGTTTAGTCATGAAACTTATTACCATAATCATGATTCGAATAGGTGTGGATAGTTTTCCCTCATGTTTGCTTCCTTCTCCCAAGTGACTTCTCTTTCGTCATGGTTGAACCAGTGCACTTTGACAAATGGAATACTCTTGTTCCTTAGCACATTGACTTCTTGGCCCAAAATCTTTAGTGGCCATTCTTCGTGACTTAAATCAAGTTTATGTTGGGTGTGTAATACCCCAGATTTCAGAGGAGGTATCTAAGAGATTAATGGCTCATATGAGGTGCTTAAAAGGATTGACAGTGCTACTCATACCAACAAAGTCGACTTTCCTTTTAGGAATCTCATGTGATAAGAACTCCAAAGTTAAGCGTGCTTGACTGGGAGTAATTTCAGGATGAGTGACCTCATGGGAAGTTTCCCAGGGTGCGCACGAGTGAGGTCAAAGTGCGCCGGAAGGATCCGTGTTGGTCTGTGAGGTCAGCCCACAGCCTGGCAAGCTGCCATAGGTGACTACTCTCGGCTCAGGCGATGAGTCGTGATGTTACAAGATTGGTCTAAGTTTGACTATCTGCTCGTCTGGTTGAACAAAACCTCCTGAGCATGGAAATATGAAACAAATTGTGGACTCCTTATAAGATTGGCGGTAAGACCAATCAATATGAAACCTTCCCAACCTTTTCAAGTACTTCATATGGGCCAATAAATCGTGAACTCAATTTTCCGCGAACTCCAAATCTGCTCACCCCTCTTGTTGGAGAGACTTTAAGATGTAGCCAATATAGACTAAATGAAATCAATTAATGGTGAGAATTTTATTGTACAAAACCAAAATAAAAACCTATAGGTTGATAACACGATATACAAGGGCTTACCAACGGCGTAAAGAAAACCTATGATAACCCCAAAACTGAGGAGAGAGGCTAAGAGGAGTAGGGGGTAGATTGTTTTGAGAGAGATGAATCAACAGTATATATTTTGAATGTTTCAATATATCCACGGGCATTATGTTATCATATACTTTGTTATCGTATTAATTTGATGTGTTGGAACTACGTTAATTATACATGATGTACGAACACTTAATACAATTTTCCTTAGAAAAGTTAAGCAATACAAGAAATGTCTAATTTACTGTAAGACCGTTTCATATGAGACTTGCTGGTAAGGTACGTATAACCAAATGTATATATGGAGTATATGATAATAATTTCCATTTTCTGCTCCGGGCAGTCGACCCATAAATATAAAGAGAATATATTGTTGCACCAAGCCGCTCAACTTTAATAGCGCACAGCCAAAGCGGTTCCAGCAAACTAAAATGTAGGCTAATTGAATGGAAAATGAAGGCGTTGATATTCATATATGGACCTTCAACCACTCAAAAATTTCCACAACTACATACCTTAATGTTAAAGTTTTGTACGTACTTATGACATACTTTTGAAACTATGTAGTTATGTCATAGTCCCTCTATTCTGAGGAGTAACTTTGCCGAGCTGGTCCAATTATTGGACCATTGTCTTGCTCCTTCGGAAGTGTTATGAGTTCAAATCCTTTCATTCTTCCCCACCACAATATTAGCGATTTACCATCGATTGATATACTGAAAATAAGTAACTCGTGTATTTCAATGATCTACTTTCAAATGTCATCAGCTAATCGAGCTAATAAAATCAATAATACATCGAGTATATGGTGTATAGTATGATCAGAGTTTGAAATCCGTCCACGTAGACATTTTCTTGTGACGCGCCGAAAGAAGATCTATTTTTTGACGGCTAGTTACTTCTATAAATTTGACCCCTTCTTCCTCTCATAGCTAAACAAATACATTTCTTCTCTACCTCAACCAACACACTTGATGATTAAACAAACGTACTTGATTAAGTAATACTGTCCTCTACTAACTTACTAAGCACACCCATTATATATACACACATTATCAAGTCATATATCAACCATTCAACCCATCTTAGTCTAAACTCCATGATCAATTATCAACTTATCTATATATATTTATACAAAACCACAACCGAATTCAGCCACAAACATTAATCAGATCACTCTTACTAGCTAATTCTTGATCATCATGGTGGCACAACTATCATTTGAGCCGATTTCGCGGTGTCGAGTAGATGGAAGATCAACACAAACTGTGGCAGCTGACCTAGATGGAACACTCCTAATCTCGAGGAGTGCATTCCCGTACTATATGCTAGTTGCCCTAGAGGCAGGCAATCTTATAAGAGCATTACTTCTACTAGCCTCAGCACCCTTTGTATATATCATCTACCTTTTCATGTCTGAATCCATAGCAATACAAACCTTCATATTCATCACATTCTCGGGCTTAAGAGCCCGAGACATTGAGCTCGTTTCTAGGTCTGTCTTACCCAAGTTTTACTCAGAAGATGTCAATCCCGAGACTTGGAAAGTGTTCAATTCATGTGGGAAAAAGTACATTGTCACGGCTAATCCGAGAATTATGGTTGAGCACTTTGTTAAGACATATCTAGGAGCTGATGAGGTGCTTGGGACCGAGCTAGAGGTGACCAAATCGGGCCGAGCTACCGGGTTTGTTAAGCATCCCGGCGTGCTCGTCGGTGAGCACAAGAGAGCGGCCATTGTAAGAGAGCTTGGACCTAAGAATTTGCCGGATTTGGGACTTGGAGATAGAGACACTGATCATGACTTCATGTCCTTGTGCAAGGTTAGACGATTATAATGCATCCTTAAACTTTATTTGTTGGAACCACCCTACGTACAAACTAAAGTCACACATGTCATGTGATCACTATTAAATTAAACTTGAAATGTTAGTAGGTTTAAGTCTTGTACATAACTAATTATCAGTTTTTCACGTCCGGATAGTTTCATGAAATTTGTGTGGAAACGTGACTAGAAAATTTTCATATTATAGAACTGTTACATATAGTTTAAGGTGCAATTACGTAATATATAAGCTAAGATAATGTAGAGTTACCGTCTAGTAAGAGACGTAGTACTATTGATATTTAAATGAGAATTCCCCAATGCTGATTTTTTTTGTAGATAGTAGGTCAAAAGACACTATAAATCTAAGTTGTTGAGATGTTGTATGTTTTCTATAGCATATTCTAATTATTAGTGATTAGTGATAACGTCAATTATAAATTTTCAATTTATGGTGTTTGCACGGTTCGTATAGTCCAAATTTTATGCATCATGAAATTAGTAAGATCACCTCCTGGATTGGTATATATGTTTGTTAGAGTGAATAAGAAATGAACCCAAAACAATGCCCTTGAATTTAATTATGAGAGTATAAAAGTAGGTCGCATGCGCATATTTGAAACTCGTCTATATTAATACAATCGGAAAATTGTGCTTAGGACACCGATTAAAGTTTGGGCAAAAGAAGAACAGAGAGGGAAAGGTCTACCCTACACTAGTGTTTGGGTCGTTAATGACTTGTTACACCAAAACTATGTTTAATTCCTGTAAGTTCCAACCTACTTTAACAACCGAAGCTATACAAAAACAAGCTAGTTTTACTAATCAGAGACAAACACAGAGCACAAAGATAGACAAAGGAACAATTCTACTGTACTTTGACGGCCATTAATTGTGGTAATTGGGGTTCGTTGATTAAGATTGTGAACTGTATGTTTAAACCATCGCTTTCGGATATGCAAGTGAATCAAATTGAGCATAAATGAACACCAACTAAATATTAGCCCCACCCCCACTAGCCAAATAAATAGTTCAGAAACGCGTTGGTGAGTCTGTCTTATGAGAGACCGTATGTTAGTAAGCTCGACTAATAAGATTGGTAAGGCGCAAAACTGTTCGTTGCCAGAGAATTTGCCACTTGTTCATACGAAGGAGGCGGAGGCGTAAAGCTAATACGGTTTTTGATGATTGATTGCAGGAAGGATATATGGTACCCAACAAGAAAAGGGAACCACTACCAAAGAACAAGCTCTTAAGCCCAGTTATATTCCATGATGGAAGATTGGCCCAAAGGCCAACTCCATTAGTTGCACTCTTTACCTTTTTATGGTTACCAATTGGGTTTGTGCTCTCCCTACTAAGAGTGTACCTAAACATACCTCTACCGGAGCGAATTGTCCGATACAACTACAAAATCCTAGGAATCAAGCTTGTAGTTAAGGGCACACCCCCTCCACCCCTTCAGAAGGGAAAAGGGGGTGTCCTAATGGTATGCAACCATAGGAGTGTCTTAGACCCTGTTGTCACAGCCGTGGCCTTAGGGCGTAAGGTTAGTTGCGTGACATATAGCATTAGCAAATTCTCTGAGATGATATCTCCGATCAAAGCCGTGGCATTGTCAAGGGAACGGGAAAAGGACGCGGCCAACATTAGGCGTCTACTCGAGGAGGGCGATTTGGTAATTTGCCCCGAAGGGACAACTTGTAGGGAACCATTTTTACTAAGGTTTAGTGCCCTTTTTGCCGAATTGAGTGATCGAATAGTGCCCGTGGCTATTAACACTAAACAGTCCGTGTTCTACGGTACCACGACACGAGGTCATAAGGTCTTAGACCCGTATTTCGTGTTCATGAACCCTAGGCCTACAATTGAGATCACTTTCTTAGAACAATTGCCGGTTGAGCTCACTTGCAAAGGCGGTAAATCGCCAATTGAGGTGGCAAACCACATACAAAGGGTGATTGCTGGTACACTCGGATTCGAATGCACGAACTTGACTAGGAAGGATAAGTATGCAATGCTTGCTGGTACAGATGGAAGAGTTCCTGAGAAGAAACAGAAAGCAGAGGAAAATCACAAGCAAAAATGATCATATCTATCACATGTATGATGTATGTATATGTAACAAGCTAGCTGAAATACCTAAGCTAGAGTGTGTGTGTGTTTGTAGGGGGTCTTGTAAGTTGTAACATTATGATAGGGAATTATTTACAAGCAAAAAAAAAAAAGGTCCATATTTTACAAGACATCAATCAATAAAATGTCACTGATTTTCAGTATGATAGCAACATTTCTAAGACATACACTAAAATATGACAATATGACATCTGTTCCAATCGGATTTTACATTCTTTCAAACATAGAACGATCTTGAAATCGTAAATAATTCATAGTGTTGTGATCAATATGGATTTGTATTTTGGGGTCTACATTTTAATAAATTCGGGAAAGAGACCTCCTTAATTGTATAGAGAGTGATATTACAAATTTGATGAAGTAATGATGGTGGGATGAATCTTATTTTAGTCATTTATAGAGTATGTGCATTGCCTTTAAAATGTACACCCTCCGTCCCCCTTTAAACACCTCATACCCAAAATACCCCCGTGTTGAGGAGGGTTTACACGCTAATCGGTTAATCAAAGTTCCAAAAAAATTGCATAGTGAGTTAGATAAGAATCTTAGCAAAAATTCCATGCAATTTTTTTGGAACTTTGATTAAACGATTAGCGTGTACACGCTCCTCAATAAGGGTGCGTTTTGGGTATGGGGTGTTTAAAGGGGGACGGAGGGAGTAGATCTCTAGTTAAAATTTAAGGCCCGATGTATGTGACCACATAGAAAAATACTCCGTATACACTTGTAAATGAACTTTTTTAAACTCAAACTTTGTCTTGTAAAGGAAAAAAAAAAATTAGGTATAAAACAATTCAACAACAATGACCTCTAGTCTTGTCCCACATTTGAATTAACCCAATTTGATTTAGCCTGGATATGAATTGACTCGACAAATTCATCTACCCATGCCTATTGAGATAATCAACGGAAACCTGTAAACCTAATACTTAATTGGCACACCTACATTGGGTTCAAGTGACCAGTTTACCAAGTCTACTAAAGATTTTTGCTAACCACATCGAGCAAGGTACAAATTTTTAGGTTGTATCGCATATAAGCATATTGGATTATATCAGATATAACATGAATAAATTAATCCGTGGTATAAATGATAACTCGACGACACGAAACAACTGATCCACGCCTTTTCATGACATATACATTGATTCATGTCGTAGATTTATACTTTCTCTAAAATAATCGAAACCATGACTTGTGAGTTGTGACTTTTCGAGTGTCTTCAGTAACACGTTAAGAACAAAATGATAGTTTCGGATCCAAAATGGCTGTCATCCCACCGTTATGCATATGTCGGTAGTAGTCCACTGATTTTCAAGAACCATGAGTTTCACAGCTCACACTTACTCTGCTTCTTCAGTACTCCACCACACAGATCTACTCCTTATATTAACAGCCTCACAAATTCCTTCACAAATTACAACCAAAAATCTCAACTTTCTCTCTCCTCCCCACATTTTTACCCAAGATCTGTAACTCCTATATACCCTTTCCCGCCAACTTTTCCGGTAAAAAAAAATTCTCCAAAAATTTAGGCATTTCTTATCTATACAATTAATCAATAAAATCTCAAATACCCAGATCAATTATCCATCTATAATCCCCTAAAATCATCCCAATTCAATAAAAAGATCAATGAATTTGAAGAAATGGGATCAGAAAATGTGGGTTCAATTCCAATTGAAACAAACCCTAATTTGTCAAATCCCCAAATTCCATTCAAGATCTTTATTGGGTACGACCCAAAAGAGGAAATTGCATATGAAGTATGCAAGTATTCTCTATTAAAGAGATCTTCAATCCCATTAGAAATAATCCCAATTAAACAGGGTGAATTGAGAGAAAAGGGTTTGTATTGGAGAGAAAGGGGGAAATTAGAGAGCACTGAATTTTCATTTAGTAGGTTTTTAACACCACATTTGGCAGATTATAAAGGTTGGGCAATGTTCGTCGATTGCGATTTCTTATATTTAGGAGATTTCAAAGAATTGGTTGATTTGATTGATGAAAAGTATGCAATTATGTGTGTTAAACATGATTATGCACCTAAAGAAACTACTAAGATGGACGGGGCGGTCCAAACGGTGTATCCGAGGAAGAATTGGTCTTCAATGGTGTTGTATAATTGTGGTCATGTTAAGAATAAGGTTTTGAGCCCTGAGGTTGTGAATACGGAGACCGGGGCGTATTTGCACCGGTTTCAGTGGTTGGAGGATGATGACATTGGTGAGGTTCCATTTGTGTGGAACTTTCTGGTTGGACATAATCGGGTTGTCGAGGGGAAGGCTGAAACCGAGCCTAAAGCGGTCCATTATACGCTTGGTGGACCGTGGTTTGAGGCGTGGAAGGAGTGTGAGTTTGGTGATCTTTGGTTGAAGGAGTTGGAGGAATTTGAGAAGGAGATGGGGAAGAATGTGGCTGTTGCTTGAGGTGTTGTATTTTTCGGGTTTTGTTGGATGGTGCGGTTTTAGAATTGCTACCCGCTTATAGTAGATGAGTTAACGCGTTGTTTTAATTTTGATTATACGTTTTAGTATTGTTTAAAAGTGTTTGCTAATGTTGTATGGATCTTGTTTAGAATTGTTTTTTTTATAGGAAAGACTCATTCTTCAGGGAATGTAGATATGAGGATTAGTTGTTGATGATGTTGTTAGTACATCTCGCATTGTAATATCATTTGAAGTATGAATCTACAGTTCAGATGTTGTTATTCATCGTGTTTTTGTCTTTTCGATTTGGTAATTTTTGTAATTGTTCTACCAAGGAAGATGGCATTGTATGCAGTGCTATTGTAGACACCCTACTTGGGCTTCCCTTTAGCGCCTGATGATGAAAACGGACTTACTACGCAATAATCGGTTTTGTTTGCAAATGGGTTTATACTTCAGTTTAGGCCTATATTATCATTAGTTTACCGTTTAACCCAAGTCTTTGTTAGTGGATTAATATGCATATTTGTATTGGACTTGAGTTCACCTTAGCCCAAAACGTTAGAATGTTCATGACATTCTTGGCCCAAAGTCACAGTGTTAGGTTTTACGTAGCATGCATGTCAATAGACTTGGATGCCACTTAGGGGACTGGCATCCAAAGGCATTTGAGTTGCTCACGGCAATTTCCGGAGTTTGTTACCTACGTCCCACTTTTATCTCCTCCCCGGATAAGCCTTCATTATATCATAATTTCGTCTATTATCCTTTCACAATTATCAACATTTTATCCCCCCGTTTGTTATTATTCATACACACTTTCACACCATTGCAAACTCTACCTCTTTAATTTCTTGGAGATTAAGCATAGGGTAGCTTAGTCTAGCTTAGTTTTCCTATGTATAAGAACCTCATACCCTCATTTTAACCTATGGTGACACATTGGAGGAATGTCGTGGGATACGGCGACAACGCACGAAGGCCTTACTACGTATACTTAAACTCATGCACCATATGACATACTCAAACACTTGATAAACCAAACACATTCGAACATACATATATCATACAACGTTCATTGTGAGGCTACAAAGAGCAAGGCTAAATTGGTGGGCTTAGTGGCATACAAGGGTCGAAACCGAAGGAGGCTCGTTGGCAAACAAAACTGAAGTCCGCGAAACACATCGCAGATAGGTCCTGAGGGCCCTTAATCAACAAGCGTTTTTACTCAAATGATTTTCGTATAAAAGCTTGCATTTTATGACGTAATACGCGTGTTTTCTTTGGCATGGCTTTCATTTACGTACGTAGCATGTCCATCGGTGGATTGTTTCTTTTTACAATATTTCATTTATTACACTCCAAATATTTCATTGATTAATATTCCAGATTTGGAGAGGAGGTTGGAACTATGGAGGCACACTTTGGAGTCGAGAGGGTTTCGGTTGAGCCGGAGTAAGATCGAGTATTTGGAGTGTAAGTTCAGCGGCAGTAGGCAAACAGAGACGGGGACGATCAAATTGGATGGAGAGATTGTTCAGGGATCTGAGTTTTTTCGATATTTGAGATCGATTCTTCAAAAGGATGGAGAATTAGATGGAGATGTGGCCCATATGATCAAATCAGGTTGGATGAAGTGGAAGAATGCTACAAGACTTCTGTGTGATCAAGGAATGCCCAATAAGTTGAAGGGTAAGTTTTATCGAACGGCAATTAGATCGGCACTGTTATATGGCACGGAATGTTGGGCCGTGAAACAGTGTCACGTTCATAAGATGAGTGTGACGGAGATGCGCATGATACGGTGGATGTGTGGGTATACAAGACGTGATAGGTTAAGAAATGAAGTTATTAGGGAGAAAGTAGGGGTTGCACCCCTCGGGGATAAGATGATGGAGAACCGACTGAAATGGTATGGTCACGTGAGGAGGAGGCCTAATGACGCGCCGGTTAGAATAGTAGAAGGGTGGGGAAGTGGTAATATTAGTAGGGGTCGGGGAAGACCCAAGATGACTTGGATGAGGGTGATTAGAAGTGATATGAGCTTCCTACGGCTTGAAGAGAGTATGGTGTTGGATAGGGCAAGGTGGAGAGACTCTATACATGCGGCGGACTTAATCTGACTCCTTTGATTTATTTGTTTGGTTTCTCTAAATCTTTTCCCAAAACTTTTTTACCTTGTGTTCAAAGTTCATATGTTTTCCAATTTTTTTTTTTTTAACCTTTTGAATTTATTTTGACGACTTTATAAAAGTTCATTTGAAAGTGTTTAATTACTCCAAAAAGGTTTACAAAGTTTTGGAATTTCTTGGCGTACACAAGACGGTTATTACTAGATGACGAATCATGTTAGCCGACCCCAAATCATTTTGGGAATAAGGCTTGGTTGTTCTTGTTGTTGTTGTTGCTTGATTAATACGTAGCATGTCGTTAGGTTGTTAAATTCGTGAATATGACATATGCATGTGGTATGATTACGTTGATTCATTTGCGTACGCATGTTATTTGTATAAGCATGACTTTATTTTATCTCGCATGAATTTAATTTGTTACGCATGTGATATGTTATGTGCCTCCGTCGTCGTTTAATTACTCTTAATTTATTATGGATCAATTAGTAGAGAGCGTCGACCACGATGGGCGGTTTGGGTGCCTAACAGCTTCCCAACCCGTAACCTTGCACGGACCTATTCTAGCTTCGTGGGGTCCTAAAAAAGAAAACCTCGCTGGCGACTCCTTGTCAATAGCAATTCATATACGGAGGGCGAATCGGTCCACCCGGCCGGTACGGTACCTCACAGCTATACATCTCATTGAGTTCAGAACTGAGATATTGTGTTTGGTTAAGTCATGTTCTGTGACTGTGATCAGTGATATCAGCATCTTGTGCTCGAATATTTGAGCGATTTCTCTATGTGTTTACACTCAAATACTCTATTGAGTGTTGGCTACATTGTTTTTGGTAACGCCGATGATGAGATATGGGAGATGAACTTTGATGGTACTTCCGCGGTTCGGTGGTATGGTTATGAACTTATGGTGGAATTTGTGGCATTATCCCACAAACCTTCCCCTACATATACAGCTTGCACTTGCTGCACTCAAACCCTTGTTACCTTGAGTTAGTTCACTCATAGAGGTTTAGCTAATACACAGACCCAATTAGACCATACCACTTTTCGCATTTAAGTTCATCAATTTATCACATGATCCACGGACTAAAGTGAGAAGTGAGAAGTAATCTCAGCCATCCATCTCACTTGATCTAATGACCCACATTAAAAACAGAAATAAAAGAAAATTAAAACTAAAAATACACCCAAACCCCCAAATCTCACATTTTCTCTCTCCTCCCCTTCCCTCCTCCCTCACTCTCCACGCCCCTACCCCGCGCCGTCCACAACCGCCGCAGCTTACACCAGCAACAACCGTCGCCGGTTAAGACACCACCGGAAGACTCGTCGGACCACCTCGAGGCTTCTTCCGGCATCAGTCTCCTACGTCGAGCACCGTTTGGCCGCGAAAACCGTCTTCTCCCTCCCTCTTTTTCACGCAAATTTCTCCAGATCTGGCCGTCGTGGTTGTTCGCGGTCGTCGTTATTGACCTTTTCTGGTGTTACTCCGTGTTGCCGCACCAATTTCCGTTGCCACCGCCTCTCCTTTTCGCGAAAAATCCGAGCGAGGTGAGAAGAGAAAGGGAAATAATGGTGGCGGGAATGAGGACGTCGAGGTCTGGGTGCACGGCTGACACAGCGGCGGGTGGACGGTTAATTTGGTGGTGACTGAGGTGGTGAAGGACAGAGCGGTGGCGGGGCTGGGGTGGAGCAGTGGCGGGGAGGGTGGAGGTTGGTGGTGTGGGAGGAGAGAGAAAATGGTGGAAGATTGGGGTTTTTTTGTTGATTTCGTTTTTAATTTTCTTGAATTTTCTGTTTTTTTTTTAGTTACGTAATTAATCGGTGGAGTTAGCTAAAGTTATGTGTTTTAGTTCTAGAGTTATCGGTGTTATGTCTTTTAGTTATTGGAGTTACGTCTTTTAGTTAGTGATGTTATTGGAGTTACGTATTTTAGTTAGTGGAGTTAAGTTGGAGTTACGTGTTTTGGTTAGGCCCCCTATATATATATATATATGAGAAGTGATAATTTGGTGAGAAGTGAGAAGTAATCTCAGCCATTGATTTCGCATAACTGCAGTAACTAAACTGCATAACTCCAGTCGTAACTCCACTAACTAAAACTCTTAACTCCAGTCAGTTAACTCTACTAATTAAATTGCCTAACTCTAGTAAACTAACTCCATAAAGTAAATTGTCTAACTCGAGTGTTATTATTAACTCCACCAAATTTAACGAAAATTCATTAACTCTAACGTAAATCACGTAACTCCGACTTAACTCCATCAACTAAAAGAAATAACTCCAACTTAATTTCATTAAATAAAACACGTAACTCTAATAACTCCACTACCTAAATCACGTAACTCCGACTTAACTCCATTAACTAAATCACATAACTCCAACTTAATTTCATTAAATAAAACACGTAACTCTAATAACTCTACTAACTCCAACTTAACTCCACCAATTAAAACACGTAACTCCATTAACTTCAACTTAACTCCACCAATTAAAACACGTTACTCCAACTTAACTCCTGTAACCAAAACAAGTAACTTCAACTTTAAAAAAAAAAAAAAAAAAAAAAAATTGGAATTTTTTTTAAAAAGAAACTGAAACAAAACCACATTTTTTTTCTCTCTCCTCCCCTTTCCACCCATCACCACCACTCACCTCCCTCCCACCACCGGCCACCTTCACCAACCACCACCCCGATCCAGCCGGCCAGCGCCACCATACTCGCCGTCCTGCCGCCAGTCCAGCGGTGGCGGTCTCTCCCCCCGTCAACCACTTCACATCCTCAATCGACCAATTCTCTTGCCTCGAACTCCTCTCTAACCACCACGAATTCCGCCCTTCCCGATTATCCGCCGCCCAACCCGACGTTCGCCGCCCCTCCCCCGACGTTCACCTACCCTCCCCCGACGGCGAAAATGAGAGGACGTTTGGAGCGAAAAGAAGGAGAGAGAAGATGTTTTTCGCAGTGAAATGGTGTTCGACGGCGAGCCCTAGCGGCGGTAATCAGTGCGAAAGCGTGATCGGAAAGACGAAGGTCGGCGACGGCGAGCCCTAGCGGCATCCAAATGTGGAAAAAAAAAATTGGAAAAAATTGAGAGAAAACCCATAGTGTACGGCGAGGTGGTGGAAGATGAAGATCGGGGATGGTCGTCGAAGCCTCGCGGTCGTCGGTGGAGTCGGCTGGTGGTCTCCGATCCGGCGATCGATGTTGCCGGCGTACTGTAACACTGCGGAATATGGAAAGTGGTTTATGGAGTTGGTTTGTCCCACATTGGGAAATTAAGGCTCATATGATCAGTTTATAATAGATTTCTACCATCATACTAACAACAAGGCCTTCACCTTTTAGAGCCCGGAGAGGATATATGGGCCTAAGGGGTGACTACCCATCTTATTGGGTTGTGTTGCGACGGACGGTGGATCGGGCTGTTACAGATGGTATCAGAGCAACCCTGCGACCGCGTGCTGGGTGCTGGGGCGAGGCCCAGACCAGCCGTCTAGCGGGTGAGATCTTGGACCTGTGCTGATGTTGGTATGGTTTGGTTTAGGCGCAACGGGGACGTTGCGTTCTCTAAGTGGGGGAGTTTGTAACACTGCGGAATATGGAAAGTGGTTTATGGAGTTGGTTTGTCCCACATTGGGAAATTAAGGCTCATATGATCAGTTTATAATAGATTTCTACCATCATACTAACAACAAGGCCTTCACCTTTTAGAGCCCGGAGAGGATATATGGGCCTAAGGGGTGACTACCCATCTTATTGGGTTGTGTTGCGACGGACGGTGGTTCGGGCTGTTACAAATGGTATCAGAGCAACCCTGCGACCGCGTGTTGATCCTGTGGTCAGGAGTGCCCAGGTCAGCAGCCTAGCGGGGGAAGGATCCTGGAGTTGGACTAATGGTTGGCTGCCAGGTGCAACGAGGACGTTGCTGTCTTAAGAGGGGGTGAGTGTAATACCCCAAATTTCAGAGGAAGTTTCTAAGAGATTAAAGGCTCATATGAGTGCTTAAAGGGATTGATAGTGCTACTCATACTAACAAAGTCGACTTTCCTTTTAGGAAGCCTATGTGATAAGAACTCCACAGTTAAGCGTGCTTGACTGAGAGCAATTTCAGGATGGGTGACCTCCTGGGAAGTTTCCCAGGGTGCGCATGAGTGATGTCAAAATGCGCCGGAAGGACCAGTGTTGGTTTATGGGGTCAACACACAGCCTGGCAAGCTGCCATAGGTGACTACTTCCGGCTCAGACGATGAGCCGGGGTGTTACACGTACGGTTGCAGTGGCAGGCGGTGGCCGACTGGCGGCACAGGAGGGAGGAGAGAGAAGAGAGAAGGAGGGGAGAGAGAAAATGTGAGTGATTTGGGGTTTGGGTTTGTTTTTATTTTTCATTTTATTTAAGTTTTAATCTACACCCTTGATCTAGGTAAGATGGAGGGTTGAGATTACTTCTCACTTCTCACGAAATTAGCACTTCTCATTTGATAGATTTCCTATATAGGGGCCTATCCAGTGAGAAGTTATAATTTGGTGTAGCGTCAGACCTGTTTTCGACATCTCAAGCCAAATACCATCAACAACAGTGAACCTAACTCCACCTAGATCAAGCAACTCAGACCCACATCCGATATAAGTATAAACAATCTCTAGTAACAATCAGCGGTCGCACTGACCTTAAACATTGACATAAACACCAAGTAACATCGGATCCACTTCCAACAATCGAAAGCCACTACAAGTAGAAGCAACAATTTCCAAAATGAAATTCTCCGATCGCATCGACCTTAAACATTTTCCACAGTCGCACCGACTATAAACGGCAGGTATGTCCTCTAATTGGTTGACGAACCACTAAAAACGCACCGGCGGTCTAATGGACCTTAAAGGACCCTTCACGTGCATTCACAGCCCGTTTACACGATGCAATACTTTGACTTTCGCCTTGTCCAACCTCAGTCAAAGTGGGGGCTTCTGTAGACACCTGTATTTGTCCCTACCCAAATGCCCGATGATGAAAGGACATATTACAGTGAACTGCGTCTACGTGCTCTACTATGTGAACCACCATTGTCGTGAATCCTTTAGCAAATGCGTCTTCACCCAAAACAAAGCCAAAAACAACCATTTTCCTCCCCTTTTACACCTGACCTAACTTAAGAATGACCTGCGTGCCTAAACCGCCAAAAAACATCAAGAAAACATGTTTTTGTACGTCATTTGCCCACCCAAATTCACATGTGCAATACTGTGTCATAAGAAGCCCAGAAATGCAATTTTGTATGGTGCGTCAAGGGGTTCAGGCGCACCACTACGTGCGCACAGAGGCCATGGCGCAACCGCGCATGCGCCTGACGCACTTGAGCCGCGCCTGACACACCATGGGTCGCGCCTGACGCACCATGGGTCGCGCCTGACGCACCATGGCCGCGCCTGACGCACAATGAGCTGCGTCTGACGCACCAGCACCCGCGCCAGGCGCACGCAGCCCTAGTGGCCGGCTAGCCCTAGCCTCCTATACACTATAAATACCCCACATTTCCACCTCATTTGACAACCTTCACACACCATTTCCACCCCGAATCTATGCTCCTCTCCCTCTAATTCTTTCACAAAAAACCCTAACCACAATACAAAAACCCTAGCAACTACAACACCAAAACCCTAATAGCACCCCTACACCTCTAGGGCACCCCCAAACACAACACTACAAACACAAGTCAAGAAAAGCCCCTCTCAAACACCTACGTTTGAAGAGCAACGCATCGATCCAAGAACACATCTAGCCCCTACGACGCATACTAAGGATCAACGCAACGATCTCAAAGCAAAGTAGAGCAAGTAGTGGTATCGCGGACACACGTAAGTCCTGAGGGCACCCCCTCTTTTCTAAACTGACCTTTTACTTTATTCTCATCTTCTACCCCTTGTTTACGTGCGCATTTATAGTTTTTCTGACATGGATTTATATTTTTCCTAACCAAGATTTAGATCTAAAACGAATTACGTGAATCACGCCTAACACACATAGCGCAAAGCGCTTGGACAAATTGGTAACTAGGGACCGTTAATCAATCTTAACGATTTTGCGACCTAAGATCTAGTTTATCTGCTAAATAACTGACTTAGCTAATTTATTAGGTTGTATATAACTTGTAAATGATTGTAACTCGCATGGCTAACATCTCTACGACTTGTAAACGATAATTCAACTAGTAGAGGCCGCTATACTTGGGTGGGGTTGGGTGTCTTATGGCTTCCCAACACGTACCGTCACCCCCGAACCCAGTCTTGCGGTCTGTAGGATGCATATTGGCGTAGGGCACAATGCGCATTTTGTTCCTTACGTCCCTCGCTTTTGTCCCTTTCAGTAAACGACTCACGAAAGTGTTTTGTACTTGGCATGACTCACTTCCCCAAGCGTTTATGCTCAATGGGTACAGACTCATCTAGCGCTTATGTAGTCCCTCAGTAACAAGGAACAAGATCGCATTGCATGGTTTCCAAACACCCCACAATTGTTTGGGTGGCGACTCATATCATAGTGCAATCATCGCACGACTCGCGCGTACGCCGCTATAGAGACCATCCGTGGAATGTACAGCCAGCTCACAAAAGCCTCACACCTCATCAAATGTTTTTGTCTTTTGTTATTGTATGTGTTAGGAGAGAATAATGAGTCATTAGGTCAAAAATAAAAGAGAAGTAGAAATAGTTAGCATCTTGTTAGCATATTGTTAGAGTAAATATGAATGACATGAGCATGACATATATAAAATGATGTCATTGCTTATGTGGTTTAGTAGTATGAAAACAAAATAGGGTTTGACTCGTTATGAGCAAATTTATATCGGTTTGCGCAAAAATGAAAATCGGGTGAATTAAATCAATGAATTAATGAAATTATAACTAAAAATGATAAAAAAAAAAATCAATATTATTAATATTATTTACACAATTTTCGAAATTTATATAAATAATAGAAAAAATGGTGAAATTGTTGAGAAATCGTTTTATTTACAAATAAATGAATAGAAATGGGTGAATAGAAATGAATAAAGTGAAATTGAATTACAAAATAGAAATGGAATTAGAAAATAGAAATAGATTAATAAAAATGAAAATAAAAAGGGCGAGACAAAATTTGGTGTCTACACACGTATACCCATTCTAATGCTCTTCACACTCTTCTCCTTTGCAATTCTGCTCCACATTTTCTGGTTATTCCAGTGTTGGATCAAAGGTAGAGTGCATTTCTCCCGTTCTCCATGGAAAGACAGTCTGTGGAAGTAGAAGAGCTGTAGGAGTAACGTGCAACCAGTTAGAATGGTACTGCGACTGTCGGACTCCTTGAAGGTCTTGATTGATTTGCAGAGGTAACTTAACACGAATTCACACCAATTGTATCGACCAATCATCTCTGCGTTGTTGATGCTTTGCTTATATTAGGCTGCACAAAGGAACTTGATATAGTCCCAAGGAAGCACGAGACAACAAAAAAGACAAATAGTTGCTTGAACATCGGGCCCAATATTCTGCAAGCATCCTCTCCTCGAATTTATTCCACCCGACGTAACAATGTTTTTCATCCTCCCTGCCCAATATTTTCTTCCATTTTTCCTTAATGAAAGAATCCGGGTTATCTTTCCTCTCAGTACTCATGTGAGGAAATGGAAGATCTCTGTGCGGTATTCCTAGGATGTAATGAACATCCAAAGGTGTGAATACCTTTATCTGCTCTCCACAAAAGGTCATAAGCCTTGTCCCCTCATCGAAGTTTTGAAGCAGCCACATCATCATGTCTCTTGGCACGTCTTCAGCCTCAAGATAAAACAACCCTTTAAATCCTATTTCTCTAATTTCTCTCACTTGGTTCGGGTTTGCTTTAATTTTATCCATTAGCCCCTTGACAGCAGGGCCACACCGTAGTTGTATAGATTTTGTATGGAAATTTCTCCTGAAAAAAAAAAAAAAACAAACCAACCATCTTAAGATAGAAACTAATCATCACAAAACAAAAACGAACCATTTCAGAACAAAAAGTAACCATCGTAGGACAAAAACCATTCATTGTAGGACAAAAACCATTCATTGTAGGACAAAACCTAACCATCTTAGGACAAAACATAACCACCCTAGGACAAAAACCATCCATCACAGAACAAAATCTAACCAGCCTAGGACAAAAAGCATCCATCATAGAACAAAACCTAACCATCCTAGGACACAAGCCATCCATCACAAAACAAAACCTAAGCATTCTAGGACAAAAGTCGTCCATCACAGAACAAAACCTAACCATCCCGAAACAAAAGCCGTTCATCGCGAAACAAAACCTGACCATCGCGAAACAATACCTAACCATAGCGACATAAAACTTAACCTAATCATTGCAAACATAATCAGTTCATCTCAGAACAAACACTAATCATTCCAATACGAAAACCACTTCATTTTCCGATCATTAATTTTCAAAAACCTCAAATTAAATTTGTAGTTACTGTTTCATGCATCAAAATTAAAACTTAACCTAATCATCGCGAAACATAATCCGTTCATCTCAGAACAAACACTAACCATTACAATACGAAAACCACTTAATTTTCCGATCATTAATTTTCAAAAACCTCAAATTAAATTTGTAGTTAGTGTTTCATGCATCAAAATTAAAAAAATCTGAAAGTAGTAAATTATTGTTACCTGTTTTTTTCAATATTTTGCTGCCTTTGGCCTCGAACTGTTAATTTTGTGCTGCAAGTTCAAATTTGTGTTACTACATTTCAATAAAAAGCAAATTTTGAAACTAAACAAAGCGGATTTTGATTTTACCTTTGTTCTTGAAGTTGATTATCTTCATCTGGAGTTGTAATTATATCTCCGATTTTTCATTTCTGCTTCAATTGAGGCATTTTCGTTACTTTTTTTGACATTTTTGAACAGTTTTGGTTGAGGGAGGGAGGAACTGTGTAGAAGAAGAACAGTTTTTTTAGTAGGAATGATGAAGGTGAAGTTAACCGTTGGGAAGAGAGAGAAAATGTATTAAAGTGGAAAAAAACTTCTTTCAGAAGAAAGTGGGGAAACAGTTTTTTTCTTTTCTTTTTGGGCTCCGTTTTGTTATTTGGGTCGCGCTTTGTTATAAGTCCAGTGTTTCATTTTAGGGCGGGGGGTGAATTTTTTTTCGAAATAGGGCTAAAAAAATAAAGGTTAAACAAAATGGGTTGAATTTCAACTTATTCAACCATATGGGGTGCACGTCACCACATTTCAGGTTAGGGACAAAATCGCCAGTGGTAATGGCGGTTTTAAGTGTCTCAAACAGTTCCAATTTGGCTCGGGAAGAAGTCATTGACCACCAAAAACCGCCATAGGGAACGGCGGTTTCACTACGCGTAAAACCGCCAGTGGTAATGGCGGTTTCACTAAACAGTACAACCGCCAGTCGCCATGGCGGTTTCTACCCAGGACAGACACCGTAATTAGCTTGCAATATTTTGGCCAACACTAAAACCGCCACTGAGACTGGCGGTTTTACAAGTGTAAAACCGCCACTCTCACTGGCGGTTTCAAATTTAATTTTTTTTTTTTTTTTTTTAAAAACATGTTTGGCAAATGAGAAACCGCCCTGGCCACTGGCGGTTATTGACACGTGAAACCGCCAGTCTCTATGGCGGTTTCAGGTGGTCAATGGCTTCTACACCGAACCTGGAATATACTGTTTGGGACACTTAAAACCGCCATTACCACTGGCGGTTTTGTCCCGAACTTGAAATGGGGTGACGTGCACCCCATAAGGTTGAATAAGTTGAATTTCAACCCATTTTATTTAACATTTATTTTTTGAGCCCCATTTCGAAAAAAAAAAAAATCCGGGGGGAGGGGGTACGAAATGAATGGTACCCTCGGTGTACCATAGACTCATTGGCATATATCTTAGTATTCTTTTTTCTCCTTGTTTCTTTAGTATTATCATTTTTAAGATGAATACTTAAAGCTTTAGTTTTACATACGACTCCTCTCCTCCAACTGAGCAGAACACGACTTTATCGTAGAATCATAGGGCCCGTTCAGTATCACTGTCGTTTTCAGTTTTTGGTTTTTTTGCGTAAAAAATTTAGCTTAATAACTTACAAATAAAGTTTTAATTGTTTGTTTCCATAATAATCATATAGAAAATGAAAACTGACAACTGAAAACTGAAAACTGAAAACCACTTTTTTCTGGTTTTCATAAACGGGACTTTGGTTTTAAAAAAAAAAAAAAACATAAAAACGAAAACAGAAAACGATACCGAACAGGCCCATAGTTAAAAGATTTTTTTTAATCTCAAACATGAGTATTAATGTATTAATCCGTATGCATTATAAACCAAAAGAGATAAATGTCAGCTAGATGTAGATATAGAAAATTCATCACACATTAAGCTCACTAATTTTCAATGGAATGGGCCTTCAAGTCCCACTGGCTTAATCTTGGGTAGTAGACTAGTAGGAGGCCCGGTGAGGCAGCCCACTTACCTCTAAAAAAAAAAAAATAGAATGTGCTTTGGTTATTTTTGCAAGTGTGCGACTAATAAATTATCCTTTGCATTTGATTCGTAGGTTCTACACCATGCATGCATGATGGAGCGCTGGCAGGTCTGTGTTTGCTAGGCTGATCATAACTTCATAAGTCATAACACAGTACATACATCAGCTACATGCCTACATATGTTCAATGTCAGGGTCATTGTGGGTTACTATATCAGCCATCTGGTGAAAAACTAGCTCATAAGTGTGGTAGGATTTCATCCTAAAAATTAATTGGCAATAGAAAGAGTAATTCACGACTTTATGGTCTTCCATCTCCTCCACGTGGGATATCTCGCACAACTCACATGTTGATTATTGTCACTCCAACACACAACAAAAAGCAACATAAGGCATATATTTGCATCTTCACTAATTATTGACTAAACAATTTTATAAGAGTTCGCTTCTTGATTCTTGGAATGAAGGAACTACTTTTAAAATAGGTCGACATATTCAAATGGCAATACATACGGAGTAGGCCACATTATTACCTTGAGATATTAAATCAAAAGAGGTCAAACATTTGCTCGGAACTTCTGATACAACCTTATTATGCCCCAATGCCCCATTTGTATTATACCAACCAAACAGGGACACGAATGTGAGATTCAAGATCCACGTCGTTTGGAGTCTTAAGATTAATTCAACGTCGTCTTTTGGTTTAATTAGTTCTAATATTAGATTGTTGTCGACTTAGTTCACAATATTGCGAAGGGGTTGTAACAATGTAAGTATGTAACTCATAAACTAGCCCATCTTGATTGTACTTCAGCCAATAATAGGGTGTTTTGTATGAGAACTATCCTCCGCAAATCGACTCCGTAATTCACGAGGATTTATACAAGTGCAACATTTCCCGTAAAAAAAAAGAAGGAAAAAGATGCGCAAATCCTACATCCGAACTCCCAAAAAAAAAAATTCTTACACTCTTACTCGCGTAAGGACCATCGACTCCTACTCCTCTCCAGTCTTCCAATCTTCCATGTCACGCTTCATCAAGAAGAGGGAAGAACGACGTCCTACTCACTACTTTCAAGTGTATGTCAAGAAATTCAACCATCAGCGCCACGGCCGCCACTGGCTCACCATTCTCTCTCCTCTTCTGGTTCAGTTACCCTCGATCCGCCACCTTTTCAGGCCCACAATGATATTGAAGACTAAGTGACGTGGAAGAGAGAAGAAATCCACCCTAGGCCGACAACTAAGGTGTGACGTGACTTTTTTTTCCTAAGAACACCTCCATGAAGTATGACGTAGGCATGTTGAAATTAGCCCATTAAAGTAGTAGTATAGAGGCAACGACCACGTTCAACGGTTTCATTTAGGCCCTCTGCCATGCCACGTGAAGAAAGTTAAATGACGGAATTTATATATAAGTGGAAGGGCTTGATTACGTGGAGGAGAGAGGCTAGATTCAACAACATTCCGACATGTAGGAGATGACATGGAATTTTGTAGCTGAGGATACTTTCAAACTCTGTCACGTAGGTGTGCAAATTGGCCTATTAAAATAGTAGTATAGATATATATATATATATATATATATATATATATATATCAATGTCTTATACTACTAGTTTGCATGCTCGTGCCCCACCCGAACTATGTATTTATATTGTTTATAGTTGTTTTATAAGAAAAATATTGTCTTAACTTTGTTCTACTAAATTAACAGAATGATTATTTTCCATAAATTAGCTAATAATATACTACTCTATGATAATTTATTACCATATCCTAAACCGATATTTGTATTTAATGCTATTTTTATGTTCTATCCATCAATTAATGAATGTCAAGTGTCCTCTTAGAAAAAACTTGGTTTTAGGTTTTAGGGCCTGCCTGGATTGGGGGGAATGGGCCTAAATTATTACGGGAGTAAAAATTTCAGGCCCGTTTGTAAGTTTGGAAGGAAAGGAAAAATTATGGGCCTAAATTCATTACACCCAAACAGCTGTAATGTATTTCCGGCCCAAGCCCCCCTTGAATCATTTCCCGGGTAGATTTTTCAGGCCCAAAAATTCATTTTACCTTCTCTTTTGCTTCTCCTCTACGCGACACAACTATACCTCCTGCTTCTCTTCGACGACGCATCTGGCTTCTGCTCTACGCATCTCCTCTACGCATCTCCTCTTTGTCGGTTTTTCAAATTACAGCTTCTCCTCTACACATCTCCAGCCAGCCGAGTCACATCTTCATCAACCGAGCACGCACTGGTTTGTTTCATTTTCTCTCTCCTCTCCCTCCTCCATTCTTCTTTTTCTTCTCCATTGATTTTATATGAAGATGTGTTTGAATCTGGGTTTTATCGTTAATTTTGAGCTGGGTTTTGTTGTTAATTTTGATCTATGTTTTGTTATTAATTTTGATATGGGCTTTTTGTTTGTGTTTGATTGAAACTGTGAAATTTCGATTTGGGTTTTGATTGTTGTGAATTTTGATTGTGAGTGTTTTTCTAGATTAAAGTTTTGATTGTTCTTTATTGTATGATTAATTGAATTTGTGGGTTTAATTTATTGCTTTGTTCTTGAGCACGAGAATTGTGAACATTACGCATCTGCCAATTGGGTATGGTAAGATTTGATTATGATGAGTGAAATCAGTATAGAATTGTGTTTATCATATTATTTGGTTTGGGATGGGAAATGACCTGAATTGGAATCAAACTGTGTTAGTTAGACCCTGCTAGAAGGATTCGACACGGGTTCGTATACGTAGGTCCTGCTTTTTTTGGCTTGAAATGAAGTGTGATTGTTGGGGCTGGAAAGTTTGATACAGTTTTGTTCAGATTAACGAAATTAGTGAGTTAGGATTGGTGTCCATCTAGATCTCTTTTAAATTTGTTTAACGAAATTAGTAACTTTGGACTGCCATATTACTTATAAGCAGCTTATCAAGTGTGAAGCTATAAGGTTATGCTTAGTTTGGTTTTATGAGTGATCAATCATTTTCATGCTGAAAATACTCTACTCTGTCATTAGTCTTATGTTCCTTTTCTTTTTTTCGATGATCTTATCTCGCAGAGCCACAAAGATGCTAAAGGCTTGTATCGAAAGTCATTCCCGTTGTTTGATGCCATGGAGGAAATATATGCGAGAGATAGAGCCACCGGTACTAAGAGCAATATGCCTCTCGATAGAGATGATCAAGAAGATGATCAAGAAGTCATGAAGGAGGTGAGTGAAGATGGGGAGCAAGATGTGCAACTTGGTGATGTTTCAACAGAGGGATCGGAAACTAGTAAGAGAAGTGGAGAAAGTAGTTCCAAGCAACCAAGTAAGAAGAAGTTGCGTAAGAACAAGGAGATTCAGAATATGCAGAAGAGTTTTGAAACATTGATGGGAACCATGATCGAGCAAAGCAATGCTCAAATATCTCAGTTGGCTGCAATGCTCGAAGGGCCAAAGAATTACAAGGTTGGTTTGCGTGAAGAGCTAGGAAAGGTTCAAAGTATTTCCAGCTCGAGCATTCTTACTTTGCTTATGGATATGACCGAGAATGATGTTGCTATATTCCGAGACTTGACTGATGAAGATGAGAAGTCCGACTTTTTGGCTATGGTCATGAGTAGAAAATAGGTATAATACTTGGATTAAAGTTAGGCAAAGAGGAAGCCTTCTGATTTGTATAATAGCCTTCAAATGTTGAAAATAGTCTTATGTTTGCTGTTGTTGGCAACTGGTTCTCTTGACTTCTTTGAAATTTCAAAAAGGTGAAATGTTGTGTGTGTGAAGCAGCTGCTACTCCTTTTTTTTTTTTTTTTTTTTTAATCCTGTGAGAATATCTTATGAATGTCAAATTCAGTTTTTTGTTTGGTAAATATTATCCCCTAACCAAACCTATGAAAACATTACCCCCCTAATGATTACCTTAGTGTACCAAACCTTCATATCAAGGAACTATTACCTCCCTAATCAATCCCCCCCTAATAAATCCCCCATGAATCTATTCCCCCTTAACCCATTACATGCATAACAGGCATGGCCTTAATATATAGTGCTTGCTTGGATTGGGAGTAATCATTAGGGGGGTAATGAAAGCTAAAATAAGGCAAAAATGGTAGAAATGGTGGTGGTAGAGGGAGGAAATAAGGGGTAGAGGATGAACTATTACCCCCATATGGGAGAAATGCATTCCTCCCCTCCCCCCTATGGTAATGCATTACTCTCATATGGGAGTAATGATTCCTCCTCCTCCCTTTATTTCTTCCCTCCCCCATCACATTATCTCCCATTTTTCCTTTGTTTTAGTCTCTATTACCCCCCTAATAATTCCTCCCATTCCAAGCAAGCCCATAGTATTAGATTAGATTAGATTAGATTAGATATATAAAAATTGGTGTTAGAGGCAATGACAACGTTCAACGGCATCATTTATACCATCCGTCATGCCACGTGGAGAAAGTAAACTGACGGAAGTAACGGAGACACCAAAATCACCCGAAAAAGTTATCGACGCCAATTTAATCAATTTTGAAAAGTTCACACACTAATTTAACATTATCCTCACCAATTTTGGAAAGTTCACACACTAATTTGACACTTAATTCTTTAAAAACCATACGATTTTTGACGAGACGGGCCTCTACTGAATAGGGGGGCTTAGGGTTTATTCAGGGCCACCCATCTAAGATCTAACGGCTGAGAAGTGGTCCACTTCTGAACTCACACGCTATATAATCGGCGGATCTCACCACCAAAAAAAAAAAAAAAGCTAATCGGCGGTTCTGCAATTATTTATTTACTAGTTTGCATGCCCGTGCCACGCCCGGGTTATATATTTATATTGTTTATACTCACTCTATAATGAAAATGTTGGCTTATCTTTGTTTTAATAAATTACCATAATGATTATATTCCATAAATTAGTTATACTATACTACGGCTTGTCTTTGTTCAAATAAATTACCTTAATAATTATTTTCCATAAATTAGCTATATTATACTACTCTATGATAATTTATTACCATATCTTAACCGATAATTATATTTAATGCGTTGTTGATGCTTTGCTTATATTAGGCTGCACAAAGGAACTTGATATAGTCCCAAGGAAGCACGAGACAACAAAAAAGACAAATAGTTGCTTGAACATCGGGCCCAATATTCTGCAAGCATCCTCTCCTCGAATTTATTCCACCCGACGTAACAATGTTTTTCATCCTCCCTGCCCAATATTTTCTTCCATTTTTCCTTAATGAAAGAATCCGGGTTATCTTTCCTCTCAGTACTCATGTGAGGAAATGGAAGATCTCTGTGCGGTATTCCTAGGATGTAATGAACATCCAAAGGTGTGAATACCTTTATCTGCTCTCCACAAAAGGTCATAAGCCTTGTCCCCTCATCGAAGTTTTGAAGCAGCCACATCATCATGTCTCTTGGCACGTCTTCAGCCTCAAGATAAAACAACCCTTTAAATCCTATTTCTCTAATTTCTCTCACTTGGTTCGGGTTTGCTTTAATTTTATCCATTAGCCCCTTGACAGCAGGGCCACACCGTAGTTGTATAGATTTTGTATGGAAATTTCTCCTGAAAAAAAAAAAAAAACAAACCAACCATCTTAAGATAGAAACTAATCATCACAAAACAAAAACGAACCATTTCAGAACAAAAAGTAACCATCGTAGGACAAAAACCATTCATTGTAGGACAAAAACCATTCATTGTAGGACAAAACCTAACCATCTTAGGACAAAACATAACCACCCTAGGACAAAAACCATCCATCACAGAACAAAATCTAACCAGCCTAGGACAAAAAGCATCCATCATAGAACAAAACCTAACCATCCTAGGACACAAGCCATCCATCACAAAACAAAACCTAAGCATTCTAGGACAAAAGTCGTCCATCACAGAACAAAACCTAACCATCCCGAAACAAAAGCCGTTCATCGCGAAACAAAACCTGACCATCGCGAAACAATACCTAACCATAGCGACATAAAACTTAACCTAATCATTGCAAACATAATCAGTTCATCTCAGAACAAACACTAATCATTCCAATACGAAAACCACTTCATTTTCCGATCATTAATTTTCAAAAACCTCAAATTAAATTTGTAGTTACTGTTTCATGCATCAAAATTAAAACTTAACCTAATCATCGCGAAACATAATCCGTTCATCTCAGAACAAACACTAACCATTACAATACGAAAACCACTTAATTTTCCGATCATTAATTTTCAAAAACCTCAAATTAAATTTGTAGTTAGTGTTTCATGCATCAAAATTAAAAAAATCTGAAAGTAGTAAATTATTGTTACCTGTTTTTTTCAATATTTTGCTGCCTTTGGCCTCGAACTGTTAATTTTGTGCTGCAAGTTCAAATTTGTGTTACTACATTTCAATAAAAAGCAAATTTTGAAACTAAACAAAGCGGATTTTGATTTTACCTTTGTTCTTGAAGTTGATTATCTTCATCTGGAGTTGTAATTATATCTCCGATTTTTCATTTCTGCTTCAATTGAGGCATTTTCGTTACTTTTTTTGACATTTTTGAACAGTTTTGGTTGAGGGAGGGAGGAACTGTGTAGAAGAAGAACAGTTTTTTTAGTAGGAATGATGAAGGTGAAGTTAACCGTTGGGAAGAGAGAGAAAATGTATTAAAGTGGAAAAAAACTTCTTTCAGAAGAAAGTGGGGAAACAGTTTTTTTCTTTTCTTTTTGGGCTCCGTTTTGTTATTTGGGTCGCGCTTTGTTATAAGTCCAGTGTTTCATTTTAGGGCGGGGGGTGAATTTTTTTTCGAAATAGGGCTAAAAAAATAAAGGTTAAACAAAATGGGTTGAATTTCAACTTATTCAACCATATGGGGTGCACGTCACCACATTTCAGGTTAGGGACAAAATCGCCAGTGGTAATGGCGGTTTTAAGTGTCTCAAACAGTTCCAATTTGGCTCGGGAAGAAGTCATTGACCACCAAAAACCGCCATAGGGAACGGCGGTTTCACTACGCGTAAAACCGCCAGTGGTAATGGCGGTTTCACTAAACAGTACAACCGCCAGTCGCCATGGCGGTTTCTACCCAGGACAGACACCGTAATTAGCTTGCAATATTTTGGCCAACACTAAAACCGCCACTGAGACTGGCGGTTTTACAAGTGTAAAACCGCCACTCTCACTGGCGGTTTCAAATTTAATTTTTTTTTTTTTTTTTTTTAAAAACATGTTTGGCAAATGAGAAACCGCCCTGGCCACTGGCGGTTATTGACACGTGAAACCGCCAGTCTCTATGGCGGTTTCAGGTGGTCAATGGCTTCTACACCGAACCTGGAATATACTGTTTGGGACACTTAAAACCGCCATTACCACTGGCGGTTTTGTCCCGAACTTGAAATGGGGTGACGTGCACCCCATAAGGTTGAATAAGTTGAATTTCAACCCATTTTATTTAACATTTATTTTTTGAGCCCCATTTCGAAAAAAAAAAAAATCCGGGGGGAGGGGGTACGAAATGAATGGTACCCTCGGTGTACCATAGACTCATTGGCATATATCTTAGTATTCTTTTTTCTCCTTGTTTCTTTAGTATTATCATTTTTAAGATGAATACTTAAAGCTTTAGTTTTACATACGACTCCTCTCCTCCAACTGAGCAGAACACGACTTTATCGTAGAATCATAGGGCCCGTTCAGTATCACTGTCGTTTTCAGTTTTTGGTTTTTTTGCGTAAAAAATTTAGCTTAATAACTTACAAATAAAGTTTTAATTGTTTGTTTCCATAATAATCATATAGAAAATGAAAACTGACAACTGAAAACTGAAAACTGAAAACCACTTTTTTCTGGTTTTCATAAACGGGACTTTGGTTTTAAAAAAAAAAAAAAACATAAAAACGAAAACAGAAAACGATACCGAACAGGCCCATAGTTAAAAGATTTTTTTTAATCTCAAACATGAGTATTAATGTATTAATCCGTATGCATTATAAACCAAAAGAGATAAATGTCAGCTAGATGTAGATATAGAAAATTCATCACACATTAAGCTCACTAATTTTCAATGGAATGGGCCTTCAAGTCCCACTGGCTTAATCTTGGGTAGTAGACTAGTAGGAGGCCCGGTGAGGCAGCCCACTTACCTCTAAAAAAAAAAAATAGAATGTGCTTTGGTTATTTTTGCAAGTGTGCGACTAATAAATTATCCTTTGCATTTGATTCGTAGGTTCTACACCATGCATGCATGATGGAGCGCTGGCAGGTCTGTGTTTGCTAGGCTGATCATAACTTCATAAGTCATAACACAGTACATACATCAGCTACATGCCTACATATGTTCAATGTCAGGGTCATTGTGGGTTACTATATCAGCCATCTGGTGAAAAACTAGCTCATAAGTGTGGTAGGATTTCATCCTAAAAATTAATTGGCAATAGAAAGAGTAATTCACGACTTTATGGTCTTCCATCTCCTCCACGTGGGATATCTCGCACAACTCACATGTTGATTATTGTCACTCCAACACACAACAAAAAGCAACATAAGGCATATATTTGCATCTTCACTAATTATTGACTAAACAATTTTATAAGAGTTCGCTTCTTGATTCTTGGAATGAAGGAACTACTTTTAAAATAGGTCGACACATTCAAATGGCAATACATACGGAGTAGGCCACATTATTACCTTGAGATATTAAATCAAAAGAGGTCAAACATTTGCTCGGAACTTCTGATACAACCTTATTATGCCCCAATGCCCCATTTGTATTATACCAACCAAACAGGGACACGAATGTGAGATTCAAGATCCACGTCGTTTGGAGTCTTAAGATTAATTCAACGTCGTCTTTTGGTTTAATTAGTTCTAATATTAGATTGTTGTCGACTTAGTTCACAATATTGCGAAGGGGTTGTAACAATGTAAGTATGTAACTCATAAACTAGCCCATCTTGATTGTACTTCAGCCAATAATAGGGTGTTTTGTATGAGAACTATCCTCCGCAAATCGACTCCGTAATTCACGAGGATTTATACAAGTGCAACATTTCCCGTAAAAAAAAAGAAGGAAAAAGATGCGCAAATCCTACATCCGAACTCCCAAAAAAAAAAATTCTTACACTCTTACTCGCGTAAGGACCATCGACTCCTACTCCTCTCCAGTCTTCCAATCTTCCATGTCACGCTTCATCAAGAAGAGGGAAGAACGACGTCCTACTCACTACTTTCAAGTGTATGTCAAGAAATTCAACCATCAGCGCCACGGCCGCCACTGGCTCACCATTCTCTCTCCTCTTCTGGTTCAGTTACCCTCGATCCGCCACCTTTTCAGGCCCACAATGATATTGAAGACTAAGTGACGTGGAAGAGAGAAGAAATCCACCCTAGGCCGACAACTAAGGTGTGACGTGACTTTTTTTTCCTAAGAACACCTCCATGAAGTATGACGTAGGCATGTTGAAATTAGCCCATTAAAGTAGTAGTATAGAGGCAACGACCACGTTCAACGGTTTCATTTAGGCCCTCTGCCATGCCACGTGAAGAAAGTTAAATGACGGAATTTATATATAAGTGGAAGGGCTTGATTACGTGGAGGAGAGAGGCTAGATTCAACAACATTCCGACATGTAGGAGATGACATGGAATTTTGTAGCTGAGGATACTTTCAAACTCTGTCACGTAGGTGTGCAAATTGGCCTATTAAAATAGTAGTATAGATATATATATATATATATATATATATATATATATATCAATGTCTTATACTACTAGTTTGCATGCTCGTGCCCCACCCGAACTATGTATTTATATTGTTTATAGTTGTTTTATAAGAAAAATATTGTCTTAACTTTGTTCTACTAAATTAACAGAATGATTATTTTCCATAAATTAGCTAATAATATACTACTCTATGATAATTTATTACCATATCCTAAACCGATATTTGTATTTAATGCTATTTTTATGTTCTATCCATCAATTAATGAATGTCAAGTGTCCTCTTAGAAAAAACTTGGTTTTAGGTTTTAGGGCCTGCCTGGATTGGGGGGAATGGGCCTAAATTATTACGGGAGTAAAAATTTCAGGCCCGTTTGTAAGTTTGGAAGGAAAGGAAAAATTATGGGCCTAAATTCATTACACCCAAACAGCTGTAATGTATTTCCGGCCCAAGCCCCCCTTGAATCATTTCCCGGGTAGATTTTTCAGGCCCAAAAATTCATTTTACCTTCTCTTTTGCTTCTCCTCTACGCGACACAACTATACCTCCTGCTTCTCTTCGACGACGCATCTGGCTTCTGCTCTACGCATCTCCTCTACGCATCTCCTCTTTGTCGGTTTTTCAAATTACAGCTTCTCCTCTACACATCTCCAGCCAGCCGAGTCACATCTTCATCAACCGAGCACGCACTGGTTTGTTTCATTTTCTCTCTCCTCTCCCTCCTCCATTCTTCTTTTTCTTCTCCATTGATTTTATATGAAGATGTGTTTGAATCTGGGTTTTATCGTTAATTTTGAGCTGGGTTTTGTTGTTAATTTTGATCTATGTTTTGTTATTAATTTTGATATGGGCTTTTTGTTTGTGTTTGATTGAAACTGTGAAATTTCGATTTGGGTTTTGATTGTTGTGAATTTTGATTGTGAGTGTTTTTCTAGATTAAAGTTTTGATTGTTCTTTATTGTATGATTAATTGAATTTGTGGGTTTAATTTATTGCTTTGTTCTTGAGCACGAGAATTGTGAACATTACGCATCTGCCAATTGGGTATGGTAAGATTTGATTATGATGAGTGAAATCAGTATAGAATTGTGTTTATCATATTATTTGGTTTGGGATGGGAAATGACCTGAATTGGAATCAAACTGTGTTAGTTAGACCCTGCTAGAAGGATTCGACACGGGTTCGTATACGTAGGTCCTGCTTTTTTTGGCTTGAAATGAAGTGTGATTGTTGGGGCTGGAAAGTTTGATACAGTTTTGTTCAGATTAACGAAATTAGTGAGTTAGGATTGGTGTCCATCTAGATCTCTTTTAAATTTGTTTAACGAAATTAGTAACTTTGGACTGCCATATTACTTATAAGCAGCTTATCAAGTGTGAAGCTATAAGGTTATGCTTAGTTTGGTTTTATGAGTGATCAATCATTTTCATGCTGAAAATACTCTACTCTGTCATTAGTCTTATGTTCCTTTTCTTTTTTTCGATGATCTTATCTCGCAGAGCCACAAAGATGCTAAAGGCTTGTATCGAAAGTCATTCCCGTTGTTTGATGCCATGGAGGAAATATATGCGAGAGATAGAGCCACCGGTACTAAGAGCAATATGCCTCTCGATAGAGATGATCAAGAAGATGATCAAGAAGTCATGAAGGAGGTGAGTGAAGATGGGGAGCAAGATGTGCAACTTGGTGATGTTTCAACAGAGGGATCGGAAACTAGTAAGAGAAGTGGAGAAAGTAGTTCCAAGCAACCAAGTAAGAAGAAGTTGCGTAAGAACAAGGAGATTCAGAATATGCAGAAGAGTTTTGAAACATTGATGGGAACCATGATCGAGCAAAGCAATGCTCAAATATCTCAGTTGGCTGCAATGCTCGAAGGGCCAAAGAATTACAAGGTTGGTTTGCGTGAAGAGCTAGGAAAGGTTCAAAGTATTTCCAGCTCGAGCATTCTTACTTTGCTTATGGATATGACCGAGAATGATGTTGCTATATTCCGAGACTTGACTGATGAAGATGAGAAGTCCGACTTTTTGGCTATGGTCATGAGTAGAAAATAGGTATAATACTTGGATTAAAGTTAGGCAAAGAGGAAGCCTTCTGATTTGTATAATAGCCTTCAAATGTTGAAAATAGTCTTATGTTTGCTGTTGTTGGCAACTGGTTCTCTTGACTTCTTTGAAATTTCAAAAAGGTGAAATGTTGTGTGTGTGAAGCAGCTGCTACTCCTTTTTTTTTTTTTTTTTTTTTAATCCTGTGAGAATATCTTATGAATGTCAAATTCAGTTTTTTGTTTGGTAAATATTATCCCCTAACCAAACCTATGAAAACATTACCCCCCTAATGATTACCTTAGTGTACCAAACCTTCATATCAAGGAACTATTACCTCCCTAATCAATCCCCCCCTAATAAATCCCCCATGAATCTATTCCCCCTTAACCCATTACATGCATAACAGGCATGGCCTTAATATATAGTGCTTGCTTGGATTGGGAGTAATCATTAGGGGGGTAATGAAAGCTAAAATAAGGCAAAAATGGTAGAAATGGTGGTGGTAGAGGGAGGAAATAAGGGGTAGAGGATGAACTATTACCCCCATATGGGAGAAATGCATTCCTCCCCTCCCCCCTATGGTAATGCATTACTCTCATATGGGAGTAATGATTCCTCCTCCTCCCTTTATTTCTTCCCTCCCCCATCACATTATCTCCCATTTTTCCTTTGTTTTAGTCTCTATTACCCCCCTAATAATTCCTCCCATTCCAAGCAAGCCCATAGTATTAGATTAGATTAGATTAGATTAGATATATAAAAATTGGTGTTAGAGGCAATGACAACGTTCAACGGCATCATTTATACCATCCGTCATGCCACGTGGAGAAAGTAAACTGACGGAAGTAACGGAGACACCAAAATCACCCGAAAAAGTTATCGACGCCAATTTAATCAATTTTGAAAAGTTCACACACTAATTTAACATTATCCTCACCAATTTTGGAAAGTTCACACACTAATTTGACACTTAATTCTTTAAAAACCATACGATTTTTGACGAGACGGGCCTCTACTGAATAGGGGGGCTTAGGGTTTATTCAGGGCCACCCATCTAAGATCTAACGGCTGAGAAGTGGTCCACTTCTGAACTCACACGCTATATAATCGGCGGATCTCACCACCAAAAAAAAAAAAAAAGCTAATCGGCGGTTCTGCAATTATTTATTTACTAGTTTGCATGCCCGTGCCACGCCCGGGTTATATATTTATATTGTTTATACTCACTCTATAATGAAAATGTTGGCTTATCTTTGTTTTAATAAATTACCATAATGATTATATTCCATAAATTAGTTATACTATACTACGGCTTGTCTTTGTTCAAATAAATTACCTTAATAATTATTTTCCATAAATTAGCTATATTATACTACTCTATGATAATTTATTACCATATCTTAACCGATAATTATATTTAATGCTATTTTTATGTTCTATCTAATTAATAAATGGCAAGTGTCGTTCTAGGAAAGACTTATTTTCAGGTTTTAATGTATAGTTTGCATGCCCGTGTCACGCCCGGGCTTGTCTATTTATAATGTTTATACTCGTTTTGTAAAAATGACAGCATGTTTAATCGTTGTTCTAATTTTTCAATGAAGGGTAGTAGGGTACTATAATCAACTTTTGTCCCCCGTCATATTTTATTAATATATTTTTACTGACTCATCGTATTATTTTATATTTCCACTTTTATGTCACCCATTTTACAGTTTCAATCCCATTATCTCGTCACATGTTACATTATGTCATTCTACTATTCCGTCACCCGTTATATCACATCATATTCAAATTTATTACCATAAATTAGCCAACCACCATAATATTATCTCTTATATCTCATGTTATAAACTAAATTACCATATTTATTATTTCCATAAATTAGCTAATATGATAATTTATTACCATATGTTAATCAATAATTGTATTTTAATACTATTTTTATGCTCTATCCAATTAATGTATGTCAAGTGTCAACCTAAGAAAGACTTGGTTTCAGGTTTTAATATATAGTATTAGATTTATTTATTTTGAAGGGCGTCGAAGGTTTTTTTTCCTACAGTTTAATGTGGTGTGTAGTTGTATATTAAATCGATAATCTTACACTTTCGGCCTCTTTTTTTAGCATGCTTTGATTATTATGTTTTGCCTCAAATCGGATTTTAGAAATTGCGTCTTGTTCCCACAATTTAAAACTAGAGATGGGTAGCAGATATGATGGTGATCGACGGGCGTTGCTGTCTAATAAACCTAAACTCCTTGTGAGAGGGAAACTTCAATCAAATGAGCCTTTAGTCACTGTTCCAGCCAAAACTTTGCCTATTCCGCAGAGATGTTCGACTGTTCCATCGAATTCTGTGCCTCCTCCAGGGCACTTGGATGTAGGTGTGTACGTTGACATCCAAGAGCTTTTGACAAGTAAAAGTTTGAGCAAGACGCTGTGCAGAAACATTGATGGTGGTAGGGGGGTCCAACTTCATGAGCTCTTTAGCAAGTACCTTGTTATCCGATGTGTTTGCTTACCCTTGGAACTTGGTAGCAAATGTGTGGACCTATTTGAATATCATACAGCTCTGAGAGATGCATACCCTGAACTCTCTGCTATGGGCGATTTTGAGATGATCACTGTCGCCAAGACTACTGATAAGGTGGCCTTCGACGATTTCTTGTCTCATGTCCCTGGCCTTACTATACCGTTTGAGGAACCCAATTCCCGTGCTTTTGTATGTGATTATCTCGGCTTGGGCTCTTCTACCCAACCCGAACTCATGGTTTGGATTGTTCTGAACAAGGGTCACAAGATTTTGCAGAAAAATGACTCTGGAAAGTTTTTCTCATGGTATGGAGCTGCCTTTTACCCCTTCACTAATGCCAAGGTGGAAGCCCTTGATGCTACAAGGACTGCATTGTTACGGAGATTGACCTCGGAAGACGGCGACAAATCTAGTGGCTCCCTTATGGATCTTCTCAGCTGCAAGCCTACTGATAAACTGGAGAGATTGCGACATGGTGAAAACGATATGCAACAAGAAATTAGTGTTGGAGAATTGAGCGAAAAGATCTGTGTGGGTGTGTACTTCTGCGCCAATGAAAGATTGCTGGAGAAGCTGGTTTCTGTCTACGAGGAATGTAAAGCCGAGAATCTCGAGTTTGAGATAGTTGTATTTTTCCAATCCTCCTCTTATGACTATAAACTTTCGCTCAGTAGGTTTCAGTCCACGTCGGTGGATATTTGGAGTGGAGTGATGCTAGGAGTCGCCACCTGATGAGTGTCTGTTACGATTCCATAGTTGACAATTTGATGATAGTGAGGCCCGAGGGTTATTGTTGGGAACAGTATGGAAAATCAATAGTGCTTAGTGATGGTATCGCTTCGTATCCCTTCACTAAGGAAAGCATCCATGAGCGTATGACCTCACTTACGGTAGACCAGCTTCTTAAGGGTTATGAGGATCCTAATCTCCTAACTTGTCTTTGTAACAAGAATTTCCTTGTCTACGTGGGCCTGCTTTGTGAGAGTGAGGACAAGGAACGATGCCTTGAGAATGGAGATGAGGAACGATGCCTTGAAATCCTGCGCATGAATTGCAATAACGCTTGTATTACTGTGCCGGATTTAGAAGTGGTGTTTGTTTCTGCTGGTGATCATGATGCTTCTTACTTATCCGATACAGAAATGTCGCAATGGCACGTATTGCCGCGTTTCCTTGCTGATAAGTTTGTTGAGAGAGTTTTCACAAAGACCGAGCTCTTCTGGGGGAAGAAAAGTACCATCGTTGCATTTGGGAAAGATGGTCGCATCCTTTCACGGTCAGCTCAAGTCCATCTTAGAGCTCCAGGGGACATTGGTAAGCTGTTTGCCCTCTCTGATATGCCCAAAAATGAAGCTGATTTTCTGCACCGAGTGGTTGAAGAACATTGTGACCGACTTTATTATGATTTAAAGTCGGAAAAGTATTACTAGGGAGTATCGTAACATTACTTTTGCTACCTGTGTGTCAGTGTGAGATTTTTTTCAGACAATTTGCTTATCTTGTAGTATATGATGTTATATTACTTTAAGATGGGTTTCCTTAACTTTCTGTGCGCTTCAATCTCCTTCATTCTAGTCCTGTTCACTCGAGGAAGTGATGGTCTTGTACTGCACAGGCTCCTCCTGTTGTAACTGTTCTGGAGTTCATCAGTGACATGTTTCCCCAGTCACAAGGTCTCACAAGGCTACGACTGTCGCTGATGTTACTGTTTCTTCTCTTGATGTTATTCCTGTGGCTGTCATTCGTTCGCTTTTCGACCTTGGCGAGGCAGGGGTTGTCTGTTCATGCAGGTGACGGAACTTGTGGATGGCTTGTTTGTCGGATTTACCATGAATCTTTTGGTAGCAGACGGAACTTCTCTGTGGCATTTTATCAGCACATTGTCTGAATTATACCATAAATTACAATGATCATCTCGCATATTCAAATCTATAATAGAAGGCGTTTGTGTTCGGGTATAATCACGCTTCCTTACTTGAATCCGGACGAGTTCATAACTCGCCCGGACATGAGTGTACAATTGTACAAACAAGTGAAATGATGAACTATACGTATAAGTGAAGTTTACTCGGTATATTGTTACGTTGTAATTTGATTGGGTTATGGAATGAGAAACTAGAGGCTTTTGGTGGTTAGCCCCTTTTGGGCTTGGCAAGCACGAAGCTTACCTACACCGGATCGAGTCGGGTCGGGACGTGGACTTGGATTTAAGAATTAGAGTGAATTGGGACACTCTTCCGTACCCGAGTCTCGTTCCATTATCTTCGTCATTTTGACTTATGTCCGGCCTCAAGAGCTAAATTGCAGCAGTTTGATTGCCTTTCATTTGATGTCTTAGAGCATGAGTGATTGCATCCGACGGCTGATTTGTTAACCTTGAGCAAAAACAATAACCAGCAATGTATAATCTAATAACGATTTTTTGACAAATATCACCTTTTAAGTTTCCGATTTTGACAAACAACACCTTTTTAAGTTCAAGAATCCCAAACACCATCTTTTAAGTTCAAGAATCGCAAACACCACCTTTTAAGACACTTTCCTTTGACAGACACCAAAAAAAAATTCCGGCCACATTTTCTCTTAACTCCGGCGTTGACTCACCCTATCTAATCTTCTTTCTTCTATTGAGCCCGATATTCCCCCTTCCCGCTCATTCTTTCACTTTTCTTCGTCCTTACTCTCTCTACTCAACCATTTGAATTTCTTGATTTATTTTTATCATCGGGGGATTGTGTATTTGTGTTTGATTTTTCTGTTTTCTTTATATTTTATTGTCTTTTTTGTTGACCGTTAGATCTTGTGTATATAGATGGTCAGGATTGGTTCCTAAGTTCCTATATACATAAGGTTCCGAACCTCACCCTATAATTTAGTGTTAAATGTGAAATAATTACTCTAATTTTTTTAATTATAGAGTGACTGAAAGGCATGTTACTTGGCTTATTTATGTGAAATTCATATTTGAATGTAAATAAATTACCGGTATGATTAATTAGAAGAATTTCACAAAAATATATATACCTTAATTTTTGCCCTTTGGGCACATAATTGAAAGAAAAAACAAACGTGAACGATCCTATGATTTGTATGTTCTTACATTGAATACTTTAATGTCAATAAAACAATTTATTTATACTAAATAATTATCATCTATAAGATCCTATCTACGTTGATTGGCATCAAAAGACTCTTTGTACCACCTTTTGATTCTCCAATCAAATTCAAATAGGGTAATATTAGTTCATGTGATCTTAACCAACTCTTATGATGCTGGTCAATGTACGTAGTAATAGGGTATTGGTTTTAATTCCAACTTCTATAGTAAAGATCAATGTACGTAGTGTAGTCTTGGATTTGGTTCTCTTAGCTTGCTTTTCATCAATACTTTCGTAAAACATGGCTCATGTAGTTTGTACCAAGACAAAGCCATCACCGTATCAACGCTACATGAGAAAATCGGGGAAAGGATTGTCAGAAATTAAAACACAATAACAAACATTTAAATGTATCATGCGCATACAGGAAGTAAAAAGGAAGTGAAAGGTAAAATAAGGGATCGCTAATTGGTTGGGGTGAATGGCAGAAAAGCACTATATATGCAGAGGAATATGAGTGCAATATGGAGTACAAATTAATTCCTAATAAGATAAGGAAAAAGGTCATGGATCAAATCTTATCTTCTAAACATTGATTAACACCAAATGACTTGCGTTGTTATCTTCTCATTTTCCCGCCAAAAAAAAAATATTATCTTCTCATTTCATATATATCTTCGTAAAACAAAAAATTATCCATTTCAAAATTATGAGAAAATTGCATTGCCAAGTGAAATTTTGTGGTAATTTTGAGATATTTGGAACGGTTGTATGCTCTTGAAAAATGCCTCTAAATGCCTTTAGATTGATTTGATACCTTTAGAAAAGCACTAAAAAAAATTGAATATAATAATGATCATTAAAAATCATAGTTTTTTGTTTTTAGTTTAATTTTGAAATCAAACCATATGATATGAATGGATTTGGTCAAACCCATTCATTTCTAAATGCTCATGAACGTAGAATTAGGGTATAGTTAAGTAGTGCCGCTTGAGTCTCTACACATTGGCTTTCCTAGAGTCGCTATATATTGTTCGCGATGCAGTGCCGGTCAATAGATCATCAATATACAAATTTGAATCAGAGGCAATTCATACATTAATTTACATCGCAGTAACTGTTTTCCTTGCAGATTTGCCGAATAAACAGCACCAGGGATTGGATAAGGTTGACCATGGCCAGCTTTATATCTAACTGCCTCTACAACATTCCAACGACCACCTCCACTACCACTAGAACCACCACCTCCTCTACCACTCGAACCACCACGTCCTCGACTACCATAACCACCACGTCCACTGCCACCATAACCAGATCCACCGCCACCAGAACCACCTCCTCCGCCACCATAACCCCCTCTTCCTCTACCAGAACCCCCTGCTCGACCACCTCCTGGAAAACAATAACCACGTCCTCGGATAACAAAACCACGTCCTTGACTACCGCCACCAGATCCTCCGCCACCAGTTCCACTAACATACGAACCACCGCTTCCGCGACTTAGACCGTGACCAGAACTACCACCGCGATTGAAAGAACCGCCGCGCGTCGCGCAAGAGCCACGGCAGAATTACCTTGAACAATCGAATGAAATCCGGGAGCAGGGCCATTTTCAAAAGAGCCACCTGTCCAGAAAGAATTTTTAGCAAGTTTTTTGCCTGAAAACGGAGAAGAATGGCCGCGTCCGCCGCAGCTTCCGCCGCCGCGTCCGCCGGAAGAATTCATCCTAGCGTTTTTCGGCGCCTAGGTTTTAGGGATTTTTCTCTTTTGTTTATTTAGAAGAGAGAATAGAGTACGTCCAAGCGTTGGCTGCTTTCCACGATTTTTCGCAGTGGCCAAAGAAATAGGTCCAAGTGATCGCTCCTACTCACCACATATTGTTCCAGACACAGCTTGCACTTACACTCAAACCCTGTTACCTTGAGTTAGTTCACTCATACAGGTACAAAGTTTATGTTTTCTAGTTTTGCTGTTTCAAAATATAAGAAGGATACTATAAAACCTCGTTGTCAATTCAGAAAGAGTGTTAAAACACGCGCTTATCCAACTTTGAAATTCGGCTAGCCGAGGTTGTTGCAATAATGTTGTCATTTGGAAGATAACGTAACTTACACTGTGACAGTGAACCTTAATAGTATGCAATAAGAACTTAATCAACATAAAAAGTGCCTTGTTCCACAGCCTTGAGCCCTTGATTGTGCGAGGAGAGTACAGGATAAAGTCGTCTGATCTGATCTTCTCACCCTGCCGCGTATAACCAAAGTTTAACAGAAACTAAACAAGAGCATCATAACGAACCTCACAAGCTAAATTTGACCCGATAATATGAAAACGTAGCGGCTCTAATGAAGTTTGCAAGTTCCGTTAATCAACAGAGATCAAACATACCAAACAAATTCCTCCAACGGAAGACCATGAATCCTCCACGAAACAGCCATCAATATCGCCCTGCACGAAGCAATTCTATCGCAATTTCAATATACTCCCATTCACAATCCAAAATCCCAGAATTCTAGACCTCGCCAACACCTCACTACAACAAGACAAAGCTCCATCTTTTGGAGCAAACTCTAGCTCTACGTTTTTGCACAAAATTAGCCATATCCAACTTCAAGCAAGATCGGGCATCAAGTAAAACCTCAAAATTTTGAAGAAATCGAAATAAACAAAACCAAAAGACCAAATATTAAGTGTAAAGATAAGACCTTTTCAACATTTGAATGATGCTTGTAATTCCCTATTCTTTCATCCCCTCTGTCTTAGCGTCTGCTTCCTTAAAGAATGTTTAAAAGATGTCACAACTTTATTGTCAAACCAGTAAAAAAATCATGGTGTGAAACAAAAATACAGACTCATAATATCAGATCATATATACACATCGAACATCAAACCGTACATACACATCTAATAGTAAACATACGCACAACAAGTTCCAAGAAGGTCTCTCTGCATTTCCTCTTGATTCAAACCGGCCCGAAAGTCCTTCGTGGAAACCCAGAAATTCACTAAAAGAAATTGCATCTTTTTTTCTCCAACAAAATCGCACTGCCCAACGAAAAGAAGAAACCTAAACTGCACAGCTAGGTTTACTCATCTATACAGCAATTGAGAGCTTCAATGTAGTAACATTTACCTCTCTTTTTTCCTTCTAAATTTTATGTCTTTATTTATAAACAGAACCCACAATGCTCTTTTACCCAAAAGGAAGTGTGCTTGGCTTGGCATATCATCAGAATACATCCTCCATGTATATATTTCCAAAGATCCAAATTTAATCAAGACAGAACATTTTTGCAAACATAATCAACACAGCCAAGGAATTGTTGTTATCGAAGACATTTCCGGCTTGTGAGAACTGAGAAAACTCCCGCGATTACAAGATGTATAAGAGCAATAGTGATACACGGAAAAACCCTAGACTCGTCCCTAAAAAAAACCCTAGACTCACCAAAGCTGGGCACAAAATATCACAGCAATTTATCCAATCACCTGCGAAACCTCTACCTTTCATTCAATATATAAAGCCACAGCCAAAGTTTGATATGGCGCTGACTTGATACACCAAATGCATAGTTACAAATTCCACATATTTGTCACCAGTTTGAGTGTAACAACTTCAAAAGATATCAATTCTGAACCCTACTACAAACGGCAAACCCAACCATGAAACACATATCCTCCACCAAGAAAACCATGCAATCTCATTTAACTATACCTAAAACCTCGCATACTAACATAAAATTAGCAATGCATAAAATTATACAATGACCAAAACTCTCTTGTAAGTCCAACTTCCAAACATCAAACCATATAAACAGCACAACCTCCAATATAGCCGACCCTTCTACAACTTAGGAGTATAAGGTATACCTTATTAAACCTCAAGGATAACACAAGCTAATTCATGCAGAAACAAATCACACCTCTATCTGCTTATAAGAAGTGACATTGCTACCCCTCGATGAACCAGTCAAGTTATCCCCAATCAAATAAGCTGTTATCCAGATAAATGGACAACAATACATTCTAACACGAAAGCTCAATATTATCATCACAACTCTAGCAACAATATGAGCATTGAAAGTCCATTTCCACTTTGACTTTCGGCTTTGCAAACAACATAACAAATACCCCTAGACCCACCAAAAATCTGAATCAAATACACAAGCCCAGTAATAAGACACACTGAATAATGAATCAGAAGCAAATTTAATATAACATTAAAAAAATTTAGGCAAAAATACATGAGGCCAGATTTGTTTTAGGATTAAAAAGTAGCACCAATTTGTGTTGTAGATTTTACAATCTCTAGAAACAATCTCGGAGATTCCATACCTCGATGATCAGCTTGTTGCACTTCGTTCTCGGATACTCCTTTCCAGATCAAGGCACTTTGCAGCTCCCCTCTAATCATCTACTTCTCAAATACAAATGAATCAAACCACAAACAAGTCAAAGCTAAACTAAAAGTAAGCTCCTTTAGCTTTAAAGGCTCTAGCACTAAATGAGGACTTGTTCGCATAACATTCCTAATGTGTGCTAAAATTTAAATTAGAAAATTAGCTCAAACTCCCTCTTATTGGTTGACCGCCGTCTTCCATATCTGCTGAATTAATTGTTCCCTATGTCCATAAAAGTCAGATACTATCCCACTTGGCCTGGGCAGGAAAAGCAGAAAATTTAGTTGACCTTGGCCTCACAAATCACAATCCCAACGTCTGTCAGAGGCGACAAATTAAATCGGGCTTCAAAGTCATTTTGCTTTCCAATCAGGATTAGAGAAATCAATATCCAACTTCAAAGCTATAATTCTAAATGAGAACAAGCCTCGCTTTCTAACTTTCTGTCACATCTTTCCAGCAACTTAATTTTTGCAGTTTCTAGACCTAATGGCAGGCGGCAATGCAAGGGACTGTGCAACAGACGCGCACGAAGGTTCAAAAAATGGGCAGTGGCCAAATCATTAACCTCCTGACAGACTAACTAGCCTTCCCTCCCCCCTTTCCCCCTCTCTCTAATTCTCCGTCCCTCCCTCTACAATAGAAGTCATGAAACTAAGTTCCTAACACTTCTATGCATTTTCAGTTTCAGCAACATCTATGCTATAAAATAGAAAAAATATTCAGAAATTCGATATTCAAATGTGATGCAAATTTGCGACAATGAAATCAGGGTCTTCGATGCCGAATAATTTCCAATTACTCATGAGTAAAACTCAGGATTTCAATAATAAAATCAGAAACTTCTATGGTCAATAACTCCCTATTATTTAAGATAAAAAACACAAATCTCCAATAACTAATTCAGGAACTTCAATGCTGAGATTTCGAAGAAAATTTCAGAAATTCTATTGCTATTTGTGATGCAAATTTCTGCTTGGAACTGATCTTTCCCAACTTTAATGATTCTCTTATTATAGTTACCTGCACTAAATATTATCTCATTATCAATTCTTAGAGGTACAAATTGAGACAGATTACATCTTGCCAAGAAACCCTAGTTCAGGCAAGTCATTTTCCGAGAACATATGGCGTAAATCATGTAATTATGCTCTCAATAACAATATGACAAATAGATAAAGCCATTACTTGCAATGTCTAAGAAGCTTATCAAATCACCAAAGTGAATGGGTGCTAACAACCCATGAACCAAATTAAATGTGAGCTGTACGAATAATAACATCCGGCTATTAAGTATCCCTTTATTTTCACTGAAAATCTTACTTCAATTATCATAAAATTTAAATCATGCAAATCCAATTACTATGCATGGCACAAACCCCATTCTAAAAAGGCATGGCAGCAAACAGATCTAAGTTTTGTTTATAAACATAACAGGTATTCAGACCTAACTCCATGGTTAACAACTCGCACAAAACATAAGAAACACCTAGAAACCAGACCATCACATTCACATCCAATCAAAGCCAAGAATATAGATTGGGCGGTCTCTTCACATGCAGTAGTAATAAACAAAAGTAAGGCATACAAACAACACGCCACACACAATGAGCCAAAAAGTACACACCTATTGAAAGTGCGCAAAAGAAAATTGGTTACCTCCGCTGAACAGAGCACAGCCCGTGGAAGAACGAAGGCAACGAACACCACAGCGCTGACTCTGCTGCTGCACCTGCAAGCACATTTAGTAAGGGGAGAACAACACTCAGAGCTATGTGGTATCCCCCGACATTAAAAGAACAGCACGGTGGTAAGAGTATATCTTGAATGTGTCTTTCCACATGTAAGAGGACGGCGCAAGACAGAGGCAAGGGACAACTTGCAAGTCTTCAGCATTCAGCGGGGTTCAATTAATTCAGTGTGGTAACAGAAGGCACTAACCATTAAGCCACTTAGACAATGCAGAGCCTCATATAAACACAAGACTCGAGATCGAATTTTCTGCCTCACTGGGTTATGAATGGCATAGTAAACTAGATGAAGACCCAATACAATGCATGGACATGATCTTTCAAAGCTACGCAAAACCCATCAATGTTACAATCACTTTTTAGAGTATATATCAGTAAGATGGCACAAAGGGTGTGACACACTTATACACAAGGACACCAGGAGGCAACCGCCCATATACAGATGGAAAGCAATATAAGAGGAAAGTCAAGCGCTTGTCTAAAAGTCAGACTACACCACAACGAGCTAACATTTGCAAGCTTTTGGCAAAACAAATTCCTATCACAGGTAAATTATTCCAATGTCCAATAACAATGAGAGAACTATTAATGAACGATACTGTAAATTGGGAAACTACAAAACCTGATGGGTTTAAATTCCAATTTGACAGAATAGCAATGCAGCTTGCAAACATTAACTCAAAGCGCATAGTGTTCAGGACGCCAGAGCTCATGATTGACCCTCCCTGTACAAGCCTTTTGTGACATGCAAGGTCACCTAGATTATACCAGAGCAAGGTGAAGGGTTTACCAATTGCTTTCTTTACATCTTGATGATGATTTAGCACCATCTCCCATAGCAAACCTGTCTTAATCATCACAAAAATGCCAAAGGAAGGCTATGTCTGAACTTATTTCAAGATAGAGATCAAGGTAAAATCTAGTTGCCACATACAAACCAATGTTGAGAAGTAAAATAAGGCATGAAAATGATGATAATATAAAGAGTAGACGTGAAACCTCAGATTTCGATACTAGAAAAGAGGTAATACATGACCAGAGATAAGCATCTATAGCTGCAACTGCACTAATATTGGTCAAACGATAAAAAGGTTTAACATACATAGAGGTGTCGGAGAGGCTGGACATATAAATTAAAAAAGTAAATTAAGCACGCCTTTTACTCAAACGCCAAGAGTTGGGCTCATGATATCTATCATAGAGTGGCTCAATACGCTCTTGACGTTTGCGCTTGCTCATTTTCGTCGGATCTGAGACTTTGAAAAATCTAGGAGCTAGCTCGACCAGCCATTTCGGGTCTACAACCGTCACCTCTCGCATATACTCTTTAGTCGTCATAACCAGTTCGTGGTAGATGACCCAATCTGGTTGTCGCTGAAATAATGCACTGCTAGGGTGGATGTAAACAGGTTGATTCTCAACAAGTGTTCTGTAACCCTCTTGAGGATCTTTTCTCCCAGCATGAAAAAAAAATCCTGCGCAGATTGCCTTCCTTATTTTTGTGAAGTTCTTACCAGCAGTAACGACATCTAATTTATACCTGGAAAGGCGCAACAGACGTTGTAAGCAAAACTGAAGGTCAATAAAACTTTGAAAATCTTCTCGAGTGTATTGCAGAAAGATTTGAACTGTAGACTAGCATTCTAACCCCCATAAACTCGAATTATTCAGAGAAAGATGAAAAGGAAAGACAAAAATGGACCAAAGTGATTATTTGGAAATTAGAAACATGGAACATGTAGTAAAGTTCTCAATTGTGATGCACAAGATAAAAAGGCATATTCTTGCACTTACCACCAAACTGGACACTATTAAAATAGTCGGTGTTTATATAAAAAATGCCTGGTGTCTGATTTCTATATGATACTGCAACTTTAGCCCCCATTAGTGTTATGTGCCTTACGAATTACCAGAACAAACAAGCAGGATCTAAGGTGGAAAATGGCTTCAATTTTAACAATTGCTTAATACCAAATTCATCGAAATACGCAAATAATGTGAACGAAGCATTAATAACGTCAAGGTCAGCACAGAAAGCTACATATTCCAGTACACCACAGTACAAAAACTACTGTGGCAAAAGGTGCAGAACTAAGGTAACCGAGATTGCATCACGTCATATGAACACAGAGCAAACAAGTAAACGATATCACAAAAAATTCAGCTTCATATACAGGGATCAAACTCTCATATGACACAGATGTAAGACCAAAAGTGTACTTTCCTTTAAGGGGGAGGGGGCATAAAAAATATTAGAATTTAACGAGAACATACTTGTCCATAATACTGAGAAGTTGTTTCCTGACATCTTGTGCCCTCCGTAAAGAGCGAGACTGGATAAAATTTTCGAAACACCATGGCCCAGAAAAATTCTTTGCTTTCCAAGCCTCATAAACAGCAAGCAAAGTTAAGTGATCACCCTCAGGCTGGAAAAACTTGGCCCTCCTTTGGTCAGCTTGCGCTTGCTTCTCCCTTGGCCTATAAAAGACATTCCCTGTTTGTATCATTGCAATTATAGTCAGTATCTCATCACTGCATCCAAGGTCCACACTGGCCAAAAGCATCTTAGACAATGGGGGCTCCAACGGAAATTCTGCCATCTTCCTTCCCAACTTGGTCAAAAGACCTTCCTCATCCAGAGCTCCAAGACTGTACAACTGCTCCATAGCAGAGATAAGAGCTTGTGCAGGTGGTGGATCCATAAAATCAAAAGAGAGAAGATCATTAATTCCCATAGCTTTCATAGTTAACGTTGTCATCCCAAGATTAATCCTCTGAATCTCTGGAATTGAGGTTGGAGACATTTCATTCCTGTAGGCACTCTCTGTATACAGACGATAGCATTTGCCAGGCCCAGTACGACCAGCACGTCCGGCTCGTTGTTTAGCTGATGCTTGTGAAATTGGCGTTATAACCAGAGAATCAAGCCCCTGTTTTGGATTATATACATTTTGCTTGGCAAACCCAGGATCTACCACATAAAAGATACCATCAATTGTCAGAGAAGCTTCAGCAATATTTGTTGCAACAACTACTTTTCTCTTCCCAGGCGGGGCTGGGTCAAAAATCCTAGATTGCATTTCACTGGGAAGGGCACTATACACAGGAAGAATAATCAGTTCAGGGACATTTTTGCCGAGGGCTTTCATTCTCTCATAAAGACACTGGCACGCATAGTCAATTTCCTCCTGCCCAGTTAAGAAGACAAGAATGTCTCCTTCAGGTTCTGTCAAGTGAATCTGAAGAACAGTGATCAGAGCTGCATCTAGATAATCGGTCTCAGGCTGCTTGGTATATAAGATCTCTACAGGGAAAGTCCTGCCAGGGATTGTGAATATATTGCAGTCAAAGAAATATCCAGAAAACTTATCTGCGTCCAATGTTGCAGAAGTGACAATAAGACGAAGATCAGGTCTCCTGCTAACAAGCTTTTTTAGCAGCCCGAAAAGCACATCAGTGTGTATGGTCCGCTCGTGTGCTTCATCAAGCATTATGACTGAATACTGCGAAAGATTCTCATCAATCAGGATCTCCCTAAGAAGCATACCATCAGTCATGTATTTAATAACAGTTTCAGGCCCTGTACAATCCTCAAATCGTATAGCATATCCAACTTCCTCCCCTAATCGACAACCAAACTCTTCGGCAACCCTCTTAGCAACGGACATTGCAGCCACTCTACGGGGCTGAGTACACCCAATTTTACCCCGAGTGGTGTAACCTGCCTCTGCAAGGTACTGAGTGACCTGCGTTGTCTTCCCAGATCCAGTCTCACCAATGACAACCAGAACCTGATGTTCATGCACGGCCTTGATAAGTTCTTTCTTCAATTTGTAGATGGGCAAACTCTGCCTCTGTTCCTGTAATGACATCTTGGATTTCTGTCCAAATGTCAGAGCCTTACCATAGGCTTCCTTCTTCCATTCAGGCATATCATATGCAGATAACCCAACACCTCTCAACTCTTGGGCAAGGTGTCTCTCTCCTGTCTCTGGCATCGGATCTTCCCAAGGACGATTAAGATCTTTTGGTATAGAATCAAGCATTGTTCTCTGCTGCTGCTCACGGACTTCTCTCCTCTCCTTTATCAAAGCAGACTGGAGGGCAGCTGCACGACTCATAGACCCTTCTGGATTCTTAAAGATCTTAACAGGTGACATATCAACAGAGTATCGAGTCTGCCCATGCAAAAAGGCAGGTTCATCTTCATTCAACTCAATCTCAAGCTCTTCCTCAGCACCTTCTTCATGGTAAAGCATCCCATCACCTTCGTCATCAAAACTAGGAAGCTCCTTAGCACTCAAAACACCTGATGCAACCAGCTGTTTGGTCTCCCACCTTTCCGGTGAGCTCATACGCTTCAAAGGACGTCTAGACGGCCTAGAATTCTCCTCCTCCACAATCGGTATTCCCGAAAGCCCTATCCTAGTGTTTGACCCATTCCCGCTACTAGGATTCGCCCTTACAGTATCCTCCTGCGGGCGCTCCTTCAATGGGCACAAATCCTTACCCGTATTCTGATCCACATCCTTCATCGAGAAACTCAACTTCTCCCCAGACTTTGATATAAACTTCACCCAAACCTCCTGATCCCTCTTCACAAAATCCTTAACACTCGCAACCCTCCTTGTAGCCAACTCCGAAATATGCACCAACCCCTCCTTCCCCCTAAAATCCTGCAACTGAACAAAACACCCATTATCCATAATCCTTGCCACTCTCCCTTTATAAACCTGATACTTCACAAGCTCATCAGACCTCGACCTCGACCTCCCAACACTCTCATTCCTTCCCCTCCTATCTACCTTCCCTTCCTCCTCCCCATCCCCATACCCATCCCCATCCCTCCTCCATCTATCCTCACCCCTACCACCACCTCGCCTATCCCTAGAATGCCGATCCTCCTCCTCATCCTCATACCTCCCTCTCCTCCCTGTCTCACCACCCCCACCATCCCGCCTCTCCCTTTCCCTTTCCCTTACCCTTCCCCTACCACGTCGATCTTCCCCCCTATCCTCCTCCCTTTCATCCCTATCATATCTCCCTTCCCTACCCCTATCCCTCCTCCTATCCCTATCCCTATCACCCCGACTCCGATCCCGACCATGATGCCCATCATCCTCCTCCTCCTTAGGGGCAGCGTTACGCCTACGCTCCTCGGCCTCAGCCTCAATCTCTCTCTCCAACTGCCTAACCCTATCCCTACCATCCTCGATCGACAACCCGGTAAACTTACCTTCCTTCTCCCCTACGCCACCGCCTCCCTTAGGTTTGGGCGGCAAAATAGCGTGAATAATAGTTAACAAAGTTTTGACGAAATAATCGGGCATTTCAGCGCCGTTTTTCTTTAATTCGGCGTCAAATTCATCGACAGTTTCACAAGAATGCCCTAAATCTGTAATAAATTCAGCGAGAACTTTATCGGATGTTCCTACATGAGTATCGAGTTCGGAACATACCTTTGAGACTAAAGAGAGGTATTCAAGCTTCTTCAATGCCTCGTCTTTCTTCTCCTCTATCACCACCATTGTTGCTCCCTCCCAATTTCTCAGAAAATTGATTTGGGTTTTTTTTTTTTTGTTTGGGGAGACAATTTTAGGGTTTTGTGTTTTTCTTTTCTTTTTGATTTTTTTTTTTTGTTAATTCACGTGGTACCCTTGTGTTTTGCCGATTTGCACGTGGTATCCAATGTTTTGCAAAATTGTACATAATACCCTTGGGATTTGATTGTTTGCACACGGTACCCAAAACTTAACTCTCTCACTAACACCGTCAACTTTTGTTTTTAAAAAAAGAGGGTTAATTCACATGGTACCCTCGTATTTTGCCGATTTGCACGTGGTACCCAATGTTTTGCATTTTTGTACCAAATACCGTCAAAATTTGACTATTTTTACATAGTGTCTTTACTTTAAAATTCCGCGAACGCTGTTAATTGTTAAAAAAACAACCTTGATTTTCTCCTTCATCACCATCTCTATCTTCCCCCCACCACTTTCATGGTCAGCATATTCAATATTCCCCACCACCGTCATCAACATCTTCATCATTTTCCACCACCACCATCATTTCCACTTATAATAAACTCCATAACCACAATTTTTTCCTTCTCCATTGAAACCAACTTTTAAACGCATTAATGGAATTTTAAAGGTAAGGATACCATGTAAAAACAGTCAAATATTCAGGAGATTTGGTACAAAATTGAAACATTGGGTACCACGTGCAAATCGACAAAACACGAGGGTACCACGTGAATTAACCCTCTTTTTTTAAAAACAAAAGTTGACGGTGTTAGTGAGAGGGTTAAGTTTTGGGTACCGTGTGCAAACAATCAAATCTCAAGGGTATTTTGTACAATTTTGCAAAACATTGGGTACCACGTGTAAATCGACAAAACACAAGGGTACCACGTGAATTAACCCTTTTTTTTGTGTGTGTGTGTGTGTGTGTGTGTGTGTTGGAAATCAGACGTTGTTATCCCAGTTTGAAGGGAACACTGAAGACTTGAAGAGTGTGTCTCAAGCTGTGATTTGCAGTGGAGAACTCGGTTGCGTCAAAGGGGAGGGGAAGTTGATTAGTTGAGGGGAGACCACCCCTATACGTAGATATTCGGTTTTGTGTCTCAATAAAACGATCGAGACCACCCTTACATGTAGATATCCGGTTTTGTGTCTCATTTTCTAGATATCTACATTAGATGTACGCTAACCAACACTTAGAGCAAATGTAAAGGTTGTTCTTGTCCTTGAGTTCTTTAATAAGAACCCATAAAAATTGAGTTCGTCCGTTGCAAAAACCAGATCGTCCGTTCACTTACGAACTCAGTTCGATAATACGAACGGAGTTTGTGGAAATTTGGCACAAAAGTTTTAACCAGTAAATAAGAAGCGTGTGCATATACGAAGAGTCAATGCAGTGCACGTGAAACCCAGACGTGATATATTCAAGTTGAATAGGTGAAGAAGTTTATTTTGATAGCAAATAGTAGGCTCGTTTCTCTGATCATGAAGTACTTTTTGGTGGGAAAGATAATTTTAATTACTATAATATTAGTTTTTTTTTTTTAAGAACATATCATATTAGTTTTTTTATAAGAATATCCTAATACTGGAACTATATTGATATTGATTACTATAATGGAAGATTTAACTGTGGGCTCCATCTAAGAACAAAGGCATAATTCTTCCATTATATAACAAAGTCCTTATATCTTGAGATGTGCAAAAAAAATGGCGTGGCATATAAAGAACTCAAAGTAGAGTTCTTGAATTGCTAACGCCCTTAGCACGAGAACGATTTACAATGCATGCAATTTTACCACATAGTGACTTGTAAGTTGTAGTTAAAAATTGATAAATAAATAACTAGAGCAATTTCAGTGTGACTTGTATTAATACCACTGACACAAGTTCAATCACATACATCAAGTATAGTCTAAGAATGAGCTAATATAATAGTTGAATTCTTTCTACACGACAAGCTTAGTATTTGGGTGAACCCTTTATTAATCTCACTGTAGCAATGTGTCTCGAGCACAAAGTTGACTTTTCTCATCAAGGGTTTTCCTTGAAATGAGGGTAATAATTAAGGGAGAGTTAAAGGCAAGAGAAGGAAAACAAGGGGAAGTGGATAGGGAAGAGACAGGGTGACATAAAGAGCTATTAGAACCACTCAGAGGAGTAATGGACTACCTAAGGGGAGAGATGAGTAACTATTTTCCCTCCTTTATGAAGTAGCTATAACCCTTCCTTCCTCCTCATCTATTCACCATCGGTGTTATGTCCTCCTTCCCTTTATTTTATGCTCTTTTACCCCCTAACAATTGCCCTCATTCAAAAACATGCCCTTAAACGCAAAATTAAATGACTAGCCAACAAGTTGATACAACTGGTTTTGGCGCTGGCTTTGGCGCGCAAAATTCGAATGAGCTAGGACAATTGTCAGGAGTTGAAAAGCATCCAGAAGCTGCACATGTGTCAAAGGACCAACTATCAGGAATTCCAGAAGATTGTGTAGGGCCTAGCAATCATTGTCATGTTGCGTCAGCTGATGATTAGCCAGAGGAATTCCGTTGTTATTTCTGTACTTGCAATCTTGTACTTTTCAGCTTGAATAGCAAGCTTCCTAAAATACAATGCATTTGGGAAACCAGCTAGTGGTATTCTCCAGCAAATGGTTTGTAAGCCGCTCCACTATATAAGGAGAGGGCATGATTAATTATCAGGCATCAATGAAAAAACCCAACTCTCATCTTTGAGAAAATCCCTTTCTGCAATTCCATTCCTTCTCTCGCAATTCATGAATCCTAGGTGACAATCTTACTCTCACCACAGATTTATCTCAAGCCTATTAATCCAGTATTAAACAGCTTGAATTTATCCAATTACACAAATTAATCTTATACAAATATTAGTCTTATCATTTGGTTATCGGAGCCTTGATTCTCCTGACCTGTATCCTTTAAATTTCACCACAATTTCAGAAAAAAGTTGTCACCTTTAAGGCATCACTCTGAGAACTTATTCAAGGAGAAAAAAGATGGTTGAAGAAGTGGAGATGCAACAACTAAAGGAACAGATAACCTTTCTCACGCAATCCATGACGACCATGGCGATGCAGATAAACAACCCGGAGCGGTCTGGTAATCATAACAACTCTAATAACTCAGTTGCTAGACAGCCTAAGATTAAATTTCCTTGCTTTAATGGTAATGAGGTTAATAGCTGGTTAATTAAGTGTGATCAATATTTCACTGTTGATATTGTGGATGATGTTACGAAGATTAAATACGTTGCTATGCATCTAGAATCTAAGGCCTTAGCTTGGCACCTGTCCTTTGAGAAAAGTAGGGTCTCAGAGGAACCATTAGGATGGGAAGAGTATAAGAAGGCTATTGAGGCTAGATCTGGTGATTCACAGGAGGATCCTATGTTTGAACTTTTAATGTTGAAGCAAATTGGCAGTGTACAATCTTATCACGATGCATTTGACGTGTTATTAAGCAAGTTAAATCTTCAGCCTAGTTACTCCCTGAGTTGTTTTTTGTCTGGGTTGAATGAAAAGATCGTTGTAATGGTGATAATGTTGAAGCCAAAGACCATACAGGAGGCTTATGGTTTGGCTAAATTCCAGCACTCTACTCTTAAGATGGGAGATGGCTCTAATAGCAGGTTTAACTCTGCCCCCAAACCACCCCTCTTGCCAAATCCAAGACCCTTTTTCATCTTTTACACCCAAACCTAATCCTGGCCCCCAGCAGTGGATTTAGGAAACCCTTTAACCCTGGTGGGAACTCATCTGTAACACCCCCAAATTTCCTTTCCCTTTTAAAAACATTTTTATCCCAAGCCAAAATACAAATAAGGAAATTCAGAGGTGTCACTCCGCACTCAAGTCAAAGACCCGAATGCTAGGAGATTCCAAAAGCCAGAATATGATTATCTAATGGTCTAAATTAATCTATTACAATCCATTAATTAAATTACAACAATTTGAAATATGAAATATGAAATTATCTAAGTATAATAAATGGTCTAATAACTTAGAGTCCACCTAATATCTAATGAGTCGTCGTTCCCGCATGCATCAATCACTGTAAACCTGTGGTGGATTTAAAACACAAAAACCACAGTTGAAAAAGTCAGTGAAATTGAGTAAGCCAACACCTCAACGTGTAGAAAACCAAAACCCTTACCTGGATTTTGAAAACATTTTAATTTTATTTTCGAAAACCACACTTAGCACGTTATCATATAAACCAATCATCAAGACAATTTACATCACCAGTATAGAAATATCACAGTAGCTTCAACAAGTATATAACATATCATTAATATAATCCAAATTATTCTTTTATATCTTTAATGAGGAATCCATGCCAATTATTATAAGTGGGATGAGCCGAATTTGTTTCCAACTCATCCAAACCATACCAAACATATATTTATAAATGGGTGAGCCGGTTTTTACCGAATCACCAAACCATACAATTATATACGTGGGTGAGCCGAATCTTTGTCGACTCACCAAACCATTATATACGTGGGTGAGTCAGTTCTTTGCCGACCCACCAAACCATACCATACAAGACTACTAGACCTTAAGTGTGCACACCCCCTATTAAGTATTGCTAACCCAATAGAGTAGTACTAGAGCCAAACCCACTTAAAAACCGATGCGGTGGGGCAATAAAGTGGAGTCGATGTGACTCAAACCAATAAAGTGGAGTCGATGCGACTCAAACCAAATAATCCTCGTGTATCCTCATACTTTACTTATTTATTTTATTTATAATATTGGTCATTTACACACAAACTTATACTCCAATAATCATACAATCATTTATAATTCAACCATATCAATATCAATTGCACACCTATCAATCATAATTCCAATAACATCTTTTGAATCATAAAGCGAACAATATATCAATGCAATAATCAAATCCAATTCAATCAAGATACAATAATCAAAACAATAAATCGTTCTCCACCTAATATGATACTAAGTTTTCATCCAACACGCCAATCACTTAGCATATAAATTTTGAAAGGTTTCTACAAGTTTAAGAAGGGTTGAGCATGCTAGCTTACCTTTTTTTCAATGCACGCAAGGACACGACAGCACAACGGTCACTAATACTCTTCGTCTACGAACTCAGGGGCTACAATTACAACCAATAAATCCCAAATCAATACTAATCTCACCTAACCATTCATCTAATACTTATATTAATTCTATTCTATATGCAATGCCATGATAATTTAAATCTAACCCAACAATTTACAACTAACCAGAAATTCCAATTCTAATTCAATACTTTGCTTCTAATACTCAAACAACACTCAATTTATTTTAAAAATTCTCAAAGACTTGCAATTACTTTTAAAACAGAATCTAATTCATAAAAACAAACTTTTAATTATTATGATTTATTTAGGATTTATTTATACAATTTATATTATGTGTTAATTATGAAAAACATGGTTTAATTACACAAAATTATACAAAAAACGAATTAATTCAATTAAACTTCGAAAATCGATTTATAACTCTCTAAATTATCACCATGTCGAAATACTAACCATCCTAATTGATTCAAGCTAATTGACCTAATTAAGAAACAATTAACCCAAAATTTTCCCCAAATTGAAATTTCTACAAACTTGAACAAAACCCCAATTAAATCTCAACTAAATTCAAGAACCCTATTTAACAGATTATAAACATGTTAGAATCATAATTTACGAAGCTAATTAAACACAACTCGAATAATTACACTAATTAAACCCAAATTCGTAATTAGTAAAAATCAACATAAAACCATCATCAAAATCAAATCTTTATGCATAAAACTAACCCTAATCGATTACCCAATACTTATAACGTATACTAGGACTGATTAATCATGATTTGAAGTAAGAAAACGAATTGAAAATGATGATAATTGAAGAAGACGAAAAACAGGGGAAAAGAGGAGAAGGCGTTTGCTCACAAAGTTGAACGAGGAAAAGAGGTGGCGCGGTGGTCGGAAGAAGGAAAACGGCGGCGATCTGGGCAGGAGAAGATGGCGAGCTGGTCGGCGTTGGCGATGGGTGAGGAGGACGAGCGAAGAAGAGAAACAGGGGGTCGATCCCCTGTTTTTATAGAGAAGAAAGAGGGAGGGGGGTTTCGGCTTCTTTTTTTTTTTTCTCCGTTCATGTTTTTTTTTTTTTTCTTTTTCTTTTTCTTTCCTTTTTCCTTTTGTTTTTCTGATTTTTTTTTTTTCTTTTCTTTTTGGGTTGGGTTGGGGTATGATTTGTGTATGGGCCAATAGTGTTGGTTTTGGGTTGGTGTTAGTCCATTTGCTAGAGTTAACCAAATTTAGGAATAGATGCCCAAATAGAAATTCCGATTTTAAAAACCCTTTTCGAACTCATTTTGAAAACGACTCACAATTAACATTTAAAATCTTTTGCACTCCAATAATCTAGTTAATAAATTAAAATTATTAATATAAAATACTTTGAAATTTCGGGATATTACATCCTTCCCCCCTTAAGAAAATGCTTCGTCCTCGAAGCGCAAAGTAATTAGGTGAACTCATTAAACAAACACATCACACATACCAAATCATATGATGCAAGTGTATGAATGCAATGCATGGTCAAAGTAAAAGAACGAAGTTAGTATCACATTCTTCCCCCCTTAAAAGGGAGTTACGTCCTCGTAACTCTAGTTATACCTGATCAAAGAGGTGAGGGTATTTTCGTTTCATGTCATCCTCGGCTTCCCATGTAGCTTCTTCAGTTTGGTGGTTAGTCCACAACACCTTGACCAACTTGGTGACCTTGGTACGGGTATTCCTAGTTTTTGTGTCTAAGATTTTCACTGGATGTTCCTCATATGTCAAAGATGGATCTAATTCGACTGTTTCAGGTTCTAAAACATGAGAAGGATGTGAAATATACTTTTTGAGTTGTGACACATGAAAAACATTATGAACCCTATGGAGGTCTGAAGGAAGATCTAGTCTATAGGCCACCTTTCCAATTTTCTCTAGAATATCATAAGGACCAATGAACTTTGGGCTTAGTTTTCCTTTCTGACCAAATCGCATAACCCCTTTTGTCGGTGAAACTTTCAAAAATGCTTTCTCTCCTATTTCGAATTCAACTGGACGCCGTTTCTGATCTGCATATGACTTCTGACGATCTTGTGCTGATTTCATTCTTTCCTGTATCAAACGAACTTGGTTCATTGTATCTTCGATCAACTCTGGTCCTAGAACCACTGTCTCACTTATGTCGCTCCAACACAAAGGTGTCCTACATTTTCTACCATAAAGTGCTTCGTACGGTGCCATCCCTATACTTGCATGGTAGCTATTGTTGTAGGAGAATTCAATCAATGGTAATCTATCAATCCACGAACCTTGGTAATCCATAGCACAAGCTCTCAACATATCCTCTAAGGTCTGAATCGTGCGCTCAGTCTGACCGTCTGTGGCTGGGTGAAACGCAGTGCTGAAGTTCAATTTTGTACCCAAGGCCTTCTGAAATTCTTTCCAAAAATGAGCTAAGTAATTGGGATCTCTATCAGAAACAATCGTACTAGGTACCCCATGATATCTCACAACATTGTTGATATACGCATGCGCCCTTTGCTCCATGTTCCAAGTGTCCTTCATAGGAATAAATCGAGCAGTCTTAGTCAGTCTATCTACAACCACCCAAATTTGATTCATACCATTCTTTGTAACTGGCAATGCTGTCACGAAATCCATGGATATTGAATCCCATTTCCAAGTAGGTACATCTAATGGTTGCACTAGTCCTCCCATTCTTTTGTGCTCAAACTTTACCTTCTGACAAGTAAGACACCTAGAAACAAATTCTGCAACCTCGTTCTTCATCCTTGGCCACCAAAAGAACTTCTTCAAATCCTTGTACAACTTATCACCCCCAGGGTGAACTGAGTATGGAGTGTTATGCGCCTCAGTCATCAATCTTTCTTTCTCATCACTACACTTCTGAGGTACACACCATCTACCTTTGAATCTAATACTACCATCACCGAAAATCTGAAACTCATTGGTCAAACCACTCTCAATCTTCTTCTTGATTCTTTCCAACTTGACATCCCCAGGTTGTCCTTGACGAATCTCATTAAATATGTCCGAAGTGGAAGTCATACTAAACAAATGATTCTCCAAAGCCCCATGTTCTACCACCTCTAGATTCATTTTCTGAAACTCCACGCACAGTTCATTAGGGACGACCCACATAGAGTTCAAGGTATGACTCGATTTCCTACTCAAAGCATCTGCAACAACATTAGCTTTCCCTTCATGATACTGAATCTCCAAATCATAATCCTTAATGAGTTCTAACCATCTCCTTTGTCTCATATTCAGTTCTTTCTGTGTGAAGATATACTTAAGGCTTTTATGGTCAGTAAAGATTTTACAAGTCGTGCCATATAAGTAATGTCTCCATATCTTCAATGCAAACACAACAGCAGCTAATTCTAAGTCATGGGTGGGATAATTTTCTTCATGAGGTTTTAGTTGTCTAGACGCATAAGCAATAACTTTCCCTTTTTGCATCAACACACAACCTAAACCCTTTTTCGATGCATCACTATACACCTCAAATCCCTCAGATTCTGACGGTAAGGTTAAAACAGATGCCGTAGTCAACAATTCTTTCAATTTCTGAAATGCTTCCTCACAACGGTCATCCCACTCATACTTTGTAGTCTTTTTCATTAAATTAGTGAGGGGTCTAGCAATGGTCGAGAAATCCTTCACAAATTTCCTATAGTAGCCAGCCAAACCCAAGAAACTCCTGATATCAGTAACTGATTTAGGTGTAGGCCAATCTTTCACAGCTTTAATTTTTCCTGGATAAACAGAAATTCCTTCACTACTAATGACATGTCCCAAGAAGGCTACCTTATTAATCCAGAACTCACATTTAGACAATTTCGCGTACAACTTATGATCTCTCAATGTTTGCAAGACTAGCCTAAGATGCTTTTCATGTTCTTCCTTACCCTTTGAATACACCAAAATATCATCAATGAAAACCACGACAAAACGATCAAGATAAGTTCTGAAGATTCTATTCATCACATCCATGAACACAGCAGGAGCATTAGTCAATCCAAAAGGCATCACAGTGAACTCATAATGACCATAACGTGTCCGAAAGGCAGTTTTAGGGATATCTTGTTCAGCAATCCTAAGTTGATGATACCCAGATCGCAGGCCAATCTTAGAAAAAGTGTCAGCACCTCTTAACTGGTCAAACAAATCATCTATCCTCGGCAATGGGTACTTGTTCTTAATGGTCACATTATTCAGCTCTCGATAGTCAATACACAACCTTAACCCACCATCCTTCTTCTTAACAAACAAAACAGGAGCTCCCCATGGCGATACACTCGGTCTTATGTATCCCTTCTCTATCAACTCTTGTATCTGATCTTTCAATTCTTTCATCTCAGCCGGTGCCATCCTATATGGTGCTTTGGAAATTGGTGCAGTTCCTGGCACTAAGTCAATGGTAAACTCTACTTCTCTATTAGGAGGCATTCCTGGTATTTCATCTGGAAACACATCTGGAAACTCATTTACCACGGCAATTTCATCAAGTCCTTTTTCTTCCACACTCGTGTCCTGGATAAAGCAGAGATAGGCTAGGTGGCCCTTCCTAATTTTGGTGAAGATGGACATGGCAGACACAATTTTGATAGCTGGTTTATGAACTACCCCTCTATAAGAAATTCTTTGCCCCTTGGGTCCTTTCATACTAACTTTTTGTTCAAAACAGTCAATGTTGGCCTTATACTTACCCAACCAGTCCATCCCTAGGATAACATCTATATTTAGAAGGTCGAATTGGATAAGGTCTGCAGGTAGTTTGGTTCCCATTATTTCTACATCTACCCCTTCAAAGATTTTATCACATGTAACGACTTTACCAGATGGAACAGCTATAGGTGTAGAAATTTGAGAACTAGGTTCAAGACACAACTTATGAACAAATGAAGATGAAATGAAAGAATAAGAGGCTCCAGAATCAAATAAGACAAAAGCAGGAGTATTATGGACTAGGAAAGTACCGGTCACCACATTGGTCGTAGTATCAGCCTGAGCTCTATTCATGACAAAGATTTGACCTGGATTGCGCTGGTTGTTCCCTCCTTGAGCATTAATGTTGGCATTCCCACCAGCGTTCCCATTGGCATTCCTAACAGCAGCTCCATTGTTGTTACCATTACCAGCTTGAGCATTGTTGTTGTTACCTTGGAATCTAGCATTGTTCCCATTATAGTTGCCCCTGAATTGGTTCTGGTTTTGGTTGTTGCCTTGGTAGTTGGGGCGAGTGTTATTGTTGTAGGAATTTTGGTTGTTGTTTTGGTAAGTAGGACGAGGATTGTTATTATATGAATTTTGGTTGAAGTTTTGGTTTCCCCTATTGTTTCCCACATAACCACTTCCCATTTGATTTTGGGGTTTAGACCTACACTCAAATGCTCTATGTCCTCTTTTCCCACAGCTATTGCAGTTAATCAATCTTCCAGCACAATCAACTCCAGGGTGATCTCCATTGCACGACTTACAATAATAATGACGCTCAAGCTTCTTGTCCTGATTACGGTTTTGGAAATTGTTCCCTGTAGAGTTTCTGTTGAACCCTTGGTTACCCCCAAAGTTGTTTGGCTTTCCCCTCTTATCATTCTCATGGTTGTGGTTCTTGCCAGTTTCATAAGTGTTGGATGTTTGGGGTTCAAACTTTCTTTTGTTGTTGCGGGTTTCCTCCCTGAGCTCATGCACTCTCCACCCACTAGCCGCTTTTCTATAAGCCTCATGCACATCAGCAAAGGTCATCATGACCATGGTTTCCTGGAGGCTGTAGTCAAGTCCCTCAATAAATCTAGTGATCTTTGAGGCATCATCTGGTAAAATAGTGGTTGCAAAACGAGAAAGTTCAAGGAATTTGGCATAGTAATCACTCACACTTCCCCGGTTTTGTTTCAGTGCTAGGAATTCGGAGAGTTTCCTTTGCCTAACATGCTCGGGGTAGAATCTCTGTCTTAGGGCATCCTTAAGGCTATCCCAATTGAAGTTTGGTTGAGCTTGGAAGGTTGCTCCAGTGGCTGACCACCAAATATCAGCTTCTCCTTTAAAGTAGAAGACAGCTCCATCTACCTTTTGGTTTGCTGGACAGTTAATGGTGTTGAAGATTTTCTCCATATCTCTTATCCAATTCTCAAGTTCAGTAGGATCTTCACGCCCATAGTAAAACTCAGGTTTCCTTTGGGATATCTTCTTAGCCCAGTCAATCACAGGTGGTTGGTTATTGTTTTGCAGCAATTGAACCACAGCAGCTGCAAACTGGTGAAATCCATCGTTTTGTTGTTGTTGGTTCATGTTTCTGTTAATTCGTCGTGTATAGTAGCGATGAATGGGGTGCATATAACCTACACTAACGAATTATTTATGATTACATTTCTACTTTACTTAATAGTTCAATATATAATGCAATTAGCACAAAATAACATTTCAAGTAATTAATAAAAGAAGTCATATAAATTTCATTAATAATAAAGCTTAAAGCATCCATAAATAATAAAGCATATAAATCATCGACGCAACGATGTCCAAACAATAGTCTAAGATGCTACTATAGAGCATTTTTATTATAGTTATTATGCTAGTCACTAACTTCCATTACTAAGGGTAGGGTGGGAGGGCACTATCCATGTTTTATCATGCTTCCTCTATAGTCGAGTCAATTATTTCTCCATCCTCTAGCCATTCCTTGTGAGCCTCTAAGAGTCTTGTAGCTAAAATCTCTGGAGTGATCAACCATCTACCTTGATGGGTATACTTTTCTACATTGGGTAATGCTCCTTTCTTGATAAGATCTCTATATTTACCCTTGAAATACGCCCATGGTGCTTTATTTGGTAGAGTCCTTAGAATAAATCTGGCTTGAGCAAGAGGGTGGAAATAGAAGTCATCCTTATATTTTCGCCCATAATAGTCACATTGATTAGCTACCCTTTGACAATATGCCACGATCTCTTCATCGTCTCCCATCCTAAGCCTCAATGGGTTGTCGGCTTTTATTTCAGCTTTGGTTGGTGTCCTAATTAAACGAACCATCCTATAAAAGGTACACATTAACTTAGCACTTATCCCCAATGAAGCAATTATGAGTACAATAATCAACATATAAATGAATTAACTTGGAATTCCTAACATTTCAGTCTCCACCAGCTCAAAGGTGCATTATTCCAATCATCACAAGAGATTATGACATTCACACCTTAGTTACAATCCATTTATCAACCATAGACATTTCATAGCATGCTTGTAAAATTCATAATTTCGTAACGTGATCCATATCATTCCAAACGATTAAGGTAACTTTTGATCTTCTGGAATTCTATCAATCTCATTCATTGCATTCCAATCATTTAAATTTTCAAATCATCGCATTCATTTATCAGAACTCCACCACCATGATTTGAATTCAATCAAGAGTAATCATACATAACCTCGCATGCAATATCAATACAAGTAGTAAGTAAGGTTGAATTAAGCACACATAAATAACAAACCCATCCCCCATACGGCTTGGTTCATTTTAAATTCTATATTATTATTTTGTCTTGTTCATTCTTTCATTCTATTTTCCTAATCTTATTAATTCATTTTAAGTTTTTGACCTAACCTGGCTCTGATACCAACTGTAACACCCCCAAATTTCCTTTCCCTTTTAAAAACATTTTTATCCCGAGCCAAAATACAAATAAGGAAATTCAGGGGTGTCACTCCGCACTCAAGTCAAAGACCCGAATGCTAGGAGATTCCAAAAGCCAGAATATGATTATCTAATGGTCTAAATTAATCTATTACAATCCATTAATTAAATTACAACAATTCGAAATATGAAATTATCTAAGTATAATAAATGGTCTAATAACTTAGAGTCCACCTAATATCTAATGAGTCGTCGTTCCCACATGCATCAATCACTGTAAACCTGTGGTGGATTTAAAACACAAAAACCACAGTTGAAAAAGTCAGTGAAATTGAGTAAGTCAACACCTCAACGTGTAGAAAACCAAAACCCTTACCTGGATTTTGAAAACATTTTAATTTTATTTTCGAAAACCACACTTAGCACGTTATCATATAAACCAATCATCAAGACAATTTACATCACCAGTATAGAAATATCACAGTAGCTTCAACAAGTATATAACATATCATTAATATAATCCAAATTATTCTTTTATATCTTTAATGAGGAATCCATGCCAATTATTATAAGTGGGATGAGCCGAATTTGTTTCCAACTCATCCAAACCATACCAAACATATATTTATAAATGGGTGAGCCGGTTTTTACCGAATCACCAAACCATACAATTATATACGTGGGTGAGCCGAATCTTTGTCGACTCACCAAACCATTATATACGTGGGTGAGTCAGTTCTTTGCCGACCCACCAAACCATACCATACAAGACTACTAGACCTTAAGTGTGCACACCCCCTATTAAGTATTGCTAACCCAATAGAGTAGTACTAGAGCCAAACCCACTTAAAAACCGATGCGGTGGGACAATAAAGTGGAGTCGATGTGACTCAAACCAATAAAGTGGAGTCGATGCGACTCAAACCAAATAATCCTCGTGTATCCTCATACTTTACTTATTTATTTTATTTATAATATTGGTCATTTACACACAAACTTATACTCCAATAATCATACAATCATTTATAATTCAACCATATCAATATCAATTGCACACCTATCAATCATAATTCCAATAACATCTTTTGAATCATAAAGCGAACAATATATCAATGCAATAATCAAATCCAATTCAATCAAGATACAATAATCAAAACAATAAATCGTTCTCCACCTAATATGATACTAAGTTTTCATCCAACACGCCAATCACTTAGCATATAAATTTTGAAAGGTTTCTACAAGTTTAAGAAGGGTTGAGCATGCTAGCTTACCTTTTTTTCAATGCACGCAAGGACACGACAGCACAACGGTCACTAATACTCTTCGTCTACGAACTCAGGGGCTACAATTACAACCAATAAATCCCAAATCAATACTAATCTCACCTAACCATTCATCTAATACTTATATTAATTCTATTCTATATGCAATGCCATGATAATTTAAATCTAACCCAACAATTTACAACTAACCAGAAATTCCAATTCTAATTCAATACTTTGCTTCTAATACTCAAACAACACTCAATTTATTTTAAAAATTCTCAAAGACTTGCAATTACTTTTAAAACAGAATCTAATTCATAAAAACAAACTTTTAATTATTATGATTTATTTAGGATTTATTTATACAATTTATATTATGTGTTAATTATGAAAAACATGGTTTAATTACACAAAATTATACAAAAAACGAATTAATTCAATTAAACTTCGAAAATCGATTTATAACTCTCTAAATTATCACCATGTCGAAATACTAACCATCCTAATTGATTCAAGCTAATTGACCTAATTAAGAAACAATTAACCCAAAATTTTCCCCAAATTGAAATTTCTACAAACTTGAACAAAACCCCAATTAAATCTCAACTAAATTCAAGAACCCTATTTAACAGATTATAAACATGTTAGAATCATAATTTACGAAGCTAATTAAACACAACTCGAATAATTACACTAATTAAACCCAAATTCGTAATTAGTAAAAATCAACATAAAACCATCATCAAAATCAAATCTTTATGCATAAAACTAACCCTAATCGATTACCCAATACTTATAACGTATACTAGGACTGATTAATCATGATTTGAAGTAAGAAAACGAATTGAAAATGATGATAATTGAAGAAGACGAAAAACAGGGGAAAAGAGGAGAAGGCGTTTGCTCACAAAGTTGAACGAGGAAAAGAGGTGGCGCGGTGGTCGGAAGAAGGAAAACGGCGGCGATCTGGGCAGGAGAAGATGGCGAGCTGGTCGGCGTTGGCGATGGGTGAGGAGGACGAGCGAAGAAGAGAAACAGGGGGTCGATCCCCTGTTTTTATAGAGAAGAAAGAGGGAGGGGGGTTTCGGCTTCTTTTTTTTTTTTCTCCGTTCATGTTTTTTTTTTTTTTCTTTTTCTTTTTCTTTCCTTTTTCCTTTTGTTTTTCTGATTTTTTTTTTTTCTTTTCTTTTTGGGTTGGGTTGGGGTATGATTTGTGTATGGGCCAATAGTGTTGGTTTTGGGTTGGTGTTAGTCCATTTGCTAGAGTTAACCAAATTTAGGAATAGATGCCCAAATAGAAATTCCGATTTTAAAAACCCTTTTCGAACTCATTTTGAAAACGACTCACAATTAACATTTAAAATCTTTTGCACTCCAATAATCTAGTTAATAAATTAAAATTATTAATATAAAATACTTTGAAATTTCGGGATATTACATCATCTCAATTCAAACCAGTTAACATTGACTGGGATGCAAGGAAATCTAAGGGGTTGTGCTACTACTGTGATGAAAAGTATACTCCTGGGCATGCTTGCAGGGCTAAAAGACAGTTGTACATGTTAGAATCTGACATTGTAGGAATGGAGGATGTGGAGGTGTAGGAGGAAGAGGAATAAGAGGAGGACCCATCCCAGGCACAGATAGCTCAAATTTCCATTAATTCCTTGGTGGGAAAGAGTCACTACGAGACTATGAGAACTCCAGGGCTGTTTGGGAAGAAAACACTGAGTGTGTTAGTGGATAATGGAAGTTCTCATAACTTCTTGGATGCTGGAGTGGCTGAAAAACTGGGATTAGAACTACATGATGTTTCTAACTTCAATATTTCAGTAGCTAATGGGGAGAAGTTGCTCTGTTCACACATGATACAAGGGCTTAAGTGGAAGATTAGGAACACAGAATTCAGGGCTAATTTCTATGTAATACCCCTGAGAGGATGTGATGCTGTGCTTGGAGTACAGTGGTTGGAGACACTAGGCCCTATCACCTGGGATTTCAAGGATTTGACTATGGAATTTGTATTTGAGGGCAAGAAGCAGCTGCTCAAGGGAAGCAAAAACCCTGGTATCAAGCTACCTTCAATGAAAAATATGAGTAGGACAATGTTGGAAGGAGCACAATTAGCCATGATCTATCAGCAGGTTGACATGGTTGGGGAGTTTTTTGCCATACAGTTTAATACTGACATCACTGGGGAACCTACCCAAATGCAACCACTACTAGACAAATATGCTGAGATCTTCGAGGAACCCACAGAGCTTCCTCCCTTCAGACCAGGTCTAAACCACAAAATCCTGCTTAAGAATGACTCTGAGCTAATCAAAATCAGACCCTACAAATACCCAATGGTGCAGAAGGATGTTGTTGAGTCAATGACAGAGGAATTGTTAAGGAGTGGGGTCATCCAGCATAGTACAAGCTCATATGCCTCACCTATGGTGCTGGTTAAAAAAAAGATGGTTCATGGAGGTTATGTGTTGATTATAGAGAGTTAAATAAGCAGACTATTAAGGATAAATTCCTTATTCCCTTGATAGAAGAGTTACTGGATGAGCTACATGGCTCTAAGTTTTACACCAAGATTGACTTGAGAGCTGGTTTTCACCAGATTCATACGGAGACAGGAGATGTGTACAAAACTGCATTCAGGACTCATTGTGGACACTTTGAGTACCTGGTTATGCCCTTTGGGCTAACCAATGCACCTTCCACTTTCCAGAGCCTCATGAATAAGGTGTTCCAGCCACTTCTAAAGAGATTTGTCTTAGTATTCTTCGATGACATTCTTATCTATAGTCCAAGTTGGGAGCTGCACCTGCAGCATGTGGAAGAAGTGTTGCAGGCTAAGAGGAGGCATCAATTATATGCTAAGCCTAGTAAGTGTTGTTTTGGAGCAACACAGCTTGAGTATTTGGGTCATATTATCTCAAGAGAAGGTGTGGCAACAGATCCAGCAAAGATCGAAGCTGTAACTAAGTGGCCAGCTCCCAAAACACTCAAACAACTAAGAGGGTTTCTGGGGTTGACAGGATACTATAGGAGGTTTATCCAGGGACCATTAGCAAGCCCTTAACCAATATACTTAAGAAGGATGCATTAAAATGGAGTAAGGAAGTCGAGATTGCATTCATCAAACTCAAGGAGGCTATGACAACTGCACCAGTCTTGGCCCTCCCTGATTTTTCCAAACCTTTTGTCATTGAGACAGATGCATCAGGAGATGGGATTGGGACTGTCTTGATGCTGAATCACCATCCCATTGCTTACATTAGCAAGGCCTTATCTCTGAGCACCAGGCTCTGTCTGTTTATGAAAGGGAACTACTCGCCATCATCTATGTTATTTCCAAATGGGGGCAATATTTGACTGACAGACACTTTATAATCAGGACAGATCATCAAAGTTTAAAATACCTTTTGGAGCAAAGGCTGACCAGTCCATTTCAGCAAAAATGGCTTGCCAAGTTGATGGGGTATAATTATGAGATAACCTACAAGAAGGGAAAGGAGAATCTGGCGGCAGATGCTCTGTCCAGGGCATACTCCAGCTCTGAGTTATCCAGCTTATATATCAACACATTGAGCACAGATCTCCATGACAAGCTTGTATCTTCTTGGTCCGATGATGAAAACTTGAGAAGATTAACAGATTAGCTGAAAAAAGATCCAACCTCACACAAGGATTACATATGGGGGGATGATACACTCAGGAGAAGGGGTAAGCTAGTGGTTAGGAATACCAATGATTTAAGGAGGACAATTCTCACTACAGTTCATGATACCCTCCAGGCTGGACACTCTAGGATTGAGGGGACATATCAGAGGCTCAAGCAAACCTTCTATTGGAAGGGGATGAAGAAAGATGTACAAAAATATGCCAAGCACTACACCATCTGCCAACAATGCAAATGTGATACTGCAGCCAGTCTTGGGAAGCTTTGACCTTTGAGCATACCTAACTCAATTTGGACATCAATCACCATTTTTTTTTATGGATGGATTACCAAAATCCATGGGGTGTGATTCCATAATGGTAGTAGTGGACATGTTGAGCAAGTCAGGTCACTTTATACCATTGAAGCACCCTTACACAGCCATTGATGTAGCTCAAGCTTACTTTGACTACATATACAAGCTACATGGAATGCCAGAATCAATAGTGTCAGACAAAGACTCAATATTCCTCATCAATTTTTGGCGGGAGCTGTTCACAGTGCATGGGGTTAACCTAAACCTCACATCCTCATACAACCCACAATCTGATGGGCAGACAGAGGTGATTAACAGATGTTTGGAGGCATATTTAAGGTGTTTTTGCAGTGATACTCCAGTGGATTGGTGTAAGTATCTCCTAGCTACTGAGTACTGGTATAATAGCTCCTACCATAGCTCGCTAAAAGCCACTCCTTACGAGGTGCTCTATGGGCAGCCCCCACCTTTTCACCTACCATACCTACCTGGGGAGAGTAAGGTGGAGACAGTGGACATGATACTAATTGATAGAGAAAAGGCATTGCAGAGCATTAAGTCCAATTTGGTCCGGGCTCAAAATCGAATGAAGCAGCAGGCGGATAAACAGAGAAGTGACAGGGAATTCAAGATTGGAGATTGGGTATACCTTAAATTACACCCTTACAGGCAAATCTCTGTGGAAAATAGGAGTAATCAGAAGTTGGATAAGAAATACTATGGTCCTTGTCAAGTGCTGAAGAAAATTGGTAAGGTTGCTTATAGGCTAGCCCTACCACCTGGCTCCAAAATCTTCCCTACTATACATTTCATGTCTCTCTGCTGAAGCAATACTATGGGGATACACCATCATTAGAGCAGTCATCTCCCGATCATCCACTTCCATCTAAGGAGCCTGAGGCTGTACTTGCCAGGATGTTTGTCAAAAGAGGGAGGGTCACAGCCACCAAGGTTCTGGTTAAATGGTCTGACTCAGCTCTGGAAAACGCCAGTTGGGAATTTCTATATGATCTGCAGAAGAAGTTTCCTTCATTCGATCCTTGGGGACAAGGATCAGCTGATGGGGAGGGTGATGATACAACTGGTTTTGGCGCTGGCTTTGGTGCGCATAATTCGAATGAGCCAAGACAGCTGTCACGAGTTGAGAAGCATCCAGAAGCTGCACAGGTGTCAGAGGACCAACTGTTAGGAATTCCAGAAGATTGTGTGGGGCCTAGCAATCATTGTCATGTTGCGTCAGCTGATGATTAGCTAGAGGAATTCTGCCGTTATTTCTGTACTTGCAATCTTGTACTTTTCAGCTTGAATAGCAAACCCAAATGAATAAGTTGAATCATACATGACCTTATTCATTTGGGTTACTTTTTTTTTCTCCGATTTTTATGATTATTACATGTCGTTTTGTGAAAAACAATAAGTCGGCCCCTTAAACTCTCAACTCACCAAGTCATCAAAATTAAAGGTGTTTTTTTTTTTTTAACGAAACTTTGTTGGACTTGAGATACTTAAATGCTAATGCTCTTAGATACGAAATGAACGTTAGAACTTCAACTGTAATCCGCCGTCGATTTCCATTTCTTATACCCTAACTAATAATGTGTTAAAAAGTGAACAGCTATTCGTCGCCCATGTTTTACTACTTTCACCCAACCTTTTACAACATTTTCCACTTATACCCTTATTTCCATAAATTACATAAACAATCTTTATTATTCCCCCATACCTCTGATTTATGTCATTTCTCTGTCCGAAATTACATCCCCTTTTACTCGTCTTATATTAATTCATCTAACAATCAGGACAAATTGCTCCGTCGCGGCGTCGCCCACTCGCCCTTATGAACACATCGCTAAAACAGTTATCCACATGCTTGTCACCTAATACAAATGTATAAGTCAGATATACAACATCGCAAGACCAAAGTGTTAGACGCAGGATGTCCTTTGCTTATATAATACGGAGTACTTTGTGTAATTACTTTAATTTGTTCAGAGTTTGCACAACAACGATAAATTCAGAGAGCTGCAACTTTAGTACTCATCTTCTCATGATCAGATTTATTATTAATGTATCCTCATACTTTTGCAAATTCAGTACCATGCCCAATACATCTAACTTTATTTATCAACTAAAAACAATATATGTAGTAGGAATCAGTAGCTCAATGAAATAATGCATTTTCAATTGACATAGAATATAGTGAAATTCTCATTAACAATTTTGGTTTTGATTGGTGAATTACAATTAATTACAAAAACATTTAAGCGTACTTTGGTAGCTAAATGTGATATTCTATGAAGAATTTCTAGATTTGAGGTATGATAATTGATGTAGATATTCAAATAGAAAGGGTATTTTGGGAATATAGTGGGCGACATTAGTAATAAAGCGGGCGATGAATAACACCTCTCGTTAAAAAATCACCTCTTGGGAAAAACTTAAAAGTCATACCATACGCCATGGAACATGACTTTGATTTTGCTCGGTGCATAATAAAATCTGAGAGATGCTATGGTCACTCTCCCTTAGAGAGTGACAATAAACACTCATTCTCCCATTGGCTACCACAAAAACAACAAATATTTAATGTTCCAATGTAATGCTTTTTTAATTAAATGATTCCCAAGAAAAATTTACTGCACAATTTTTTGCACAGTGGGTCCCATAAATAATTACTGTCAACTGTGTCAAGTAAAGCGCCAAATTTTACCGCCATTATTTCTGGGGGGCAATCAAAAGACATATCCCCAGCCATCACTTTGCTTAAATAAATCAATTAAAGATATAAGAAAGCAAAAATAATCAAGACAGCCATACATAGGTCAACGTTTAGACATTTTCCTAAAACAAAAAAAAAAGTTCTTTGACAATCTTAAGGCTCCGATTATATGCATGAACTACAAAAAGGTGGTTAAACAAAAAATCTCAAAACTCTCATCAATCTTGTGTTGGAAGATAGGCATGTGGAACCCCGGATAAAAATGCATACATATCCTGATGCATATATAAAAATAAAAAGAATTAGTGATAAAATAAAAGTTGGAACTTATATGAAAAAATGTAGTACGAGTACAACTTTTAACGTTTGACAATAGTCTTTGTCATTTTGATACCTGATCTGGAATGTACTGCTCTAAGGCATGACCTTTTCCCGACACCATCAAATAACGATTTTCAACCTGTTACGTAGTATACTATCAGAAAAATTCCTACCAACACGGTTTAATGTGGAAATAAAAATAATGTCAAGAGGATAATAAACTACCATGTTCGGGATATATTGTTCCATTGCGTTTCCGACATGATTAACATCTAAGACATTACGCTCCTAGAATACAAAAATGATTAGTAACACACTTGATAAGTCAATCTAAAGTATTTGAGCATACCTCAATTTGCAAAGGAGTTCCCAGACTTCGATTTGGCATACTGAATCCGTATAACAAAGATAAATTAACTAATATAAATATGAAAATAATTTGTTTAGTCCCAACCAATGAAGTACTCACCATTTTTTGTTTCTTAATGGAGCATTTTTGCCTTGCCTTGGACTTTTCCACTCCACACTTGATTCTTTTGATTGCCCCCCGAGATAATGGCGGTAAAATTTGGCGCTTTACTTGACACAGTTGACAGTAATTATTTATGGGATCCACTGTGCAAAAAATTGTGCAGTAACTTTTTCTTGGGAATCATTTAATTAAAAAAGCATTACATTGGAACATTAAATATCTGTTGTTTTTGTGGTAGCCAATAGAAGAGTGAGTATTTATTGTCACTCTCTAAGGGAGAGTGACCATAACATCTCTCGTAAAATCTGTCGTACACCCTACAAAGTTATTTGTTTTTCTTAATTTCCTCACTCCCGCTTCTTCATTGATTCTCAGCCAACCCAAAAACAAGTAATAAAAACGGTTACCACCGCCACGCCGCCCCGACCATAAACAACACCTATTCGCCCCCTCCCGCCGTGCGCTCTCTCCCTCAGCCACCGCGTTTATCACCGCCACCACCGTCAACTCCGCCCTCCGCCCTCCGTCCACCTTACTCCACCTTCTCCCCTCTTCCGGTAATCCCTAACTCCGCCAAATAAATTTCCACCAAAATTCATCTAATTAGCATACACCGCCCATCCGTTTAATTGTCTTACCGTTTTCTCTTTCCCACCGTCCGTCTGAATCCGCTGTCGATTCGAGATAGACGACGGACCGTGAGAGATGGCGAAGAAGCAGCAGCAGGAAGATGAATTAGAAGAAAGTAGGAGAGAAGTGAGAGAATTCTTTGGGCTTAATAACTTGAAAAGAAAGCCAATTCCTTGTTATACTTTCAATACCCTCGTCCATTGGTTCTCTCTTATGCCTGATCAAACCAAGAATCCATTAGCCGAGTACGCCAATGATCCCGACTATTCCAAAGACTTCGGTACTCTCTCACTCACTCGCTCATTTTCTCACCTTTTATTTCCGTTTTTCTTGGTTTCGTCTTCTTGAATTTTCTTTTGGTGTTATATATGCGTGGCATGGGCGATCCCAATTCCTCGTACGACTATTACTCCAGTGTCGTGTTTTTGTTTGAATATGTGTGAGAAATTTAAATCAAATAAGAACCTAATGAAATCGAGGAAGTATTAAGTATTATTAGCTCAGTGCATGATTTAATTAGGATAGCATTAGGAAGTATTGCTGGGGAATTATAGGCACCATTTGTATATGAGCAAATGACTACCACTCCGTCCCACATTAAACTTCCATGAGAAGTTTAATATGGGACGGAGTGTAGTTATTAGAAATGAGCGTGTGAAGGATACAGTTTGGCATGAAAGCTAAGAAATTTCTAGTTTGTGTACCATGTTTGGCGTGACTGGAATTTTGCCGAGAACAAATAAGAGTGTTAAGGATGCATTAGGATGATTTCGACTCTGCCTTGCTTATTCAAATGCTCATCATATAACCGAAATTCAGTGAATGCCTTAAGATGGTTGCTGCTAGAAAATTGAGTGAGCAGTTGTTGTTTTCCCTTTGACTTTTGTTAAATCTGTGTGCTATTTATTAAATCCAGTTTGTGAATTTCATGAATTCGTTCTCATGAGTTTGTTCATTATTCTTATTTGTTTGTAGAGTTTCCGAAGTGGAATATCCCTAAACTTGATACTATTGGGAGACAAAGCAAAGGTTTGTGCTTTATGACATTTCATTCGTTTGTGTTTTCGCTTACTGAGGTAGGATTTAGGTGAACATTAGGTATACACGATGTTATGAATACTACCATAGAACTTACTGTAGATACTTTTTTTTTTTTAGTTGTTGTTGTTGGTGGTTACACAAGACGGTTACTGGATGACGATTCATATTAGCCGACCCCAAATCATTTTGGGAATAAGGCTTGGTTGTTGTTGTTGGTGGTGGTGTAGATACCTGATTGAAATCCCTTTGCTGACTATAGTGGTATTCAGGTGTTTTGTTATTTTATTAGGGTTGGGTCTAGTGTTTGGCTTGGAGATGAGTGTGTGAAATGAATTCCTAGAGGGGGCATTTGTTTGATTCTGAAATCGGGTGATTGTTTTCTGAATGAGTTAGGGTGACAGGAATAAGTAATGAGGATGGTCCGATTGTAGGTTGTGATGTGCATGGCTGTATTGATCTTGAGTAGTGCTCTCGAAGTTTCTTCGACATATTTTGTTGTTACACACTGGCATCTATCTGTGTCAATTTCAAAGACTTGAATGCACATAGTAATTGCAGTCTGTTTCCTTTGAAATTCTGCATTTCCACACCAAAATTTGAAGCTCACTAAGTTTTATTCTGCAATTAAATAGTATACGGTCACAAAACATGTAAGAAGTGGTCTAGGTTTCTTCCTTTGTAAGTGCATACTACTTGAGTTAGTGAGTTTTTTTTTTTTTTTTGCCGAATTACATAGTTAGTGGCGTTCCTTCCATTCAGGCAAAGACGATGTGCATGATTATTCTGGGGCAAGGAGGAAGAAAGAGCGTTCCAATGTTTTGGTTCATCCCTCTGGTGTGGAAGATGGGAATTCTTTCCTTCATCACGAGAGAAACAGTGATGGAACTTTGGTCACTTTGTGTAAAGATGGCGTTTTAAGGGGACCGGAATTGACAATAAATGAGATGTCAAAAGCCTATGATGAGGTGGGCATTAATGCTGAAGCTACTGGTACTTCTAATATTCATGGTGAAGCATCTTTGACCATGGAAACCAATTCTGCAAAGCTTACTGCAGGAGAGATTTCAAAGTTTATAGTGGTAGATGGGAAGAAAGGAATGGATGTGGAAGTTAATGCGTCAATCTCTGAGGTTGTCGTAGGCATTTCTCAGGCTCAGCATTCTGTTAAGATATCTAGCAACCAACATTTTGTGAACAAGAACGCTGCATGTCGCCAAGATGCTAAGAGGAAGGATAGAGAGCTTTGTGTGGAGAAAATTCCGCAGGAGCTATCAGAAGTTGGAGGTCATATTTCGAGTAGGCTGGAAGGTAAGAATGCAGTTGTTGATAAATCTGGGAAAGGGGATCAATTCACCGTCACTGCTAAGGGTAAAACAAGTAAGGTTAAGAATACCAAGAAGACTTCTAGAAAAGATGTACAGTCAGGAAAACATAAGAATATATCTGTCAATGGCGAAGCTTCCTATGGCATGAAATCAGGAGGTGATGATCCTATGGTTGATAGTATGACACTGAAGCAAAGCGCTCTACCATCAATGAGCCCATCTGTAAGAAAGGTATGAGTTTTTTGCTTTTCTGTATCTGTTCGATGAGGTTAGTATCACTTGTGTCAACTTATGTGTTATGTATACATGAATCACTTACCTTTTGTGATGGTACTTGAATGGGTGGAAGTTTGGCAAACTATGACTCTATCATGATTTTGTAAGGTTATTCCATGCTCCACTCGTATTATTTTTATCGCTTTGACAATCATGATTACATTTGTCCTTTGAGTAGCATAACATCATGTTATACTCATGGTTTCAGGGACCCATTTGAGTAGCATTTTAGCCTTTAGATGACTCTTGATTGTTACACTGGTGTCCCTTGATTATTTTCTTCCGTATTAAACACTAAACATCCTCAACAGTTGGTACATCTTTCATGTAAATTAGGCCCGTCTTCTGCCAGCCAGCTTTGTTGTTTCAAAAAGCTGTCTCTGTCTGCATTTCTTCCTGTTTTAGTTTCTGTACAGAAATTGAACCAAGAAAGAAGATAGTTGCATGGTCCTTAAGTGTCATTAGCTCTGCTATTATTAACAGACAAAGCTATCTCCCTTTTTCCCTTGGTTAATCTCAATATAGTTTACTGCTATTTCTCTTGATTTTTGTAAAACTTTTTATAGGGATGAGCAACTCACGTAATCGTTGACCTCTTGCCACTAGTCGTTGTATTTTGATGTATTTCTATCTTTTCTTTGTTAGGCTTTGAAGTATTTAACTTTCTGATGTCTGATAGACTGTCTAATCTGTCTTTTATTTCAGGATGAAATTTTTTGGCCCAAGAGTTGCGAGAAATTGCGATATACTCGAGAGCAGCTGCTGGATCTGAGAAAGGTAATCTATTACCTGAATTGTTCAGATATCTCTGTAATTCTTTTATGCCACTCTATTTAAGCAGGATTTCTTGGTGGGTAATTATCACTCAGGGTGGTTTAGATCATTATACCTTAGTTGGTAATTTGGTATGCATTTTAGGGGGTGGGTACCTGCAATCCTTTTTTAATATAATTTCGTTTTAGAAGGCGAGCTGATGGGTAGGGCCATGCAGGTGAATGTTTTTTTGTTTCTTTTTCTTTTTAAAATTATTCCGGGAATGATATTTCAAGAGGTTTTGATGGGCTGAAATGTTCAGTGACCCTTGGGTTGGAATATCACTGTCCCTAAAAATGTATGGAGCCTCTCTCCCCTGGCATCAAGTGATGAGAAGAGAGGAATTCCTCTAACGCATATTATTTTAAAAATTATGGCTACTCTTCCCCCTGTAAGCTTTTTCGAGATAAGTAAATAGGGATACTATGTAAAACGACATAATCTCACTAGCATTCTTACACTGTTTCTCAATTGTTGATGCATGCGAATAGCGAAGATTATCTCCTCTAAGGAACATTTTTCCCCTTCCTTTTTCTGTGCATTTGTTGGTTAACTAACTAGCTGAGTTTTGTTTAAATCTTTCCTGAAGGGTGTGTTCTGAACAATAACTGCTGATATTCTTAATGATTTTAGTATGTTGTTTTCTTTGCTGTATTTTGGGTTTATATTTGGTAATTTGTGTTTCATGATAGATTGCTGTTGTTCCCGAGCATATCAAAAAAGTTGCACAAGAAATCAAAGCTGAAATACATGGAAAAGACCAGATTTCTGCTGCTCTAAACGTCGCTGTAAGTTGTATCTGATTCTGGACCTCAGATTTTTCATGAAAATGGTGTTCAATAAATAGCTTGTATTCATACCCATTTCACTTCCTATGTTTGTTTTCGCTTTCATGGGCCTGTTTAACTGGTAGTAATTTATTTCATCTTCACAGAATAAATTGAATACTCCAACAGTCCTGGGAACTTTTGGAAGAAACTATCACAAAACTTACATAGTAGAGATAAAAATAAACAATAAAGTTAAGTTGAAACAGGTGATACCAAAAATTTCCCACCATCACCAGGTTCTGAGAATGCTAGTGATTATTGTAGAAAAGCCATTTGATGAAGCTTGCTATTGGATAATGTAGGTTTTATGGTTTTCTTCATTGATAAAGGAAAATAATTATTAAGGGTTAAGAATAATATCAATGTGTGTGAAGAGTAGAAGTTTACATCCAAGAATTTGAAGAGATTGAACTACAGTCAAAAAGGTTGCCAGGAAAGAATCTACAAACAATGTTATTAAACATAGGTTAGGCTAAGTACTTTCTCTTAGAGAAACTCGCTAAGTGCTACTTTCTTCAAGAGAAACTCGCTAAGTGCTGGTTCAGAAGATCGCATACTGCTTTAGCAGTGCTATTGTTTTGTAAAATCAAAGCGGCTCTCTTCCTACTATTCTAGACACTTGAGCCCATAGGTAGCAAGTTGCTTCTTCTTCCAACCATAAGTCATGCAGGAAACCTGCAAGTAACCAAGCTTCATTACTATTGTCTTAAGACTGTTGATGCCATAGGAGCAACTTCGTAATGCTACATTTATGGTTGCTACTCTCTTTTAAAGACATTTGATGGAAGCAAGCAATTGCATAAATTCATTCCTTTTTACCCTTAAATTTAATCTTCATATATGCCGTTTATCCTGGCAATTAAGTTCCGTTTATCTTCCCAAGACGGTAGCAAGTCATAAAGGGAACCTCAGTTGGCTAAAAACTTCCGTTGTAACTTATCTGTAGGTTCTAGCATTTATTTCCTTTTTCTCCTTACCTTTGTGTGCTTTTTCTTGGAAATTGATGTCCAGTGTGGTGGACAATAATGAGATACAAGCAAGATGAAGATAGTGCACTATCAGAGTACTACTTTAGAACCTAGTAATAATTGTGATGTGGTTGCAGCTGCTTTGGGGTGAGTACACTATTTTAGAAAAATATAAATTTGAAGATCCGCAAAGCTTTATACTTCTAGTGCAACATTTGTGGAATGTCCTTTGACTCAGAGCTCCTTGTAATCTGAATCTGACGAAGCCGAATAGGGTTTCTTGATTAGTAAGAAAAATTTGAGAGTGATTTGTTAAGTCACTTGAGTGTTTAGCGGAGGATAACGGAGCCAGGTTTGAAGCCTTCAGCAGAGGGTGCCAAGAAAGTAGTGTGCAAGTTGAAGCTGCTTTTGTCTTTTGACGTTGTCTTTCCTTACAGGAAGTCGATGTCTCTGATTTCTTGTGTATAGTGTTTTGTTCTTTATGTAAGTGCTTTCTCTGTAAATTTGTGTGCAACGCCTGATGTGTGCTTATATAACAGGAAACTGGCATCTTGAAGAACAAAAGGGGAGGTTCCGAAGCAAGGAAGGAAAAGAAAAAGGTTACTTTTGCTTTATGATTTCTCATGTTAGATTGATTGAGAAACGTTTTTGTGAGCTATCTGTCTTCTGGTCTGATGATTTTGTGGTATATCGAAGGGATGTCTATCAACCTAAAATGGCCTTGATTGCATAATACTTTCATCTATGTTTCAATGATATGTACTTAGCTATTAGTGATGTCATATTTCTACATATGTTTCCTTTATGGTAGCATCTCGGGTTTCATACTAACATACTACATAATCATAAGTGGTATAAGAGAAGGATGCTTGACATGAGTAACTAAATTTATTGTTTTTTTATTACCCAAAAGAGATGCGGAGCTGTTGTACATCTTCTCATTTCTGCAATAGGTATCCTTCCAAATCTCTCCAACTTTGGAGATATATGGTTTCTTCAAAATGGAGGAAAAATAACTATTTCCATCTCCCTGCCCTTCTATTCTCTCCCCATGGATACGATATTCAAACAAACAAATTTTGGATCCCTCCTCCCTCACTAATTCCATCTCGTTCCCCTTCTTTGGCATTTGAATTCCACAATTTACCACATTGATGAAGCAATATGCTTTCCGTATACACAAATGGAAGTTGAAATCTTGATATGAACCACTATAGATGTCATGCTGCATTAAGTAGCTTGCTCATGCGAACATATAAGTATTGGTGTTTTTGCTGGAGAAAGGGTGTCTGAATGTTGCTAGTTAAGGTGACCCATCATAAGTCTTTAACCCCTGCACGGTTCGGAGAGCACTTTTAGTCTGCGTTGGTGATTCCCCGTGTCCCCTTCGTTGGGTGGTGCTTGCATGGGGAGTGTGCTACCTAAAATGTGTTTTTTCTTGCTTTTTTAGGGAAAGGTAATAGGTGCTTTCAAAGCAACTCCTTTAACTCTTTTTGTAACAGAGTTGGGTCGATCTGTAACATTTGTTTTTAAAAAAGATCTATGAGGACACCTTACCCTCATTACTTTGATATCTCTATTGATCAATTAGGATATTTGATAAAATATAAAAAAATATTTAAAATTTATAAAATTATACAAGCGATTTTTGTAGATTGACAGCATGTATCTATCAAGAGGGAAATATATCTTCCCTTCTTGCTGTGGTCCGGATATTCAGAAATTCACCACCCTAGTTGACGATAAACATTAACTATTATCATAAATGGTGTCTTTCAAAACGCCAGAAACTTATACGGGGCAATACGAGTGCAATAAAGGCGATTAGCATCACTTGAGCACTGTACACATATCTCATCAGAGGGAAATGGCTTTAGGGATTTTCTCCTATTAAACGGACATTTTATTATATTAGATAAAGCAATTGACAAATATTCAAAGAATATAAGAGTTGATGGATCTCTGAATAATAATTCTTGGAGTCTTAAGCTGGGATAACTCGTGTAATGACATGACGTCCTTGCATGACATATACTTAGAACCTAAAGAACTTGAGACCATAGTTTGAAAAGGCATGAGCTGCTCCGAGGCAGCAAGTCATTTCCTGTTTTTTCTAAAAAAATATGAAGAAGAAGAACAAGCTGAATAGAAATGAAAACAAAGAAACGAAAAAAGAAAGAAGAAAAGTACCATCGTCTCGGTCACCTCGCGTTTTTTGTAAAACTAAGCTTGAGACTTATTAAGGAATTTTGTTTTAAAGCCACACATCCGTCTAGACTTTCCATTTCCTTGTCTGCTTTTGTCTCCCAGAATAAACCTAGAGAGGCGATATATTTTGTGATTGGTTGTAGGCGTCTCATATTTTTGCTTTCATGGAACGTTTCAGCATAACTTATCTTCTTGTTACCTGGGATTTCATTTTGCTTGTTGTAGATATTTCAACGTAGCATAGAATCATACAGCTCTAGATATCTGTAACGAATTAGAAAGGGTGGTTTGTAAGCAGTTTGCTAAAACATATATCGAACATTAACTTACATGCAGACTCCACCAATATAATGGATTTTAATGAGTGATAATGAGTCGATGGTTGCCACTCCCATAATCAGATCGTTGTCTCTTGTTCGGGAGCCATTATTAGTGGGATTGGTCTAGTATCTGGTCTTTTGGTAGCCCCTTAGCACTTACTAGGTTATGTTATTTAGCCATTATTGATGGGTTATGTTATTTAGCCATTATCGATGGAATTTTTTTTTTTGGGAGGATAGGGGTTCTAACTTCTAACTTAGCTACTCCGTGGTGCTTGTGGATTGCCTGGATTTGGTATCCGGTATCTGCAGTCTGAATCCTTGATTCTTCTCAAGCGTATAAAGTTGAGTAATGCCACAAATTTTATTGTTCTTGTTGTTGCTTTTAGGTATTTGGTAAATGCTTGTGGAGCTTTAAATTCATTTAGTGAGAATGTGAGAGAAGAACTTATCCAAGTGAATTGTGTATGCATTATCTTTACCCTTTTTGACGTAACTCTTTATACAAAATATTCAACGAGGAAACCAAGTGGTCATTGTATTACAATCAAAAGATTTCCTCCAAAAAAACCGGGGTTTATGTTATCGTGAATTCTCATTAATCATTTATGTGATGCTGCCAGATCTCTCATATGAGTAGCTTTTTATATGGATGTCCTTTGCAAAGTTGAATGATAGGCTCACAACATTAGTGCTTGCTCGATGAAGTCTTATCTTACTTTGGGAGAGACTCCACTTTCCATCAAATTTAATGAAAGTTGATTTTGACCCTTAGTCATTCTAACTAGTAATTCCAACATAATTCAATGCTACTTTAGAAGGTCATACATTGCATAGTAAAGGACTGATGTTGCTTCTGAATATGTCTCTTTCAAACCAACATATATAGTTATCCTGAATCATCGTGCAAGTCTTGACCAACATAGTTTATCCCTGACACTCTCCCTGCCCCTTTTGAAATATCAGATGACTTTTTCTTATTTTACATTTATAACTATCCACAATTTGACGGATATCATGCTACAGCTGAAAAAAAAGTTGAAGCGAGCTGAAGTAAACCGAAAACTTGGTGTGAAGAGATTGAAGCTTAAACCTGTTGTGAAGCCCAAAGTTGTGCAACCCTGCCGTCACTATCTTAACGGAAGATGCCATGAGGTTTGTTTTGCTCCGTTTTCGTGTTTACTAGAACAACGATACGCAATTATGCCTGACTTCTTCATTAGTGAATTCTGTATTTGATTATTTGTACGCTTTGCTTCATTTGATGTTGTCATAATTGGATTCAGTGTGCTTTAAGTTTTGTGTGGAGGTTGTTCAATATAGTTTATCTTCCTCTCCACCCTGCACTCATCAATATGTCATATTATCATATCTTATATGCTAACTCTTTGATAAGTTGTAAAGCCTCGACTATTGACAATATATAGAGATTTAGCCGTGCAAGGAATGAATAGGTTTCTAGATCTTCACGAAAAGTTATGCAGTGAGTCTAGCAGGCCTGTTGCTTATATTTAGAATGTAAGTCACCATTTCTGATCGTATAACTTTTTGATTATATCTACAGTATATATTCTCTAATAGGCTTTCTGTAGTTCTCTGTAGTCATTTGTTTGATTATATACGTAAGCAGCTTTGATGACATGAGAAAGTTCTGTTGTGTTTCTCATATCACTACTCATTTGCAGGGTGAGAATTGCAAGTTTTCACATGATGTGGTGCCGTTGACGAAATCCAAGGTAGATTTATATTGTACCCATCTTTCTGAAACTTACAGCTTCTTGCCAAAATATCTACTTGGGAACTCTTAACAATAGCTGCTAAACTTTGCACTTACTCTTTTGTTGCTTGAATATATAACATTGCTCCAGACATTGTCGAGCTGACGGTACAGACCTAAGTACAGTTGAATTCAAAACGGAAGTTTATTAGTTTGTCACATTCAAAACAAGAAACAACTACGTCATGTTACGTCATGTTCAAAAGTATAAATAAATTGAGGACATCAACCATATTCTACATACCAGAGTGGGTCGAAGTCTTGGGGTCAAATAAATATCAGGGCCTAGATTAGCTACTTAATATGTCGTAGTTGCTGTCTAAGGTACAAAAGATTAGTTGATGTTGTTTGGCTGAAAAGTTAACTGGCAGCAGTTTAAAAGTTAAAGAGAGGGAAAACGAGAAGAGTCGAGGGCAATTTATAAACGTACAAGTAGCATACTAAATATATTTTGTATTGCTAATGGTCTTGTTCATGTCTCTTGTAGCCTTGCACTCACTTCGCACGCCATGCATGCATGAAGGGCGATGACTGCCCGTTTGATCATCAGCTATCCAAGTATCCATGTAACAATTACGCGGATACAGGTTTTTGTGGCAGAGGTGATAACTGCTTGTTTTCTCACAAGGTAATTTTCTCTTTCACTTAACTACCTGTCACATACCTCCTGGAGTAATTTTTCTTTGGGAAATTTTCCAATATACCCCTGAGGTTCCCGAAATTTTCAGGTATACCCCTCAGGTTACCGAGCTCTCCAGCGTGCCCCTGAAGTTTGCAAAATCGTGTTTTTTTTTGTGTTTTTCACTAACGGCATGTAACACCGTTAACACATATGTATTTATTTGAAATAATTTCTCATAATTAGCCTTTTTATCACATTAATAACTAAAACAAAACCAAAAATTCAAAAATCAATAAACCCACCCTTTTTTTTTTCTCTCCTCTCCATTTCCCCTCTCCTCCCCACCACCAAGCACCACCTTCAAACGGTGGCCACAAATACGGACCACCATCAACCACAACGACACCATCACCCCCGGACGTGCCCCATTCCGGCAACCACACGCCGACCATTATGCCCAAGCCCCGACCTCCGTTCCTCCATGCCCACGCTTCTTTCTCTATCCCTCCATCCTCCCATTTACACCTTCCCCCACCTTCATCCTTGCTCCACCACCCCTCCATCATGGTCCACGTCCACCTACATACGTCGCCGGAGACCTCCAATGTTGCCATATAAGAAGGAAAATGAGGAGAGAGAAAGTTGTGAAAGTAAATAAAATGGTGGAGATATGTGACCGTGGAGGCCAAAAGAGGCGCGGGTGGTGGTCGATCATAGCCCACGTGGGGTCGGCATAGGGTCGCCAGTGGTCTGGTGGTGGTCGCCGGAGCCCTGGTGGTGGTGTGTGTTGGAGGTGGTGGTGTGTGTTGGAGGTGGTGGTGGATTAGGTGGTTGGGGGTTGTGGAGGAGGGAGGTGGGAGGAGAGGAAAGAGAATATGGGTTGAGTATTTTTTTTTCTTTTGTTTTAATTGATGAGATTAAGAGTCAATCTGAGTGAAAATAATCAAGGGCACTAGATAGCTAACGGTGTTACATGCCGTTAGTGAAAACACAAAAAAACACGATTTTGCAAACCTCAGGGGCACGCTGGAGAGCTCGGTAACCTGAGGGATATGCCTGAAAATTTCGGGAACCTCAGGGGTATATTGGAAAATTTCCCCTTTTCTTTTCCCTCCTTTCTTTTCTGCTGTTGCTATTTTAGTTAACTTTTATTTGTACCAAGTTGCTCCTCTGTTAGTCCAACTTTGTAAACTTTATCCTTTCACAGGCTTTTCGCTTGCACTTCGATCCCTTAATAAGATTTCATGTTCTTAACTTGTCTGCGAATTGGACCTTTACTTTGGAAACCAATTTCTTTTCATTAGGTTCCAATTAAGGAAGGCGCAAGACCCCCTGCCGCTGCCTCGAAAGTTGACACTAGTTCCGTGGATCAACTTGATTTATTAAAATCTAAACAGCAGGCTGATGCTACTATACCATTCACTTTTGGAAAAGTTACACCAAACAATGCAAAGGAGACTTCACCAATGAATTCCACTCAACCAGCAAAAAGACCGAAAGGTTTGAGCTTCTTGTCTTTCGGAAGATCTCAATTGGACGATGCGGTTCAGCCTAAAGAATCAGATTTGTCCCAGCCAAGTAGCGTTACTAGTGGAACTAAGGTTCAGCCGAATATGGTATCCAGAGAACCTTCCAATGTAACAAATATGTTAATGGATGTCCCTGGCTCAGGCACACAAGCAATAGATCATCCTTTAATTGAAAGATCCTCAGTTGATAGCTGTGCTGTTAATATACATCCAAGCCCATCACCTCGTGGAGATAACAGCTCAAGATACCCTTCATCTGAAAAGCTGCCGGTGAATGATACTACTAAATATCAACTGAAGGGCACACCAGTAGGAAGTAATATTGCTGTTGGTACCCTGACTGCAGATAGGGCTCTTCTTAATCTTTCTGAAATGATCAAGGGTACTCCGACTACGAGTCCAACTCCAGACAGAGCTTTTAAGCTATCTGAAATGATCAAGGGTACTTCGGCTATGAGTTCGACTCCAGAAAGGACTCTTAAACTATCTGAAATATGTAAGGGTACTCCGACTTTGACTGCAACTTCAGAGAAGGTTCTCAGTCTTTCTGAAAGTCAGATTCCAGAGAAATTGAAGGGAGATAGTGTTTCTTCCTCTGATGGACCCTCGTATGATATTTCTGGTAGCACATCAGCCAGTGTTATCTCTACTAAGGGGCATACTGATTTGGCGAGTTTCCTTAAGGGAACTCTGAATGCAATAGAGAGGCCGAAGGATTTACACCCAGGACTACCAAGTTCTCAAACTGCTTCGGGTCAAACTTCCACAAATTTCAATCTACCAGTGAAAAAGCCACCAAGCAATGCAAATAGGGCACTTCAATCTGCGCTTGCATTCGCATCTGGGATTAAAGTGAGTTCTGTGGCTGCACTCACCAAGGAAATGAACAAAAATGAAGGTACATGACAGTGTGAATCTTCTCAAGAGAAATCCTACAGTTTGTTTGACAAACAAGGTGATTAAAGTTCCTCAGTAGGTAGTCTCTACTGTAATGTGTGTCAAACCCGTGATGTCGTGAACCAGTCAAGAGTTGTCGCTGTGTTCAGGTGACGGAGGTAATACATGAGAAGCTGCTGAGAGCCAGTAATACAGTAGCTTCTATTTCAAATGTGTGAAAACATCATATTTTTATTGCTGAAACATTCGGAACTTCATTTGTAAATATCCAATATTGTATACATATGTAATGGGTTATACAGTTTTTTATTGACGTGTCTGAATATCTGAGATTATACAATTTTTTTGAAATTATGCAATATTTTCGAAATTGCTGAACATTTTAAGAACAAGAAGACATTATAGGTTCGAACTTCACCACAGTGCACTACCAAGTGCCAACAGTCCTTAAATTTGGCAAGCAGGTTGTTCGCAAGAAGGTGGGGCGTCGATTCGGTTTTGGATCGCTGAGTCAATGCCGGTCTGGTCATCCCACATCTTGTCAGTTCTAATTGCCATCGGATGGCGTCAAGAGTATTTTGCTGCATTCATGACCATAACGGTGATTCGGGGTTGGACCGCGTAGAGATGGCCATTGGGCACTAGGAGCCCGGGCCCGCCCTGGCCGGCCCTGGTCAAGCCCTGGTCAAGGCATGGCCCGGCACGGCCCGGCCCAGGCACTGCAAAGCCCGGGTTTGGTAGTGCCAGGGCTAGTGCTCGAGTTTTCAAGCACTAGCCCTGGTCAAACCCGGTCAAAGCCCTGGTCAAAACCCTGGTCAAGCCCTGGTCAAAGCCCTGGTCAAGCCCTGGTCAAAGCCCTGGTCAAGCCCTGGGTCAAGCCCTGGTCAAGCCCTGGTCAAGTAACGGCCCGCCCCAGCCCGCCCCAAGCAAACGGCTAGAAAGTTTAAAAAAACTAGCCGTTTTGGCAGTTTTTTTTTGTTTGTTTTTTTTTTGTTTTTTTTTTTTTAATTTTATCCTACCCTTAAATTTTCTATAAATACCCAATAAATCCAACTTCAATTTCCACACAATCACTCTCTCTATTCTACATTTCTTCTTCAATTACTACAATTCTACAACTCTCAAGTATTCAAGTTTTAAATTTACTTAAAAAAAATTATTACAATTTTTAAGTATTAATTAAGTTTTCAATTTTAGTTAGAAAAAAATTACCACAAGTATTATATTAAGTAAGTATACAATATTTAGTACTTTTATTATTGTTATTTTGATAATTATTATTAGTATTGATAATTATTGTATTTCGTATTGGATATTTTAATATTCTTATCAAAAAATCATATTAACCCGAAATGGATAATCTAACTCCCGATCAAAGAAGAGTGTTGAAAGAATATGAAGAATCACTTCTAGGTGATATTCATCAAGGTAAATTAATGTTTATAATTTATTTTTTTAATTATTAGTTTTATTTTGTCAATTTTTCTTTTTATTGATATAATTTAATTTGTAGGTGTAGGTAATGCATCACAACAAGAATCATCGGTCATGCCACCACCCCGTTCTCGTCCAACAACGGATATAGATTTACAAGATGGTAAAATTCAATTTATAAAGTTGCATATTTATTCAATTCATTTAATTTTTTAATTTATTCAATTAATGTAAATTTACAACTTAATTAATATCATTATTCTTTAATTGTAGGTGGACAAGGTGGTGGTATTATTAATCGACGTGGTGTCAAAACAAGTTTTGTTTGGGCTCATTTTGACAAAGTGTACACCGAAAATGACCAAAAAGGTGTAAAATGTTTCAAACTTGTTTGTCGAATTTGCAAAGCCAACCATGTTAATGTGGAATTGAAGTGGAAAACGGGTAGCGGAACGGGCACTCAAGCTCGACACCTACAAAGCGTACATGGCATAATCGACCCCGAAAAAATAGTTGAAGGTGAATCAAGCCATGGTGGTGGTCAATCACAAATCGGAAGTTATATGACCCCGACCCCCGGTGGAGGTATTCCTTTCTATTATAATAGAGATCGAATGATTGATAATATGGCTAATTTTGTTTGTCTTGATGAATTGCCGTTTAGTTTTGGTGAAAGTATTAATTATGAAGAGTTTAATAGATTATCATTACAACCCGCTTATAGAAAGGTGCCGAGGAACACTCTTAAGCGTCATACTATGACACAATATCACAAAACAAGAGGCGAGCTAATTGAATATTTTCGTTCATTTAGTGGACGTGTTTGCCTAACTAGTGATACATGGACTTCAAGACAAGGTGAGCCTTATATATGCATTACCGCTCATTGGATTGATAATGATTATAAATTACAAAAACGTATTATTGCTTTTGATGTTATGGAAGAGTCGCATACCGGCTATAACATATATTCTCGTATTCATGCTACTTGTAATGAGTTTAAATTGACTGATAAGTTGTTTACTATTTCATTTGATAATGCTTCGGCTAATACTAATTGTATTGGTCATATCAAGAGTAATATTCCAACTTTATTATTAGATGGTATGTTTTTACATGTTAGATGTTGTGCACATATTATTAATTTGTCCGCTCAAGAAGGAATTGCTTGTATTTCTTCTATTTTAAGCCCTATTAGAAAAGTTATTAAGTGGCTTAGAGCAACGGGCACAAAAAAGCGTAGATACAAACAATTGTGCACGCAACATCAATTGCCAGCAAAGAGATTTGGTCTTGATACACCAACGAGGTGGAATTCTACCTATACCATGCTAGGTGCTGCAATCAGGTATAAACAAGTTATTACTACTTTGTATAATGAACATCATTCTACCGATCCAAATGCACGACTTCTCGATGATGTTACTTGGGAACTTACCGAACCTCTTTATGATCTTTTGAAATCTTATTATGATGCTACAAAAGTTTTTTCGCTAGTATATGAACCAAATGTTCATTTGGTGATTTTACAATGCATTAAAATAGTTTTTGCTATGTCTAGTGTTGATTCTTCTAATTACGATAGCTTAAAGCAAGTTGTTTCTTTAATGCGTGAGAAATGGTTGGCTTATTTTACTGAATTTCCTATTATATATGGCATTGCATGTATTCTTGATCCCGGTGTTAAATCCGCGGGATTGAAAAACATGTTAGAATTTTATTATTCAACATTACAACAAGACTATGATGTAGATAATTATGTGAACAAATGTGTTTCTATTCTTACTAAATTACATGATTTGTATGATACACGTAGTGAAACTGATGCACAAGCTAGTTCTTCTTCCATGTCATCTAAATCTAAACCAAGTAGATTTAGTTTTTATCATAATATTATTTTAAAAAAAACAAAAAACGACTTTAAATGATACTACATCTTTTGTCAATGATTATTTAACACTTGTCCATGATACTACCGATGAAAGTGATTTTAGCATTCTTAATTGGTGGCATAAACATAGCCACCAATATCCGATTTTAACCCAAATTGCAAAGGATGTTCTTGTAGTTCCAGCTTCGACAGTTGCTTCGGAGTCCGCTTTTAGTGCAGGTAGAAGAGTATTGGATGAAAAGCGATCAAGGTTAGCTCCCGAATCCGTGAAAGTATGTGTATGCAAAAAAGATTGGGATCAAGCATTAAAAAGAAGACAAGGAAAGAAGTATGATGATGATGAAGACGAAGAAGATGATCCATTCATGACAATGGATACTACATCGGAATCGGGAGCATCAACCGCCGATGAGAACGTCTAAGAATGAACCGATCAAATAATCAAGCGACGGTAAGTAAGGTAAGTGAAGAACTACGTGGGCTTTGATTCTTTCGAGATACGTAGGCATCCTAATTATTATAAGTTTATCAAAAAATGATAAAATTATGGTAATTATGACCAAGCCCTTTTTTTTTTTTTTTTTTTTTTTTTTTTTTTTTTTCGGCCGAGCCAGCAGTGCTTGGGCACTAGCCCGGGTCAAGCCCGGGTCAAAGCCCAGTCAAGCACTGGCGGGCTAGTGCTAGTGCCCGAGAAATCGAGCACTGGCACTAGCCCGGCACTAGCCCGGGTGTGTAGGGCTAGTGCTAGTGCTCGATTCTCCGAGCACTAGCCCGGTCGGCCCGTGGCCATCACTAGTTGGACGTGGTTAAGTATGCTGAAAATGCAGTTTGAACTTTTGAAGGCCTTGAGAAAACAAATTTTGTTTGATAAATTCGGTCCATTTTCCGAGCAACCCAAGTCAGTGAATCTCGTACAATCGATTAATCAAACGGGAATATTCTCGGAATTTAAGTGTTGATTATCTATGAATATTCTGCATGTGAAATAACCTAAAATATATTTAGTGAGATGAAAAATTATTATCACATAAATGTTAAACTCAACAAGGTTCTCAACTCTAAGGTAACACTCTCTTAATTTATTTGGATGCCTTAAACTCTTCTAATCACCTAGATATTTATAGTAGAAATCTTACTATAGAAATGTCAGCTTTCACACTATTTATTTAACTCATCCAAGTAACACATGTAAAATAAAATTTACTATTGTTATGGTGGCTTAGCAATCGTCTATGACTAAAGGTATAAGTAGTCATTGAATACTTCTAACATTAAGTAATACGGAGTAATTCACTAACCCTATGTCAATCACAACTCATACCCCATATTAATCGACTTACGTTCAAATTTAAAACACGCTTTAGTTAGGTCATTCAATTCCGATCCGAGTTAACTTTGACACTCTCTTCCTCCTCCTCAGTCCTCCTCCCCGACACTCCTTGTGTGGAATCCTTTTGGTCTATACGAAGTAGTAGTAATATTGCGCTGGTCTTTGTTTTTACACGTCGGAGGAAGCAGTCAATATCACTCTCTTTCCTCACTCAACGAACCAACCTCCTTTCCACCTGGTACCACTTGAAACTTTTCGCCCAATTTAATATCCCCAAAATATATATAACGTCACCTTCACACCTCCCATTTTTTTCCCTCACTTTCTCTCTCCGGGAAATTAAACCGCTACTTCTCCCCCCATTATTATTTTCTGGTTCAATCTAACAATAATCTCGAATTAATTTTTTCTGATTTGATTAATTTCGTATTATTATCCGGATCGATCAAATGTCAGTGAACAGAAATGCGCTACCACCGTCACTCGTCGCCAATCTCCAGCAAGTCCTCAATTCTCGCAAAAATGGCGGCGGTGGCGGCGGTGGTGGTGGAGTAGAAGTTGTTGCAGCTTCTGTTGAGGACGCCGCACCGGCTGAATCAACTCTCGATTCTACTACGGCTGAGTCAACTCGGTCCGAGACGGACGAGTTGACTCAGTCCACTCCTGGTGAGGAGGAGGAAGCAGCGGTGGTGTCATCGCCTCCGTCTTCATCGGCGGTTGAGGAGGAGGAGAAGGCGGCGGCGGCGGAGGAGGAGGAGAGAGAAAAGCCGGTGGTTTTGGTGACGAACGCCGACGGAATCGAGTCGCCGGGAATTGTTTCTCTCGTCGACGCGCTAGTTCGCGACGGCCGATATAATGTCAACGTTTGTGCTCCTCAATTGTATGTTCAATTTCTTCAATTTGTTGTGTTGTTTTTTTTTTTTTTTTTTTTTTTTTTACTGTTGCGTGTTTAAGAAATAACAATGGAGGAGTTGATTGGAATGGTGGTGTTAATTTGGCAGTGATAAATCTACATCTGGACATTCGTTGACATTACGGGAAACAGTGGAGGTTACTTCTACCGAAATTCGCGGCGCCACTGCTTTCGAAGTTGCTGGTATACTTCTTGCTCTTGGGAATAATTCTTGGAAGTTTAATGTTGATTGATTGTAGAATGATTGGTAGTTGATTGAATTTTTGATTTCGTGGCCGACATTAGCTGCTTGATTCGAAATGTGTATTGATCTTCACGCTAGGTTTGGTTTTAGCGATTGTGTGACTAGAACTTCAAGTGAGTTGAGCAAGTGTAATTCGTAGGGATGGAGTAAATCGAGTCGTAGCGTATTTAGGTGGTTATTTGATTAGCCGTATGTGACTTTCAGCACTTGTGGTTTGCTTTTACATCTGTGTGATTCATACGTTCATCAACTCTAAAGTCGGTATTTGCAACCAGAATTGGTGAAAAGCATATCTTATTTTAGAATGGTGAAAGCAATATACCTCTACCATAGTTGTTAGACGGTGGAAGCATAGCATAGCATATGCATATCCACAATCGAGAGTGGATTTTTGGATTGCTTTTGTACTCGGGACATACTAATAATCAAATGGCTTACCAGGACATGACGCTTCCAAATATTTCCAATTGAAAGAATTTTGATTCATGAAGATGGAGCTTTATCAGTTCTCCCAGTTCACCAATCCTGTATATTTGCTATCAAAACAATCAACTTTGGAACCCTTCGTCTCTTCCTCCCCTAGTCTTTCCTTCATTGTGAGGATGACTTCTTGCCTCTTCTCTCCCCTCTTCCTGCTTCGAATTTCATTTCCCTCCCTTAAAGTCCCTTTTTGGTCTTCAACAAACTGGAGTTTATTTGTTCCCTTCATATTTGACCACATGTGCTATGATAGAGTCGCATATGATGATCTTATTCCCAAGACTCGTGCTTTCCTTGAGTTTGTTGGCTTGGATTATGATGTTACTGGAGTTGGTGGTGAGAGCACTGAGTGTTTTACTTTGCGGTTTGGTCAGGTACACCTGCAGACTGTGTTTCATTAGCTTTATCTCAGGCGTTGTTTTCTTGGTCAAAGCCTGTGCTGGTATGTCTGTAAACTTGTCATGTACTTGAAAGATCATAATGGATGTGTGCTAACAATAGTGTTCTGAAACTTAAGGTGCTCAGCGGGATTAATAGAGGTTCAAGCTCTGGTCAGAACATGTAAGTGTTTTGACATTTTGAGTCCAATATTTGGTTGCTCTTTCCTTCTTCCCTTGATTCTTTGTGAAGCAACTTCACCTAGATTTGTAACTTTATGTTAATAATTGCTATACGCAAATAGAGCATTTTCATCTGATTTGTATGAATCATAATCTATATTTGTTTCTTACATGAATAGGTTGTATTCTGGGGCTATCGCCGGTGCCAGAGAGGCATTGATATGTGGAGTGCCAGCTCTTTGTATATCATTGGATTGGTAGTACTTTGCACTTGATGCATCTGATTGACTCTATCATCTTCCTTTACATGCAGCTGATAACTTCTATGATGCAGGAAAAAAGATGTAAGCTCTGAGAATGAATTCAAGGATGCAGTTGAAATTTGTCTGCCATTGATAAATTCTACAATAACAGACATTCAGAAGGGGAGTTTCCCAAAAAGCTGTTTCTTGAATATAGAGATTCCGAATTCTCCTTCTACAAACAAGGTTTGTTGGACCTGGTCTCTAAATAAGGCCTTTCTAGTTGTATTTTTTGGTGTTAGTACTGTAGTATTGCCTCTTTAGTATGCTGTTTCTGTTTTAAGTTAGGTGTGGAACTTACTGAAAGAACTGATGAATAGTGTATGCCCTTATAGTACATAGCTTTCCTTTTTCTCATTCTGTTTGAGGGATCAATTAATTTGTTCAAGTTTGGTCCAAAACTTTGGAAATGTCCAGGTTTCCAGGAATTAATAAGACCTTAATATGTAACTGTTAGAATTTGGGATTTTGAGTTGTGCCATTACGACATAAAGGAATCAGTCTGGTGGGAATTATATGATTTAATATGCTATTCTTGGAAGCCAGTGTCGTGGCTTCAAACTCTTTATTCAATTAAGTGGATTTGAACGCCAAAAAAAAAAAAAAAAAAAAAAAAGTAAGTGGTTTGAACTATTTATCAAATGCCGAATAGTGCACAAATCTGCCAGAATCATTTTAGAACAGTTGGTCTTATCTTTGACAGGCTCACCGTTGCTTATAAGGGTGGATGACTTCCTAGCTGAGTATTCCTGGGAACTCTTGCTGCTAGTTAGTTGCTTGTCGCTCTTTTTGTTTTTGTTTGAAAAGAGGTTGTTGAAGGAGACCAGAAGCTGAAGGCTAAATCTGTTCTATGCTCTCCTAGATCACCTCTGCCTTAATTCTTCAATCAATCGCCTTTCTCAAGATGTCTCAAAATTTGCCGACCTAGATTGAATTCAGGTGAAATTTGCTGAGTCGGATTAGAATAGTTTTGAGCCCCATCAATCTGTACATTGGATATGTAGTATTCTAACTTTTTAAGGCTGTGCTTGTCAGAAAAGGTCATCTTAGTTTTTTCATATGTTGATATCTATCTAATACTATATATCAAAACCTGAAACCAAGTCTTTCCTAGAAGGACACTTGGCATTCATTAATTGGATAGCACTAAGTAATTACATAATATGGAAATTATTAGCTAATTTATGGAAAATGATATAATTTATGGTGATTATGGTGGTAAGCTAATTTATGGAAAATAATAGTGTTGCTAATAATATTATAACAAAGATAAACGGACAATTTTATAAAATGAGTATAACAATATACATATACCGCCCGGGCGCGGGCCGGGCATGCAAACTAGTTTCAGCCTTAAAGCAGAACTGCGACATTGATTTTAAGTTTAATTGTAGAATCTGTTCATTGACTTTTGAATTGGTTAATTGGAATTTTCTGAATTATGGAGTTTTTATATAACTTTTTGGTGTGAGTGCCCTCCTGTGTCCTTTTCTATTCAATGGCAGCATGATCAGAATTAAATTTGCCCATCAAATTTAGTATTTATCCTGTATCTTTGTAAATTTGGTTAAGGAGTTATGACCTAAGTCAAGGTCTTGGTAAGGTATGGCAACAGCTCTTCTTAGTATGTCCGTGCTATTTGCCAGGGTTTCAGAGTGACAAAACAGAGTATGTGGAGATCTGCACTATCTTGGCGTGCTGTCTCTTCATACAAACATCCGTCAGCTATGAACTTTTTGGCCAATCAGCAGAGCCTTGGTATACAACTTGCTCAGCTTGGTAGAGATGCCTCAGCAGCTGTGAGTATTTTCGTATGAAGCTTTTACTGAATTAGATGCTGTTATGCTGTATGTCTGAGTTTTACCTGTATTGTTTTTGCTGTTCAGGGTGCAGCACGCCGGCTTAATACACCAAGAAAGAACGTAGAGATTGAATCAGTTGGGATTGCTGGGAAACAGAATTCCCACCAAACAATGAGAAAACAATATCGGCTTGAGGTATGTAAATGATGAACAATATTAACTTGCAGCAGAAGTTGGCCCATCACCTTCTCTTCTGGCTTCTTTTTGTCCTTCCTGTTTGTAATTACTGACGTGCAATCTTTACTTAACTGCAGTTGTCTGGTGAAAATAAGGAAGAAGCAGATGAGGATGTTGATTTCATAGCAGTACAGAACGGATTTGTATGTTCACATTTTCTCTCAAGTGTTATGGTACAACTCGTACAAGTTGCAGTCCAGTTACTGACGATATGTATCTCGTGTGACAGGTTGCCATCACTCCTCTAGCTTTATCTGCGGACATACAAACAGAAATACATTCATCTGTCTCAAACTGGTTATCCTTGGTACTTGCAGGAGACCAATAACACTCCATTCAACAAGAGTTTTTTCCACGAAGAATCTGCTTTGCTCCAATGATTGGAAAAGGCACATACTAATTGATCGTTGATCTCATCTTACATTGTTTCAGTGTTTTATTAGCTCATTTAGTTGTGAAAATTTTGAGGAATTTGCCTTGTGTTTTTCGATTTACATTCCCTTAATTTTATTAGGGGGGAGTGGGGTGATTGTGGTTGTGACTTGGGATGGTTACGTACTCAGGTTTCGAGCCTGTTCAATTCTTTGCTGTACAGGGATTTAGTTGACGTTACTCCAGTTAATCTCAAAGTCGAGAAGTGTGTGTCAACTTGTCGATCATTGATTTGATTCAGCAAGTCTTTGTGCCTTTGGGGATGAGCTTGTTCATCTCCTCGCTATTATGTATGACTTGTGATTACAAAATTTACGACTATTATTTATACACGGACGATTTGTAAGATTTACATCTGGGATTTGTTTCTTAATGTGTGCTTCAAGCAAACGAACGACGAGGTTGGAGTTCCTTTGGTTAATCTTCGCTGTTTTCGCATCTAGAGAAATCAGGTAGATCAAGCAAAGGGTTGCTGTATGCCTGTATTCTACATTTCTACTAGTTTCTTTATGCTTTTCATCAAGTTCCTGCGCATCTTCGGTACTCTGTTTCATGGTTGAACTCTAGAATAAATTGTAATGTTTATCAAATAATATATCATACTTTTTGCAGTAATTGTTAGATTTATATTTTAAAAAAGAAAAGCTATAATTTTTTCCGTTATATATTTATATACAGTATTTTCTGAACTTTTGAGGGTATAGCGTGAATAAATGTTATTTTATGAGAAGTCGGAGGGAAAATTTTGTGTTTCAATATCTGGTGTACAATTCATATGTTTTAAAGCAAGGACTAGAGTATTGACACTCTACTAGAGTTATCTTGAATACCGACCTATTCAATATTCATATATTTTTTGTCATGAAATAATTGTCGGGGTTGCTCGGCCACTCCAATGAGGTACCGATAGTTATTCCCTTCAATGTTCAGCGTTTCCTTTATTTATGCACTTGATGATCATTTAGACATTTATTAGACGTTGATATGACATGGGTTTAATGTTAATCTTTTATTTCAATCAGAGTCCACGCAGGCAGCAGAACAGAGCTACAAATGGCAGGTTCTCCAAACATCCAAACTTGACACTTTCACTTTTTTTGCTCCATGCCCCCTTTCCCTTTTTAGTAATAATATATACTTGTCCTCACCCACCTCTTCACTCTCTCACAACTCAGCCATGGCAAAAACCCTCACACCGCTTGAAACCGAGTCACAATTCGGCCCCCAACTCGGTGCCAAACTCAGTACACTACCCAAACTCAGTGAAAACAACCCAAATGACTACCCTTGTGTCGTAACAATCAAGGAAGAAAATGAAGATGAGGTAGGCCTAGAACTAGAGGAGGAATTGGGTGTTTTTGGTAAAATTGGTGGTGTTTCGGTTTCGGCAAGGGCATCTGAGTTGTTACATGGGTTGGGCCCACCACCACCCTTCTTGACAAAGACTTATGAAATGGTGGAAAACCCAGAAACTGATGAAGTTGTTTCATGGAGTAGTAGTAGTAGTAATGGTGGTGGTGGAACTAGTTTTGTTGTGTGGGACCCTCATAAGTTTAGCACTGATTTGCTTCCAAAGTTTTTTAAGCACAGTAATTTCTCCAGTTTTGTCAGGCAGCTCAACACCTATGTAAGGTTTTTTTTAACTCCGAATGGCTCCGTTGTTTATTTTTAGTCTTTGCGTTTAGTTTGAATACGTGAGAGGAATCTATACCAAACTAAGCCTTGTTGCGTGGTTATGTATAATATGTTATGTTGTGGGGTTCCATAGTTAATTATGTCTACTATGATAAGTATTGTTAATTTAAGTTCTATGGGTTTTCACATAATTTATTCATGTGGTCATTTTAAATTTGATATGGTAGTGGGCCCAGTGGTTAATTTGTCCAGCTTGAACCGGGAGTAGTACTTTTGTTAGGACCTAGAGTCCTAGACGATGGTGATAATGAGTTGAGTCGGCTCGTAGCAACTCGAAAATGGCTTGTCAATGCTTGGGTTCGTTGATCCCAATTCGAGACTTTTGCGAGCTAAGCCGAGCAAATCTCTAGCTAAAATTGGTTTCTATATTCATTTGTTTATGAAGTTTTAAGTAAAATTGTATGTTTATTGGGCTGAGGTTTAAGGTCGTTCTCTAGGCTTTTATATGTTTGCTATTATGGTGTAATTGTTTCTGTCAAAAGTGTGTTTTTGAAGCTTGCAATTTGTTCATTGTAGAGTTTGACAATTGATGATATGAGAAATTTCCAAGCTTGTATTGCTTACTGGTTGAGCATCTCTTTTTTATTATAAAGTTGTAACTTGATGAATATAGAGCATGATCATTTGCGTTTCTGTTAGTAACGGACTATAGTTTTGACAGAAGTATGAAACCTACCATTGATTGGAACTTGGGGTTTTTTTTTTTTTTTTATTATGTAGCAGTCGAATTTGTCAAACTTCTTTGAGTTCGATGATTTTCTGTTGCTCCCATTGAGTAGTACATAGGCTATAAAGCCTATAACGTCTCGGTATGAGTAAGCCTGCACAATGGATGAACTTTTTTGTTTTGTTTTTTGTGTGTCAGTGTGTGCGCGCGCAACTTTCCATTTCCAGTGGAGCCAAAGACTAATCATTCTTTGGTTTTTGGTATATAATGGAATAAAGCAAAATGACTCATAAAACTGTCTGTGCTTTTTATTTTGTGAAGTAGCAGACTAGTAGTCAGTCGGTGCGATTCTTGAGGCAATTTTCATTTTGGGTCATCCGTGCGCAGCCTCTCTATGTTTCAATAGGGGTAAGCCTTGCGTGCTTCCGACACCCCCTTACCCCGCCTTATAGCGGAAGCCTTTAAGGCATTGGTGTTAAAGATGTTGTTTCAGTGTGTGTGTGCGCGCGCGCGTGCCTGCTCCTCAGGTTTCAAGTATGATGGACATTTGATGCGTGTTGCTCGTTTTATGTTTCAGGGATTCAGAAAAGTCCATCTTGGACGATGGGAGTTTGCAAATGCAGCTTTTCAAAGAGGCAAGAAGCATTTGTTGAGGTCCATAAAGAGGAGAAATCATAAAGGCAACAGCAATTTGAGGTTGAAGTTTCAAACAGAGGCCGAAATTGAAAAAATCAAGCTAGAGCAGGAGGCACTGAAGGTCGAGATTCAGGATCTGAAACAGCAACAACTGAACTCGAATCAGTATTTGGCTACTCTGGAAGAGCGCATGAAGTCTGCAGAATGGAAGCGAAGGTTGTTGCTTTTGTTTATAGCCAAGGCAATGAAGAGAGCACCCTTGTTTCAGCAGCTACTGCAAAATTACCAAGAGAAAAAATCTCTGGATGACGGACAAGTCTTTAAGAGACGTAGATTGGCCTCAGGCGAGAGCCCTGATGATTCAACTTTCACAGACTTGAGCCAAACCCCAGGTTGTATTCATGAGGATGGTATGGCTGACATCCAGCTGGAAGAAAACTCATTGCTTGGGTTCTCGCCTGTTGGTTTAGGCCCTCGCCCTATGCAGGAAGGCCAGGAACAAAGCTTTAGCTACACACCTGAGACTAGTAGCCCTGACTTATCCTCTGGAAACTATATAATGTGGGAAAAGCTAATGGAGGATGCTGTGGTATGCGAGGGGGATGAAGAAGAAGCATTTGCTAATGATCAAACCAAATTTGTTCATGAATTAGAGGATTTGATTGCTAAGTCACCCGCCTGGGAGAGTTTCGCCAATGCTGGTGAAGTCGCTTGTCCAGGAGGTGAATTTTCTTGCACCTTTGTTTAAATGATAATTGTTCAGTCTCTAACTCGGGTCTATAAACTGATGCTGAATGTGATGCCATTGTTTTCCTGAGAGCAGGGCAGTAGGAAGATCAGATACAGCAGGGGGCGGAACAGATTAGCCGATTAGGTAACCTTTTGAGATAAGGAAATGATGTGCAGAGGCCTTAATCTATATATGAAGATCTGGCAATCGTTTTTGATGTTCGCATTGATCTTCTGACAGAATAGAAAAATGGTTTATTTTAGTTAGAAATGCACTTTAAGGAGATATATGGTGGCTACTATTTTGTCATTGTTGTACATATTAGTCATGGTTTTACTCTGTCGTAAGCTAGCATAATAGATGTACACATTGTGTATTATGGAGTTCAGGAGGTGTATAGACTTTGCGATCGCTTATTGTCGAATTTACCATTCCACAAGGATCAAAATTTTGTTCTGCTGCATGTAGGTCAGAAATGTGCATGAACAACACTGTGAGAACATGAATTTTTTTTTTTTTTTTTTTTTTTTACGAGGTGAGAAGTGAGCAACCCATTTATGGCGGGGGGCACTTGCTCCGCAAATTAGCTAAACTAATGCAGGCTTAAACTACAAATGTCGCTGAGGGCATTACTCATTGTAGTTTAAGCCCGCATTAGAGCAAGGGCCTCTGCAATAATTGGGCTGTAAAATGGGCACACCCAAGCCAACACTCGTAATACGATTGGCCATGGTACGACCGACATGACCGTTGGTAAAAAGTTTAGTTGCCCCTGAATAACATCAGACTTTGTGGGTGGATTCGCCGGAACTGCTTTCCATGATTATAAACGCATGGACGTAGATAAGCATTTCTGTAGTTGAAGGCCTACTGTTTCTCAACATAGAGCAGCTGTCGATTTTCCGCCCCTCTTGCCAAGGAAGACAGCCTAATACTAGTAGGTTAGATCATTTTACACACTTTGTTCGGGATAAGAAGTGATTTAAGAGTTTATAAATGGGAGAACCGGGTAAACTTGTAAGTTACAATGTGAATAATAGGCAATCTATCTCAACAATAACCATTTGAGAATGAGAATAGCTATAGTATACCCTGATCATACATACGCACATAAAGGGATAAGAGAGAAATGGCGGGGACTAATGCCAGAAGGCCCGGAGCAGCGGAGTCAGGGGAGAAGTCTGAGACTGTAACACAGATACTTTTATAGATGTGATTGCTAGATTAATCAGTTGGTCAAAAAATTATGATACAGACCAAAGATATAAACCGAAGACGACTATATACATAGAGATCATACAGGTGAGTGATGCAATAAGGCAACTTACAAAGTTGATTATCTCCTGAAATTCATCTTACCATTGGGCTTTCCCATGGGGGTTGACGACGATGAAGAGGATATTGTGGAACGGTCAAACTCTTCTTTATCCTCTGTAAATGCCTTCGTTAAAGCATCTTGTAGTTCAATGTATCTTCTTCTCTTCCTTAATCGTTCCTCTGGAGTATCATTACCGAGGTATGCAAGCTGCGATAAATCTTCAGCGTCCATAATCTTATTAAGTACATCAGAACACCGGGGGAAGAAGCGCTTTCCAAGCTCAACTGTCAGCATAACATGTCAAATTAAAAACGCATACTACGAATGCATGCTGGGCGATTGAGGTTTCAGAGATGCTCCTTGCATTGGTGCGTCAAATTTAAACACATACTAAATATTTAAAAAGTTTGAGCAAATAGACAGTCAAATAACAGACTGCTGTATCAGCACTAGAGAGAGATTGCTCTCCAAATTTATGTGAGATGGGCCAGAGAATGCAAGGTTCTGAAAAACAAATTTATAGTTGTGATCATGACACATTACAAAGAGAAATCGAGAAAACACCAGAGGAGTTTTGCAGAAAACGAATGACTAAGGATCACATCAGAAAAATTTCCAAATATAGTGAAAAGGTCGTGTTTTTATTGTACAAAGAAAGCTGACTGAAAAAAAAAAAGTAAAAGAAGCAAGTGGAGTAAACATTCCTAAATCGTTAGAATACGGCAATTGGACAATTACCAAAAGATTTTAGACAATCATTTCAAAAAAAAAAAAAAAAAAAAAAAAGAGATATTTGAGACAAAACAAGAAAAACTCAGTCTTGCTTACCAGTTCTAGAAAGAGCATAAAATCTTTGCCGGTGCTCCTCTTTGAATGTAAATGGAGCTTCATTCAAATCCACTGAATTTCTTCGTGCTTCAGCTATGTTCTTAGACAACGTGAACTCAGAGGTCCCATCGACTTGAGCGATATCCATAGCGACTTTTGCTTCCATTGGAAAAAGCAACCTTGCAAGTGCAACTGCCAGGTAAACCAAGTATTAGTGTGCTAGTAACTTAATCCATACGCAGCAAGGTCAGAACCGAAACTAGGAGGGTAAAACAATAATATTACTGAGAGGAAATGGAAATGAAAATCTCTAAAGAATATAAATAGCAAGTCCCACTAGTAATAGATAGGTAAAAGTAGTATAAACTGCCCCTCAAGAATAAAGTTGGTAAAACTATCCAAGCATTCAAAAGGGATATTAGGAGTTTGCCAGTGTTATGCCCCCATGTGAAGATTCCAACACAACCATCCTACCTGAACACATGAGGAAGCGTCAATATTATGTTCACTCCTCTAGTAAACTTGAGCATTTCTGTAACTTGAAGAGGAAAGGTGCAAAAATTGAAGCATCTATGGGAAAACACCTAAAATTAGCTCAACCAAACATTTGTGTACACAAACAGCAGAGCTAACCCACACATTTGGGGAAGGTGCACAGATGATAACGCCAAGAGATACATCAAAAAAGCAATGGTAGAAACATGGCATTTGCACAAAGAATATACAGCGCCAGGACACAGAAGCTTATAGGAGGTAAAACCACACAACCTTCCGAGGAATACACCTTATAATCAATGACTTATACACTACCAACAACATGCAAAATGAATCTAGTTAAAACATAACTCACCTCTGTTTTCAAGATATAAAAGCTTCATACGCAAATCATCCCCAGCCGTGGCAAGAGAAAGAGAACCCTCCCCCAGCAATGGTTCTCTTCTTTCAGCTTGTTCCAAAATCTCAATGCACAGCTTATCGTTCGGAGATGCCTTTCCTTCTTCTGTAGATCTAAAGAAGTCAGCAGCTTTAGTCAGTCTCTTTGCTATCTGCAGAGCGTTTCTACCATCTGATGTGGTCTCAGTAGGCTGAGCTCCCTTGGTTAATAGAGACACAATTATCTTAGGCTCTTTCCTCATAGCTGCAACATGTAGGACAGTGTAATTCCTTATATTTCTGGCACTAACCGCAGCAAGACCAAGTTCAAGAAGCTCCGTGGTAGTCTTTGCGTCACAATAAGCCACAGCATAGTGAAGTGCATTGGCATCGTCTAGAGTAGTATGGCCCTCTTTTAATAACATTCTCACTAATTCAACGTCATCAGATTCCAGAGCTCTGTGTATTCTCTTCACATGCTTGTCAGGGCCTTCGACATATTCTTGTCCAGTCAAGCCAAGCTCCTTGCGGGCATCAATAATTTGCTTCACTATATGCTGCGGCAAGGATTTCTCAAGAGTCGTCACATCAACATCTTGCTTCACAATTATTTCAGTACACCTTCCAAGCAAATTCTCACACGCATTTCCACAAATGTCGGCAACAGATAACACTACTAAGAGATCATCCAATGCAACCTTGTGGAGAATCTCCAACAATTGCCTCTGCATGCACAACAATTGTCAAGAGACCACAGGAAAGGAATGATCTAAAGTAGCCAATGGTGTATTTAATCTTAAGATAAATGACAAAATTGCATCTCATGTCGTCAGAAACCAGTTTTCTAGTATTGTGATTGTCACTTGATGATTTCACTACATGAAAAAAACAACCCAAGTAAAGGAAACTTCATCAACTCAATCAAGCACTCAATCTATTAACTCATAGATGCCATGAAATCAGTAAGCATAACAATATAAAGCTGATCACAAAACAAGACAGTAGGCTATCAGATACACTTAGTTTCTTCATCACAATCATCGTTAGCAATTTCAATTTTTTCATCTACTCCTGTTTGTTTTAATTTTCTGTTAGATGTGGCCATTAAACTCGCATTCAACAATTATCAGAGTCTGATCATGTAAAGATGGAATTTCAGCAGCGTCTCACTCTAAGTCAGCTTACAGCAAACACTTTTGAATTTGAAGGGAGCAAAAAAAAAAAAAAAGAAAAAGATCAGAATATGTACAAGGTAGACAGGCCATGGCACTGTACATCCAACTAGCATGTTGCCTTAAAGAAAGTAACCATTATCCTTAATGGTAACATCGTCCACAACATCCCAACTAAGTGTCAGTGTGTCACTATCAGGCATCAACTACAAAGACTGTGAACAGAATGGCCTGGTGGATCTTAGCCGCAAATTCCTCCCTGGCTCCATAACAGTTGTTCAAACAAGGGAAAAAGATTCAACCTTTATGACTGACACCCCAAGCCGTGCCTTCATCAATACAACTACTAATATCACTTTACCCTACAATAATATCAGCCCAACTACCTATGTGCTAAACTGCTAATATGATCAACACTATAGAAACGCAGGGGTTGGATTAATACCAGAAAAATTCATCAATCTAAAGACACTAATAAGTGTCAGAAGAATGAAGCAGTTACCTAGCTCCGTGCTCCTAAACGACTACTCCCTCCGTCCCAGTTCAAACGCCTCATATTCCGTTTTGGGACGTCCCACTTCAAACACCCCATCTATTTTGGGACATATTTCTCTCTCCTATTTTTATTAAATTATCACATCCTTCCTCACATTCTCTCTACTACTTTTATTAATCCCCACATTCTCTCTCATCCTTTTTCCTAATATTACCCCACTCAACTTATTATATCAGTTTTTCTTATTCGACTACAAAAAACGCCCGGGGCGTTTGAACTGGGACGGAGGGAGTAGACAATAAAAAGGAAATTTATAGTTACACAAGGTAGAGTAATGAATGGCTAACCCCTCTATGTAAGTACATGGGAGATAACAAGAGAAAAACTCTAAAGCCCAATAATTCAAATCTTCAATATGATCATACGAAAGTTCAGGTAACTGCTGTACAATCTCATAGCCCATCATTTTTTTCTTTTCCCTCCCTGAAATAGGGAGGCCCTTATATATCCCAAGACTGACCCATGAATATATGAATGTTTGCGACACCTACATATAACCTTGCTTCAGTGCTGAACATAAATCTACCACAAATAATCATTCATTGAAACAGCTAATCTTCATATCTAAAGAAGATTGACGAATACTGTTCCTCATACTTCCATTAGTATTACGATTAACTAAGCAGATTGTGGTCTCCAACACCAAATGATCACACTTCATATTCATTTGCTAAACAGTTCCTTCACTGTAAACTGAATATTGGTGGAATTAGCGCGAACCAGCAGCCAAAACTGACACGTAAACTAAAACTACATAAATATACTCCTGAAAGCTAACACTAATCACGGGAAACACTCAGCTTAAGCATTATCCACAAACCAGCAACAACTCCATCGTAACCAAAGTTCACGTTGCAATCAAGCTGATTCCCGTTACCACTGACCGACAACGCAATAGATCAAAATCCCTCCTCGCAATTCACTCCCACTCACAATACACAAAATAATACCAGCTTTCAGCTTATCATTTAAAAGTTTCATCATCAACAAGTCAACTGATCAAAATCCATCAATACTCCGAAAATTCCTGCTTCCTACTCGACCTCGATTCTACTCAATACTTCACTCCCAACAACAATTACACAATCTCTACCACATCGAAATTGCGAAAATTAAGCTCATCCCAATACCTTATCAAAAAAATCAACTAATTGATCAAAACCAACTAAACAACAAATCAAACAAATCAAACAGTTTGAACAAATATTGATTGACAGAGAAAGTAGACCTGAAAAGCAGCAATAAGTTCAGGGATCTGGAAAGTGTGAGACAAATACAAGACTTCGACAAGGAAATCAACGGCAGGCCGGCACGCCACGTGTGCACAATCTTCATCAACACAAATACAAACACTTCTAGGCGCAGCTCTCATCTTTCCACTGTACAAAAACGCTAACACCGCGATAACCGAGTCGAACCCGACATCGAAATCCTTTGCTAAATCTTTAACTTCAAGCTTCACTAGCCTGTTATTTTCCCTCTCCTTCTCCTTGACGCTCTCCTTGTCCTTGTCTTTTTCTCTATCCTTGTTTTTCTCCCTGTCTCTGTCTTTTTCTTTCTCTCTGCGGTGGTGGTGGTGGTTGTTGCTGCCGTGATCTCTTTTTTCCCGCGCTTTTGCGGCGAAGAGCGACTTGAAGAAGGTGGACCGCGCGGCGAGGATACACCGGTGGACGGCGACGCTACGGTTAGACCGGCCGCAGGAGATGACGGCGTCGGCGTATGAGAAGTCGAGCGTATCGTTATCGAATATATTGTCGAGGTTGTCGGAGAGGCGGAGGAGCGGCACCGCGTCGGCGGCGGTGTTGGTGGTGGTGTCGGAGGAGAGAGCGATGTCGGAAGTCGTAGTCGTTGTGGTAGCGTTAGGAACACAGCAGGTGCTGCTGCCGTTGCTGATGTCGTTGGAGTCGGAGAAGTTATTACCGCCGCCGCCGCCGTCGCCGCGGGAATCGATGACCATAGCGGTGGTTTCCGGCGTCATAGAAGGAGGTGGTTTAGGTGGAGTAAATTAGAAGGGTGGAAAAGACATTAGGAGGAGAGAGAAAGAGTGAGGGGAAGTCAAAGGAGGGAGGAAGAGAGAGGAGAGAGAAGGTGGTGGAGGAATGGGGAGGAAGAGAGAGGAGAGAGACTGGCGCATTTTTTTTTTCTGAGGTCCTGTTGCTTCTCGGTGACGACGTTCGGAGGAAAGGGAGATTTTTGGAGTTGACTGACTTGACTTGTGACTTGTGACTTGTGTGTCTACAAGTGAATCTGAATTTTCTCATGGGAAAGGATGGTGTGAACTTGTGATGATGTGTGGAAAGAGGAAATTAAAAGTGCACGAGTACTTCTTTCCCTTTTGATTTTTTTTTTTTTTTGGTCGGAGATATGTTGCGGAGTCGGAATCATTTTAGGATTTAAGTCTTGATTTTTGTTTATTTTTGATGTTGTAAATAAAGGATTCGATAGAGATTAGATGAAAGTTTTATAACTTTGAGTTAGTTGGCCAGATAAATATTCAAGTCAGATTGGGATAAAGTTGATTTCAAGGGGGTTCTATTGTTTATTTGTGTATGTAGTATTTGAGGTTTGTGTCTTTTTTTCGTTGAATTATATCTGTGTCGTTTTCCCCTAAATGGCTTATGCACTATCGGCTTACTTTTCTCCTAGGTTAACCTATCTTCAATAGCAAGCCCATGGGATTGTGGGAAAATGAATAACATACGTAATTGGACAGCAAACTCGTGAAATTTGTTACTAATCTTATTATAAATACCCCTCATTCAATACATTAGTAAATGATAAATTCTATGTATTTTGGATCTCAAAAACTTGAGGAAAAAAACTATATGTAATCCCCTTCATTTGCGCACGTCGAATCGGGTCATTAACTACATCCCAAAAATGTACTTCGAATCATACAAAGTCCAGTCGGACACTTTGGAAGTTCGGATTATAGGATTCGTATGGTCTCAATTACTCTCAAATGGTAAAATAAAACTGGATAATAAATTTACACATTGTAGAGATCGCACATAGTAATAAACAAATTACTTGAGGGCATACAAGGTAACTACTAAAACCAATGACAATGGCATTATCTCTACGATTAAATAACCATCCATACAAAGATACAATAATGATGAGTATAATACGACCAAGCAAGTTGAGAGGAAATGTGCAAGAAGGTGCAAGACTGAGCGCAGATCGATGATTATTTAAGCACCACTATTCATCTAAAATGACCTCATATATACTTCCTTATGCAACCCTATGCGATTGACATCACCCATTTGCGAAGCAAAACATGATGAGATGTTGTGCATATCCTAAAGTTTAATTTGTACCAAACAATGACAAATTCGTGGACATCATTATTCTAAGATTGCCTAACTTAAGCCTAAGCATATGATGCCCTCTCATGATTTTCCTCTCGTTTTTACGTACACTAGTAAGAACTTTTTCTAAAGCATGTGCAATTGTGCAAGCATATACATTGTTTCATGTTTACAGCTTCTAGTCTTATAGACTACCTAACCTAGAGTTGGCGCACCAAAAAAGAAAAAAAGTTGCCGAAAGCCGGCACGGGCACCATCGGGGTCTCGGAAAATTAGATTTTGGCACAGTAACGCGCACGAACACAAGGAACGGAAGGCCACTCAAGCACGGCGCGGTTTAGAGTGCCGTTATTGCCAATTGGTGTCAGCACATACGACATGCCAAAATAGGAGTCAAAGTCGTCATGTCGGAACAAGGCATAGCAGTCATCATAAACTTTAACCTAATTATATAGACAATATCTTGCATATATTATTCTGGGACTGCATCGTATATGAGCTTTGATAGTCCAATAGCACCTATTGGACGAAATCGTCCAATAGGACGCTAGAAGACAAAAACGCATCACACTATATTACCCAACTACCCCCAATCACCCACCTTCTTCCTTCCTTCTCACCTGCAAACTTCCTCCATGGCTCCATAGCCACGCACTCGGCATACCCAAGCTACCACCTTCACCATCGCAAATCGTCACCATCGACGACCACCCATTTCGACCGGATCTCAAACCCCCACAATAATAACTCAATCCCAATCCAACAATCTCACTCAACCCAGAATCTCATTCAAGCCTGTCTCAGATCTCCTGCTAAACCACTCATCACTTCCGACGATGATAGATCCGACGACATTCCGACAACCATATTCAACTCTATATGTAAAATTTCCACATAACTATATACCATTCTGTTTTCGCCATATACCATCTCAATCTCCGATGGCATTCCAACAACCATATTCAACTCCATATATTCAATTTTCAACCTAAATATATACCATTCCGTTTTCGTCATATACCATCTCATTTGCCAAAAACACTATATCCAAAGGCAATAACAATAGCCGCCGACCACCCATCGCCGGCTTCGCTGGCGAAAGCCGGCGAAACATAATAATACCCAATAAACACTATTCCATTGATAACTTTCATCAATTTCCCGGCTTCCTTAAAGGTGATATCTAGCAAAAAAAAAAAAAATCCTTAATATTGCCCAATTTTTGTATAAGGTATTTTAGTCCATTTTTTTGTACATATGAACAGGCGAGCAACTATTGCTACGGGGATTAGGATATGGGTATTCAAACACAAGATAACTACCACACAAGTTGATTGTCGAATTGTTAAACCAACCTTGATCCTCTAATTTAGTCAAATCTAGGGCTCGTATGGTATCGCTTTCTGCTTTCAGTTTTTTCAGAATCAAAGCCCCGTTTTTCAAAACCGAAAATATGGGTTTCCTAGTTTCATTTTTTTTTATGTTTATTATAGAAACAAACAATTTAAATATATTTTGTTACTTATTTTACTTAATTTTTGGAAGAAGAAAACTCAAAATAAAACGACAGTAATACCGAACAAGCCCTTGTTATTTGTGGCACCCAAACTTTTTTATAACATATTCTGTGGTACCCATGTTGATTGAGGTGTTATTGCCCACTAAATGGGCCAATTTGTCTAAATGAACTTGTGGAGGAAAGAACTAAAGGGTGTTGCTAAATGTAACCTAGATGATACTAGCGTAACCTATTTTTTCCAATTTTCTTCCAATCTTACCCTTAATTATATCCCTCTCCCTACAACTTCTCACAGTTAACGTTTAACATTTCTTTTAGGAAAAAAAAAAAGAAAAAAGAAGAAGAAGAAGAAGAAGAAGAAGAAATAAACGTATAACAACCTCTTCAAGCAAGCAACCCTAAACACTCATAATATCAAACACTAGATCACATTGCAAGTAAAGAAAAAGTTTCAATAATATCATGGAATGTTCGAACTTGACGGAATCGAGCCAAAATAACGGTGAAATTGAGGTAAGTAATAAGTCATTATATATCGCGCAAAATTTCGGGTGTTTTTTTTTTTTAATGGAAAATCAAGCAATGCAACAATCTTCTTAATTCCTTGTTTGTTTTTTTCTTAACATGGTGAGGTATGATGATTTGGAATCATAGGTAGGGGTTTTTGAACTTTGATCAATTATTATGTGTATATATTAGTTGCTTCAATGTTTGCGTAATTGTCTGGGGTTCCCTGATTGTTGAGCAAGGCAAGGCAAAATTTCAATGTCTAAGATTTTTGGCTTACAAATTAGAATGGAACAGGTTAAAAGAAGCTAAAACTAAGGGCCCGTTCGGTATCACTGCCGTTTTCAGTTTTTGGTTTTTTTTTTGCGTAAAAAATTTAGTTAAATAAGTTACAAAATTAATTTTAAATTGTTTGGTTCTATAATAGTCATATAGAAAATGAAAACTGACAACTGAAAACTGAAAACCACTTTTTCTGGTTTTCAAAAACGGGACTTTGGTTTTAAAAAAAAACAGAAAACTGAAAAACAGAAAATGATACCAAACAGACCCTAAGTAATACAAAACTGGTCGAGTTTTGGAGAATGCCGGCCTGATGAAGCTTGAGTTAAATAAAGATGTATTGTCAAACGTTCCTTCCATTCTAAAAGAACATTGATTTAAAATCCTAGGTAACTTCAATTTCAAGAATATTACAACTGTATCCAATTCTTAATAATACAAATAGAATTTTTAATGATTTTTACTCAATTAGTCATTTACAAAAAAAGACACAACACAGTAATTAATACCAAAAACAAAAAATCAAAGATGACAGAAATTATACCTGAGTTTGTGCATGCCATGGTAAGAAACAATGCGTCAACATCAAGATTAATTTAAGAATTGCACCCATAGAAACAAAAATTTAAACACAAAAATACTTGAGATTTACATGAATTGGTCAAATGAAGCATCATATGAGCAGAAGCTTCCTTCGAAAAAACCAATTCTTCCTGAATACGCAACGATTCTTTTTCAGCAGACATTAATCTTTTGGCTGCTAATTTCGCTGATGATCTACGCCATTGATGATGGATGGGTATGAAGATATGGATGATGGAGGAGCCTTCTTCCCTTCACTCATTATCTACGCCATGGATAGATGGTGTACCGCTCTGATGCTCTATTTGTTTCTAACGGTGGGAAGATATTCTGTTTATAGTATTTGTGTTATTTTAGGAAAAGTGAAGATATAATGGGTATTTTACCAGGTTGCGTTTAGCAACCATGCTAAGGAATTACAAAGCCCAAAAGTCTAGTATAACAAGATTAATGGTTTTTGTTAACTTCTATACATCAAGTTAGAGTGTTAGATTGCACAAATAAAAGTTAAGTTGTTGAATTAAATTACATGCATTTCACCTATATTATAGTGATTTTTGTAGACCTTGCTCGTGTTTTTGAAACAAACTTTTCCATCACTATACACCCTACGATAAACGTTTGGTTCTTATTATCTTTGCAAGAAAATTCAACAAAATTTAAAATATAAAAGGGCCATTTTTTTTCAATAATTAAAAGGACCATTTAAATAACTTGGTATTCACAATTTTCCTTTTTTTTTTCTTTTTGTTCTTGGCAATTATCAATCCACACCCCTTCAATGCCAAGAAATGAAAATTACAACCATCTTTTTGTTTTGTTTTATGACAATGGAAAAAACTATAAATACAAATACACACACCCACCCAATTGGATACAATTACATATATCCACAACAAACCAAACATTTTTTAGTCTTCTTTTTTTGAAGCCCATGGTAAACACAACCTTTCTAGCCCTTGAGCCAAAGATGATATACAATTGTCTTCTTTCTTAATCTCCCCTTGCTCTTTGCTCTCTTCTTTCTTCACCTCCCCTTCCCCTTTGCTCTCTTCTTGACATGTTTCACCCTTCTTTTTTGCGGCTTCGATTGTGCTAACAACAGCCACAACTTCTTCTTGTATTCTTTGAGCTAGGTTTGGTGCTTTCACATCCTCATAGACTAATGGCTTCTTTTCTGTACTTGTGTCAACAACAACAACACTAGGTTTTTTCTCAACAAGAGGTTGTTGTTGTTGATAATGTTGTTCATCTTGTGATGATAATTTGTTGTCGTCTTTGTGAAGAATAGATTTGACTTCTGCCTTGGCTTTACCATACTCATCCTTTAAGCCTTCCTTAGCTTTTCCTAATCCTTCCTTAAATTTGCCAAACAAAGCATGTTTAGTCTCTTTAGCTTCTGATGCAACATGGTCCAATCCTTCTTGAACTCTGTCTACCACATCATATGTGGTTTGCTTAGCCTCTGCAAAATCCATTAATAAAATGCACAATAGTGATTAGTGCATGGAAATAATTTTGCAATAATCGCTTACCCAAAAATGCTTTTATGTTGATATATATTCTATAGAGAACTAGAATAATTGAGAAAACTTAATACATGGATCTATGTATATATAAGGTGAGAAAACTAATTATAAGTTAATAACCTACTTAAATTAACTAGAGTAATCCTATAAACTAGGTAACAAATAACTGAGATTATACAAAAATAATAATATCAAATTACAATACTAAATTAAGATTACAATATCAACAAAATACCCAAAGCAACATATTATTTCCTTATATAGTAATTGGTAAATCAATGTGTAATTAATAGGGAAGTTAATTATTTTTGTCCATGCATGAATCCCCTAGCACAATGTGAAACATTCATGTTCGCACTAATCTATCTATTACTTTTAATAATTGCGTGCAAGAAAAGCTGACTTGCGAGCTTCAGCATACAACTGATATGTCAGCAATCATTTTGCACGTCATTATGCTCATTGGTAAAACTTGGAAAAAAATATCTGAGCCAAGATTTGAACCATTGACCTCTCAATTACTTATTCATCACATTACCAATGTGATGGCTACAACTTCATCCACATTATTACAATTCATTCTATAAAAAGGAAAGATCCAGTACAAATCTGATGTTGATTTAGTGTGAACAGAATTACAAAATCTTAAAAATAATGTTAAAAAAGATTTCTACTCACTCCCAAATATGGAAACAAAATAATTACACCATACTACAACGATCAACATAAAATTGACCATTATATTGATTAATGCAAGAAATTCATATCCAAAATTAGAAACGAAAAATGTCGTAATTTATTATCAAATTAACATTGGCCGATTAATGTTTCCAAGACATTGACACTAAGCATTCAAATTTTCGAGCCCCAACATCTAAAATCTTGAATGATTTGTATGATGGACTATAGTTAAAAAAAATTAACATTTTTAGAATATGAGTAAATTCTAATGTAATCGATCGTAGTGTTTCACAAATTTAGATGAAAAAAACAATGATGATGATTTAGTGACTGATGATGACATGATTGAAAATTCGTATTACAAGATTCATTCTTCTTGGTATCCTAGATTCCTAGGTCTCTGTGGTTAATGGTCACGAACTCTTGGGTAGGCGATAACAGCAGGGAAGATGTTTTGGGTTAGTGAATTCAACAACGTTTTAAAATATTTACAAAAAAGAAAAAAAAAACATTTTCAATAAGGACAATAACTCAACGAAAGGAATTTATAGTTTTATACCTTACCTAGATATTCTTATACGCTACTGGTTGTAAGGTACTTTTTGTTTTTATATATTATCATTCTTAATCCAAAAATGAGGACCCATAATTATATTGACAAATGATGTGGTAAAACTAATATGTTGGTGTTAGTTAAACTCATCTAAGTTTTTATGATTTTACTTAATCTATTTATGACATGTATCAATCTTATGTCAAAGTAGGACATGTTTTAGTAAAGCTGCGTGTCGACCAAATTTTGACAGGGGTGGGGTACGGGCTAGATAATTTGACGGGAAGGGAGTGTCAGGTATGATCAGGTATGATCGTATGGATGTTAGGAAGACGAGTAGTTGATAAGGGTTGAGGGTCAACAAGATATTTTGACGAGGGTATGAGTGTTAATTATTGAGATCGGGTAGAGAAATCGGCAGGGTTAGGAGTTGGCTAGAAATTTTGACATGGATAAGAGGGGTGCGGACTATCTTAATTTTTTTTATTAATCCCCATACATGTGCACAGGTACCAATTTCATATAAATTAGTTTGAAGGGTACAAAAATAGAGATAAAAATATAAACAATTTGGTTAACATATTATACATATAAAGGGAAATATTCATTTAGGGGGTCAAGTTTCAAAGTTAGTGGTGGGAGGATCGCGCAAAGGAGTCGATGTGTTGTCATATAGAGGAGTTGATAGGAGATGTTACGATAAATTAATCGATTCTAGGAATCAGCGGGTGTGAAAGGGTTAGAGTAGGAATTGACCTGGTAAAGGAGTTAAGGTAAAGTAGAGCGTGAGGTGAGGAATAAACTGAGTAGGAGGCGAGTGCGACTACCGGTTAGATAATTTGATAGGTGTAAAAGTGTCGGTTAGGGAGGTCATGTGAGAAATCGACGAGGAATGGGTCGACTAAAAAATTTGAATAGGGGTGAGAAGATGTCTTCTAAAATTTTGTTGGATGTTGGGTGTTGATGATTAGGAATGGGGATGAAGTGGGGGGTGTCAGATAGGGAAGCAGGTAGGGTGATGATTGTTGATTGGAAGTTTGCACGCATAGGAAGTTGAGGTCGCCTAGGAAATTTAGCGCAAGAGGGAGCCGCCTAAGAAAGTTGATAAAAGTTGTCGAATACATACAAGAGTTGATGGGTGGTTATTAAAGGGTGGAGCAGGGACTCTTTAGATTGGTATGAGGTCGGACTTCTCAGACGGGTCCTAAATTCTTATTTTTGAATATGATTTTTAAGTTTAAATTCTTTAAGAAAATGTTTTGGGAATATTATTCTCAAGTCAAAAAATTTCCCAAAACATATGATTGGCAATCCTAAAAATTCGAGAAATTAGATTTCTCAATTTGAAGCAATATATCCATGTGTAAACCAAATACAACCCCCGAACCGCAACCTACTTTACCAAACAAATGAAATATAATTGAAAATGATTACTAAAAATTTCAAGTTATAGTTTCCAAACGCTATATAAAATGATTTTTTTAATAATATTTTCATAGCAATTTTATATTACATGACATAAATACTTATATTTAGAAAAATATTAGTAATTCTCATGCATTTGCACGGGTCAAAAACTAGTTGATACTCTATATGATAATAAGAGCATACCTGAGGAAGGGTCAATCGATCTAGGTGCATCAGTAGTCCTGCAACATAATGAGAATATCAGATGAGCCTCAAAGTGAAGCTAAGGGGTATGTAGAAATTCACAATGCATAATAGAATTATGCATGATATCTATCTATTGATCTATCTATCTATTACTTTTAATAATTGCGTGCATGAAAAGCTGATATCGACAATCGATAAAAAGAAGTTGACAAATGTACAAAAATTGACATTTGATTGGTTACATGTCTTTCCGTATATTCCAATGGTATCTTAGCAGATATCAGTGAAATTAAATAATATCTTTTGTAAGCAAAAATAAATAATATGATATCTTCTATGAACAAAAATGAAATGATGTGATAAATATATATATATATATATATATATATATATATATATATATATATATATATATATATATATATATATATATATATATATATATATATATATATATATTATAACCAAGAATAAAATGATACATCTAAGGTCTCGTTTGGTAAGATTGCATATTTTTTGATCCAATTGGATCTGATTTGATTGCTCCTAATGTAATCTGATGTAATTTGAATGACTCTGAACTGATCTGAATTTGTTGAAAATTTGATTGAATTTAAATGGATTAGTATCAATTATTGACCAAACTCATTGAACAGTATTCGAGCAATTATGATCTGATCTGACTTAATCTAATTGGAATGACTCTGAACTAATCTGAATACTACTTTTATTAAGTCATATTAAACAGGGTCTAACTCCCTCCATAAAAGTATATATAAGTAGTCGTTTGGTTGCTACTCAAAATCATGGGACTTCAAAATTCACATGAATTAAATTTTTTGGAGTAGTTTTAAAATTATTGGGAATTGAGAAATCATGGAAATTTCCAATTCCTACAAAATGTAGGAATTGGTTTACCTAACCCCCCATGGTAATTGACAATTCATGTGAGAATTCAATTCTTACATGCAACCAAATAGTTTTAAGAGTTTCATGTGAATTTCTACTGTTGGGAAATGTGCCTTGAGCACGGTTTTCGCCAACGGAATGATACGTCGGAGATGAGCAAAGCAAGGAGAAGGGGCAACCATGGAGGTGTGCCTTTGGGGTGGTCGAAAGCCACCCATGACCGAGATGCAGTGCCGCCCAGATCAGGAAGCCGGCGGCGGTCCGCCAAGGTGTTGAGCGCGGACATCGGCGTAGAGCGCGCGACACGCGACAAATTGGAGGCGGAGCGCGGCATCTTCGTGGGACTTTCGCGTAGATCTGGACAGAGAGTTACCGCGGCCCGAGGGACCTCCGGCGCGGTCCGCAGTGGCTGCACGCGTGAGATTCGTTTTGGACGAATTTTCTTTTTGGTCGGCTGTTTGTCTTGCGTGGACTTGGACTATTATTTCCAAGTTTTGTTTTTGACTTACCATAATTAATACCTTTAGTTAATTAGGTCTTTATTGTGAGGGAGTTAATATATAAACCTCCCACTAGTTTAGCCTAATTTCTTATGGGATAAAATTAGGGAGAGCCAATCAGGGTTCTCAAAGAGGGCAGATCTTGAGAACACAGATCATCTTTTGTATCTTTACACTCTCATCATCATAGTGAGATTGATTCTAGACCCCTAGAGGACGTAGCTATCGCGTTGATAGTGAACCTCGTTAAATTCTTGTGTTCTTTATTGTTGTTTTTGCCATCGATTATCTTAGCGCATACCCGCTTCCGCACAACATCTACAACCTGGGAAGTGGAACTTTATGGACATTGTGAATTCCCTTATGCAATCAAACGACCACTAAGTCATTCTCACATTTCGAGACGACGATTTGACCACAAATTTAAAGAAAAAAGTATTTGGCCAAAAATTATGAAACTTATATTGTTAGATTTGTAGCGAAAAATCCTATCAAATGAATACATATTTGTAATTTTCCCCCGTATATGTTTAAAAATATAAGGCAGTCAAGCCATTTTCTCGAACAAAGAGAACGACTAATATTCTTTTATTAAGAAAGTATGTTATCTTTTCTTTCTTTTGTTAACAGGTGGTGTGATCGCACACATTAAATTGCCTTTTAAAATTGGCATGATACAGTCAATCCACTTTCTTAATAGCTTTTTTTTTGTTACTTGGAAAATGTATCAAGAATTCGTTACATCAGAGATATAAATCAATATGTCTTTTTCTAATTCATTTCTACGGTTTATGTTTCATTATAATTAAGTAATATTTGTTTCAAACTCAAAGTTGATCAAACAAAATTGAACCCAATTTGATTACCATTAGAAAATGTGACGAGTGTTGAAATGCAGATTAAAGAAGACAGGTAAGAAGTTTGCGAAAATTAAGAGTTGGCTAAAACATTAGATTGGGGGCAACATGGTGTCGAATAAAATATTGCCGAGTCATAGGGGTGTTAGCTTAGCTAAGGAAGTGGATAAAGTGGGGTTGTCAATTAGGAAAGTTCGTAACATGGGTGAGAGTTGTTACGTTGAGGTCTGTGTATACGAGCTAATAATGGATTATGGGAATGCCTAAGGGAAGGAGTCAACTAACAACATCATAAGGGTTGTCGAGTACAATAGTCAACAGGTGGTGAAGGGGTGAAATAGGAGATCAAATAAGTTGGTAAGAGGTTAGGGAGGTGAATGAGAGTTTCTAGATTTTAGATTCTACTTATTTTTTTGAAACAAAATATGATTACACACAAGTAGACCTATTAAACGGGTCAGGTCAGGTTAAATATTATTGGTCATTTTGCTACAAGTCGGATCAAATACAAGTTCAGGTTGTCGCGCTTGGACATTTAGAATCAACCACAAGACTAAATTTTATCCTAATTTTGTTATAAATACGAGTCAACGAGTCGATTCGGGTTTGACCACAAACGGAACGGAGTCAGAAAAATGGTTTTTGACCAAAAAAAAAAAAAAAAAAAAAAAAAAAAAACGGGTCGGAATAGGTGTTGGCGGGTCTGCAAAAATTACACAAACCCAATACTGCATCTGTCTTTCTTTAAACACCTCATATGCAATACGCAACTTAATTGAGGAGGGTGTACACACTAATCGGTTAATCTAAGTTCCAAAATAATTGCATAAATGTTTTGCTAAGATTCCTATCTTACTCGTTGTGTAATTTTTTGAAACATCGATTAACCGATTATTGTTTACTCCCTCCTCACCATAGGGGTAATTTGAGTATGGGTGTTTAAAGAAAGTCAAAGGGTGTATTGTATTTGGTGTTGTTTTGAATTCTTATCGGTGTTATTATTATCTCAATGAATTTTAAATTTATATTTGTATATAATTAGGTTTAAATTTTCAAAAGTAGATTTTTTTAGTATTTCAAAAGTAACATAAAATAGTAGCATTTTTAAGCAAGCATTTAGTATTCATGTGCATTTGCACGGGTAAAAAAACTAGTTGTGTATAAATAGATTTTGAATATCCTACAAATAAATAAGTGTTATATATGAACGCCGGAGATATATACTTTGTGGCGTCGACAAGGTCTGATGAGATAATTTCAAAATGAATTCCAATAAATATATGAGTAACTTACGTTGTCGTTTGCTCAGCTGTGGTGGTGGTATCTTTCTTCTCAGGATGCGTTACATTATCAACGGCAGTTCCAACTACTTCTTTCACTTCCTCGAGCAAACTTGATATAGTTGTCTCTTCTTCAGTAGCCCCACTATCAACAGGTTCATCCCTATTAGACTCTGATTCATCATCGTCGCCTCTTTCTGTCAAATGTGCAAAAATTACTGATCTATTTATGAAGTTACGTGGAACCGCACCTTATAATTAGCAACAGAAAAAAAAAATACCTCCATCATTCTAAAAATTCGAAACCTTTTAAGGATGCTTATAAAGAATCTACAAATTAGACGATAAACAAAATTGTTTACGTTGTAAACTTGTGTCAATTAAGTACATGTAAAATGGGTTGAGATCTCCTAAATTTGAAAAATAAATCTACACAGTAGAGTTTACTTAAAAAGAAAAATTAACTCTACGATGTGCATTTTTTTTTTAATGAACACATTTTCAATTATATTTTCCGTTTATCGTAAACTCTATCAACTCTATGAAAAGATAATTGCAGGGGATCTGAATCCATGTAAAATGTAGTAAAACGAATGCTTATCATCATCACTACATTAATTAACTCATTATTGGAGTAGTTTGAGCTCAATAACGAGTCAATGACTGAGTTTACTCAACAACTTAATCAACTAATTGGGGAAGAGTAGTAGTTAAGTATGATTAATTAAGTAATTTGTCGTAGTTAGCTGTAAGTGTGCTGACGAATCAAACAAGAAAAGAGATTAATCATATCATTTATGGAGTTGTCATATGTGTGTAAATTGTAAGGAAATAGCAATGCGATATAGGAGTAGAAATCACAATGTATGCATGCATGTGGAAGACTTTTGTTATGATATGGTCTACTTGTTTAATTATGTTTTAAAACTGAATTAAAGGTTCAGCAAAGATAATAAGCACAGTAAAGTCCCAATATATACGACCTATTGTCGACCTAGCATTTTATTATTATACAAATTACAATCCCTCTAACAGGTGAGCACCAGATATTTTAAAAATAAAAATAAAATGATTACTATAAAACTTACACATTGTTAGTCTTTATGTTTGACTGGTCCAATCATGCAAGCCAGGCAAAACTGATTTGTGTTTATTATTGATCCAAATCACCAAATAATTAAGCAACCTTTACCAAAGTTAAGTTCAAATCTTACTACTGTAGAGTAATGTTGAAGATTGACATGGACTCTAATCCTAAGCATCCAGATTGACGGGCAACCATCGGCTTTCAAAACATACATATGCTTTCTCTAAATTAGCTTATCTTCAGATTATTACCAACGGACTAAACGCAAATAAATGAATTAAAGGGAATAATTATAGTACTTCATAATTCATATACGAAGAGATGAACTTACTTGAACTCTTGCGACCGAAGAGAAGCTTGCTCAAAGATTTTGACGAACCTCTTTTCATTGAATTTACTCGTGAAGGGCTCCTTAAAAAATTTGTGAAGCTATTCGCCCTTTTCACCTCTTTCTCCTCCTTGTTGCCTCCTAATAATTTGTCAATAATATACAACAACTATTATTTTCGAAGACTATATAATTCAACAACAACAACAATCAAGCTTATATAAATCGTGCTCTGAAATTGTGAGCGGGGAAATTTGGCTATATAAAAAGATGTTTCTTTCTTTTTAATTGGATTTAGATGAATGATGAGAATGATGTGATGAGAAGTATTTATATATAAATGCAATAGAGTTTTTATCTCGTTATTCGACTTTGAAAATTTATATAATGGTCTTCACGGAATTTTTTTTATTTGTCTAGTAGGAATCATCAAGCTATAGATTATATACATAATACAGGTTGGAAGATCTGAGTTGTTATGCGTCATTATCAATATATAGTGTGCTAGGTTGGAAAGTTGGAATATTAACACAATAGTAAATTGGTACACTACAAAGATTAAAAAAAGTTCTAAATGAATAAATTTGCAAGATTACAGTAGTGTCATTGACTTTCAAAACAATGCGTAGGAAACCCGTCTCGATAAGGCACAAGTGCACAACTAGACCTGTCAAACGGGTCGGGCGGGCGGGTTTCGGGTTCGGGTCACTGCGGGTCGGGTCAAATACGGGTCATGTAAAATACGGGTCGACTATACGCAGGTTTATACGGGTTCGGGTCGGGTTACGGGTTGACCAACGGGTCAAAAATACATGCTCGCGCCTTTTTTTCTCGGTAATTATTATAATCAAATTATTATTTTATTACTATTTTACAAGCATTTTATGTATTATATTATATAATAATAATCGTTTAATTATATTTGTATCTTATATGTCTTAAATTAATCAATTATTAATATTTAATTAATATTTATCTATTTATTTTTTATTTTTTATTATTATAATATATTTTTTGCACAATTCATTTGACCCAACGGGTTGACCCGGTCCGGGTCAGGTTATGACCCAGACTTTCGGGTCATTTTCGGGTTCGGGTCATGTTCGGGTCCGGGTTGAGAAAAACGGGTTTTTTCGGGTTATTTCCGGTTCGGGTCCCGGGCGGTTTTTCGGGTCGGGTCAGCTTTTGACAGGTTTAGGCACAACATTACTCCGCAATCATTCGGTAGTAAGGCTGGCCCCAGTGATCGGAAATAAATGCGATCTGCTAGGGCGTTATTATATGTTTTAGTAGTAATATCTCCATTTCCGTAACATTTGATGTACCAAAAAACCATGATACAAGACTATACTAATAATGAATACGTATGAAATCACGAGTAGGAAGTCTAGGAGCAAACTCTAGCTCGACAACATGTCTATTATAGGCATGTAGCTATATTATCGAGTGAAATATAAAACGTAAGGCGTTACATGATTTAGTCATTATATCTCCATTCCCGTAACATTTGATGTACCAAAACCATGATACAAGACTAGACTAATAATGAAAACGTATGAAATCACGAGTAGGGAGTCTAGAAACAAACTCTAGCTCGACAACATGTCTATTATAGGCATGTAGCTATATTATCGAGTGGAATATAAGACGTGGGGCGTAATTACCTGGTGATGATGGTTGATCAGCCATTATATTGACCATACAAAGAATGCAAGCAGCTTGAAGGTGACGAAATTCGCAGGTTGGCCTGCGTTTGTAGCTCTTTCTGCTTGATCTTCCGCTGAAATGCAGAGAGAGAACAGGCAGACAAACCCACAAAAGAATGCAAATGTATTAACACAAAATTGTTTAGAAGATTTCAAAATAATGAGAGTTGCTTATAAGACAAGTTATTACGTAGTTATTTCTTTCAAAAAAAAAAAAATACTAGTATAAGTTATTACGTACTTTAAGAATGTTACTTGTAGAGCACTAAGTTGATTGGTTTTATGAGTAATTAGTCTCCTGCCAGATTGGAGATTGCCCGCAAATTATGTCAACTAGTTCATAATATCGTAATCGTGGAGGGCACGGTCCAACATTTATGTTGTACAAGTAAGAGAAATGGTATGATTTTATCCCTTGTTTATTTGATTGAAACTGACCTTATTTAATTTTGATTAATAAATTTGAAAAAAGGTATTTTTAGAGATGGGTTTTTGATTAGGTGGTATCCCTATGTGTGATTGAAAGGGCTAGATTATTTTCTTGGTATAATTTGAGCTTATATGGATGTACTTTAATTAATTAGTTGGGAGTATATTTTTGTTCAAAATAATCTAATATATATATGTAATTCTGAACCTGCTCAATTCCCACGCTGACACGTGGCTTATAATAATATTATTATATTGTAAATAATGTTTATCAAAAATAGGATATGGTAAGAATATGGTAATATTATTCTAATAAAATAACATTATTACTTGGGAAAATAGTTATGTAATATAGTAATTACTTGATTTATGGTCATTTGATCAAATATCCCACGGGTGTTTCAAAATGGGACTTTGACTTTTAAAATGTGACTTTTCCTCTAATTAAATTACAAATATCACACGGGTGTTCGAGATGAGATTTTAGGTTTTTAAAGGTGAGTTTCCATTTAATTACATTACAAGTATACCACGGGTGTTCGAAACATGACTTTAGGTTTTAAATGTGACTTTTCATCTAATTACATTACAAATATCCAACGGGTGTTTGAAACAAGATTTTAGGTTTTAGATAAAAAATTCGTTTACAAAATTTCTACATTTAAACATAAGTAGCCCGTGCGTTGCACGGGCCATCAAACTAGTTTGGAGTATATTCTAGCATGTTCCCTTTATATTGACCAATTAACAAAAATGATAGAGCTCTAATGAGTTTTTTAAAAATTAAATGTTCTTAATGCTCAATGTATATAACCAACACATGTTTATTCTATTTGATGATAACGTGATTTCGAACTGATATGATCTAAACCTAGAACAAATTTGACTGATCCTAATTGAAAGGAAGGGGGCCTAGGACTCAAAATGCATCATTAAGAAATGGTAGAAGAACTGTTTTATGCTAGTTATTTGTAGAGCTAGTTTAATTTCTCTAATTTCATTTCTTTTGTGGAAATTTCCAATGTACCCCTTAAGTTTCGTAGTTTTTCTGGTATACCCCTCAAGTTTTCCAGTTTCCTAAAATACCCCTGAGGTTTGCGAAATGAAGTTTTTGTGTTTTTTACTAACGGAAGTCTAACACCGTTAGCTCCTTTAGTGTATTGACTATTTCCAGAATAATTGACCCATAATCATATCAATTAAAAAAGAAAAGAAAAAAAAGCCCATATTCTCTCTCCACCTCTCTCCCCCACCCATGAGCTACCCCTGCTACGTCCCCTTCCCCGCCATCGCTCATCCGCATCACCACCATCACAGGCGCCACCACCACCTGCCGACTCATCTCACTCAAACTACCCCATACCGACCCCTACACCCCCCGTCCCCCGCTCCTTCATCAACCACACCTCTTTCTCACTCTCTCTCCATCCTCAATTTTACTCCTTCCCTGGCCCGCTCCCGTCCTTCATCCGCCGCCCAGCTACACCCTTGCCGGCCTATCACCTTTTATGCCGCCCCTAGCCTTCCGTGGTACTCTCCATTATGGCCGGATATAGAGAGAAGGGATGAGGAGATTTGGGATTACCCCTATTATAGGGAGGGGGAGGGTGTCACGGCAGTGAACGGTGGTGGAGGTCTGTGGCCGGCAATTATAGGCCGGAAGTGAGGAGAGTCACCTGCTTACATGGTGAGGCAGGTGGACGTTGGCGGGCATAGACGCGGAGGCTGGGTGGGGGTGGAGGGAGGAGAGGAGAGAGAAAATAGGTTGGGGGTTAAAGGTTAACTGTGTGAAATCACTTCAAATAAATAAACGTGTGCTAACGATGTTAGACTTCCGTTAGTAAAAAGACACAAAAAACTTTATTTTGTAAACCTTAGGGATATTTTAGGAAACTCGGAAACCTGATGGGTATATCAGAAAAACTCGGAAATCTCAGGGATACATTGAAAATTTTCCCTTTTTTTTTTTTTTTTGGTAAACAAGAGCATTAACACTGTAGAAGACTAGGAGTGGTGATTGATGATTCGAATTTGCGGCAACTTCCAAGCAGGTTGCTCGCCTACCCACTAAGCCAACATTTATCATCTCTAATTTTATTTGTCAACCTTTGTTTGCCTTCTTGTTAAAGTTTTTGACATGTTACTAAATACTCCCTCCGTCCCGGCCAAGTTAAAGTTAAAGATTACCCAAATACCCTCCACTTTTCTGCTTTACCTTCACCCTCTCACCACCTCACTTTCCTTTCTGCACATCCCTTCATCTCTCGCTTCTTATTTTCTTTTTCTTCTTTGATGATCCCTTCATTTCTCGCTTCTTATTTTCTTTTTCTTTTTTGACAATCCCTTCATCTCTCTCTTGATAACAAGCTAAACATAAATTTCCGACCACGCCATATATACTGGTTGCTCCAAATCAAGCAAAATTTTGAAATAATTTCAAAAACTTATTTGCAATTTTAAAGCCTTACAATTAATTACACATACCGCTATAAAAGACCACTACTTCCTCTCTCCTTCTATCACGCCCGACTCAACCTGCACCACATCCGACACCACGACTAGGACCAGCCAACGTCGGAGGTCTCTAACCCCTTCCCTACTTGCTACGTCGTAGTCCCATATCCCTTCATTTCCTCCAATTTTGCCTTCCCAAGCACGATTGTTCCAGGCGACGCCTTTACGATGGAAACGATATCAAAAATATGAGGAAAAATTTGAGACGTTTTGCTAGGTTTATGTATTAAAAATTGTGAGTGCTCTCTGTCTTGCATTTCCCAATGATATTGTACATGCTTATATACTATCATAAATCCTAGGTAAGCTAGACTACTCTCTACGTAAGCCACCTAAACAAAATCTATCATATCTTTTCTTAATACAAAATCTATCTTATCTTTTCATATTACAAATTCTATCTTATCTTCTCATACTCCCCCTCAAGATGGAGCAGGCGGTAATCGAATGCCCATCTTGCCCATGAGAAAATCTAATTGTTGCTTTCCTAAAGCTTTTGTAAAAATGTCAGCCAACTGACCCTTAGTTCCCACATACGAAGTCGCAATGTCTCCGCGCACCAAATGTTGCCGTACAAAATGACAATCTATTTCGATGTGCTTTGTTCTATCGTGAAAAACCGGATTCTTGGCAATGTGTAGAGCTGCCTGGTTGTCACAGAACAGGCGTACTGGCTGGGTGTGGAAAATCCCCAAAGATGCGAGAAAAGATTTTAACCACACAATCTCACTCGTCACCTGCGCCATCGCTCGATATTCTGCCTCTGCGGAAGACCTTGATACCGTCCCCTGTTTCTTCGTCTTCCATGAGACCGGAGACTTACCCAACGTAATGAAATAACCTGTCAATGATTGTCTCGTGATGGGACAACCAGCCCAATCGGAATCACTATAGGCATATAACTGCAACTCCCCTGTGTTCTCAAGAAAAATTCCTTGCCCCGGATTTCCTTTCAGAAAACGTACCAAACGTAGAGCTGCTTCCCAATGCTCCTTCCGTGGTGATTGCATGAATTGTGACAAAACATGACTAGAGTATGCAAGCTCTGGCCTAGTGATTGTAAGATAAATAAGACGTCCAACGAGTCGCCGATATTTCGTGGGATCCAACAAGAGCTTACCTTCTGCCAATGCCAATTTGTGATTCTGTGGCATCGGTGTATCCACTGGTTTTGCTCCAAGCAAGCCACATTCCTCAATAATATCCAATGCGTATTTACGCTGGCTTAGGAAAAGACCATGTTCCCCACGTGATGCTTCTATCCCCAAAAAATACTTCAGTGGTCCAAGGTCTTTGATTCCAAATTGCTTGTCCAGAAATTGTCGCAAATCCACTCCAGCTTGTTCATTATTGCCCACTACTATCATATCATCAACATATATTAAAATTGCTATAAACACATCCTCTCGTCTAAAAGTGAACAATGAATAATCAGCCATTGACTGTACAAAACCATATTTCTTCAGTGAGTCCGTCAATTTTGCGAACCAATTTCGTGATGCCTGTTTCAATCCGTGTAGTGATTTCCTAAGTCTACACACCTTGTTTCCAGTAGCACGAAAACCGGGTGGTAACCTCATGTACACTTCCTCACTAAGGTCTCCATGGAGGAACGCATTATTGACGTCCAATTGCGAGATAAACCACTTTTTGGCCACGGCAACACTAAGTAAGCAACGGACACTCACCATTTTTGCCACTGGAGCAAAAGTCTCATGAAAATCTACCCCTTCAACTTGGGTAAACCCCTGTGCTACCAATCTAGCCTTGAAACGTTCTACCGTTCCGTCTGACTTATATTTGATCTTATACACCCATCGACACCCGATGGGCTGCTTGTCTGGTGGTAGCTCAACCACACTCCAGGTCTTATTTTCCTCCAATGCTGTAATCTCTTTTTCCATTGCCTCTCTCCATCGAGCATCTTTAGCTGCTTGTTGGTAGCTCGTAGGCTCAATCTCCAAGCTAATAGCTGCAATAAAATTTCTGTGTGCAATAGAAAAGCAATTATAAGTGAGATAGTTGGCTATGGGATACCGCGTACCTTTCTTCGAGGAAGCGTGCTGGTGCGAGTGACTTGTTGTCGATATGGGATTTACTATTTTTGCAGATTTACAAGTGATATAATCCTTCTTCCAATACGGCTCGAACTTCTGTCGTGCCCCTTTTCCTGTTACTGCCGCCTCATTCTCCTCATTCGAGATAACAGCAGCCGACTCCGGCTCCTTGTTCGATGTCTCCCCCTCGGGTTGCTGGTTCTCGGAGATGGGATCACTGTCACCCGGATCGTCAGCAGACTGGGCCCCTGACACATCCCTCGGAGGTGAAAGAAAATCAGAGACCTCCACAAAAGGAGGTGACAGTGAGCTCCCCCTGTCATCAAGAATGGGGTCTGCTGTCCTAATAGAAAATGGGAAAATATGCTCAAAAAAGGTAACATCTCGTGACACCAAAAATTCTTCTTTATCAATATCATACACTCGCCACCCCTTCTTTCCATGTGGATATCCAAGAAACACACATCTTAATCCACGCTCGCCAAATTTATCTTTTACCCGAGTTTTGTTATGAGCATAACAAAGACAACCAAAAACTCGGAGTCTATCCATAGGTGGTTTTTCTCCATATAGGACTTCATACGGGGTCTTACCTCCAATAAGCGGTGTGGGCGTACGATTGATCAAGTACCCAGCTGTAAGCACGCATTCTCCCCAAAAACGAATAGGTAGACTGGCTTGAAAAAGTAAAGCCCTCGCCATCTCCAAAATGTGACGATGCTTCCGTTCTACTCGTGCATTTTGTTGTGGAGTGTCTACATTGCTAGTCCGAAAGTGTATCCCATTCTCTTTGTAAAAAGTCCACATTGGACCCGACTTAAATTCGGATCCATTATCACTTTGGACGACCTTAACCTGCTTGCCAAATTGTACTTTGACCATAACACAAAAATCACGTAGCAATTGCCCAGCCTCGGACCTGTCCACCATCAAATAAATCCACACACCGCGACTACAATCATCCACAATGGTCAAAAAATAATGAGCACCGGATAAACTACTTGTACGATATCCACCCCAAATATCACAATGAATTATATCGAAAACATTCGCAGCCCTTTTATTATTTCTGGAAAACTGTGAGCGAGTTTGTTTGGCTCGACAACAAGAATCACAAACTAATGTATCATTCAAACTAGAATTCTTTCCTAAAGAATGAAAAATCTCGGATAAAACCCGGCTAGAGGGATGGCCGACACGTCTATGCCACAACTCAATGTCTTCGGAAACTTGCGCCTTGTGTGCTTGCTCCCGTTGAACGACCCCTTTATAATAGTAAATCCCATCTCGATGTTCACCCGCTCCAATCAGCGTCCTCGTAGTGGGGTCCTGTATCACACAACAATTAGGCCAAAAACTCACAGTATAATGCAATTCTCTAATTAATTGTCCAACAGAAATTAAATTGCAATTTAAAGAAGGAACATATAAAACGTTATTAAGAACAAAATTGTCGTCCAATTTAACGCTTCCCCTCCATGAAGCTACTGTTTGCGCTCCATCAGGTAGGCCGACTCCGGCGATGTCACCTTCCCACATATCAAACATCATGCTTCGCTGGCTTGTCATGTGATTCGAACAACCCGAATCTAAAATCCAACCCAAATCAATGTTAGATTTACCTGAGAGTTTTTCTACATTGTCTGTACTGGGTGAAATAAGTGCTCTTAGCTTTTCGATGTCGGAACTCGAAAAACCTGCATTCATCAGAGGGTCGTAATTTCCGACTTGATGTCGATTTGGATGGTTGTGATTGCTTGTGTCTTTTCCCATCTCTGTTCCTACTGCTGCTGCGACATGGCCTTGAGCTGAGCCACCTCTGCCACCTGTACGGCCTCCATATCCCCCTCGCCGACCGCGACCCCTACCTCGTCCTGGCGGGAAACCAATTATCTCCCAACAGTCAGTGGTGTCATGCCCAAACTTACCACAATTCGGACAGATTTTCCGCCGCCGTTGTTCGCCTGGTGGTGTGGGAATCGTCCCCTGGCTGTCATTGGTCGCGGCCGCACGTGCTGAAAAAGCGACCATCTCGCTCTTATCTTCTCGTCCTCTCATCAACGCCTGGTGGCGTTCTTCTCGGCGAACGTCCGAGTAAACCTTATCCAAGATCGGCATGGATTCAGTCAGGAGTATGTTGGAACGTAAATTCCCATACAGCTTCGTGTTCAATCCCAGTAGGAATTGATGGACCTTTTCTTGTTCTCGCTCCTTCACGAATTCGGCTGCCGCCCCGCAAGTACATATGGGTACAATGCTATAATTGCTTAGCTCGTCCCAAATTGCCTTGAATTTGGTGAAGCAGTCGATCAAAGCCATGTCTCCTTGCTTAAGATCGGCCAATTCACCCTTTAATTGTTGTACTCTAGGTGCGTTACCAGTTGAATATCGCACCTTTAACTCGTCCCATATCTCCTTCACGGTGGATGCCGAGAAGGTGATGCTCTTATGCAGCTTCTTGTCTATGACGTTGCGAAACCATGATTTGATCATGGCGTTACAACGCCTCCACTCCGTGAATTCCAAACTCTCCTCCTCACCCTCCTTTGCCGTCTTTGGTACTTTCACGGTACCGTCTACGAAACCCAATTTGTTTTTGGAATCCAAGCTGTTCCTTACCGCATCTGACCATATATCATAATTTTCTCCGTCGAATATGGTCTGCGTGATCAACAGTCCTGGCCCATCGGAAGCGTGCAGGTATAGGGGTGAGGTGGGTGGAATCATTGATGTTTGTTGTGACTGTTTGAATAACTCGCCGTTGACTAGGAATTAAAAAACTTTGTGTTTTCTCTCTCTTGTATTTCCCAGGATTTCACACTGCTCTGATACCATATTAAAAATTGTGAGTGCTCTCTGTCTTGCATTTCCCAATGATATTGTACATGCTTATATACTATCATAAATCCTAGGTAAGCTAGACTACTCTCTACGTAAGCCACCTAAACAAAATCTATCATATCTTTTCTTAATACAAAATCTATCTTATCTTTTCATATTACAAATTCTATCTTATCTTCTCATATTATGGGGGGGATTTATGGACTAATTATGGGCTTATTTTGATTTTTTTTGGAAGTCTGGGTTTATTGGGGGAAATGAGTGAGCGAATAGATGATTTCAAAAGGCACAGAGGGGAGGCAAGGGCGCGTGGGTTGCCGTCGGCGAACTGCAGTAGGGTCGTCGGATTGTGGGTTGAATTTGGGGGAGGTGCACGGCAGGCTTAAGGTGGGGGTGCGACGACTATTTGGGTTGGGGTTTGGATGGGAGAGGAGAGATAAAATTGTGGTGGTGTGGTGTAAAGAGATGCTGGGGTGTTAGGGGCTTCATGGTAATCTAACACACCAAAACTTCATTTAACTAGCTAAAATCAACCCAAAAACGGAAAGGTAAGGAAATGACTGAGACGCCCCAAAGTAGAAAGGGTAAGGAAATAACCGAGACGGAGGGAGTAGCACATTTTATTGGAAGATAAGCTAGGTCCATCAAAATGATCAATATAATCCATTGATTCCTTATCTTAAGTTTGCTTAAACTTTAATGAGAATGCCCATTTATTATTTGTGTGACTTGTGTCCCAATCTACGCAAAATACCTTGACTAATTAGCGAAAATATTGTCCAAAATGCTTTATTATGTCGTCCTAGCTTACTAAATGTCCCCCACATTAGGATTTGAAATACCAAACATATCCCCATAGATTATTATCTCCATAGGCACGGGTGGCAATCGGATCGGGGTTCGCTTAGATGATATTATCATACCCGGTCGCTTTTGGTTCGAGTATTCGCTATTAGGCTAGGTGCAATTTTGATCAGGAAAATTTTGAGAAGGGCTGAGTCGGGTTCGTGTTGGAGTGACAACGACCCACATATGAGCTATGGACCGTGGGGTAATATCCCACATTGGAGAAATAGAAGAATGGGGGCTAGTTTATAAGGTGGTGGATTACTCCTCCTATCGTCAATTGGTTTTAGGATGTAACCCCACCAACTTGTGAGCTAGTTTTCCATGAGGGGGGCGATACTTGCCCATGACGACTCTGACAGTTCGAGTCAGGAAATGATCAGCTCTAGCAGCTGATGGTTATTTATGCGCGTCATTTCAATTTTGGATCGATATTTTTTGGTTTTCGGGTATAATTAGGTGAAATCATCTAGTAATTTAAAACATTAAAACCCCAAACGATTTTTTGTAAATGATCATTATTAAGCTTAATAATTATCGTGTAATCAAATGAGTTAGGTCATTATAAGGTACCAGGCCGGGTCGAGTCAAACATTATCAAGTTGTGTTAGGTATATGATCGATCATTTTCGAGTCAAGTTCGATTAATCACAATCTTGAATCCTATCGAGTCGGGTTTTCAATTTTAGGGGGTCAAAGTCGGAGTTAACTTCTACCCTTTCTCAAGTTCATTTTCACATTTGTACTCGAAATACGGAGTAACATTATTCAAACCTGAGAAATGTCGACTTAAGTATAGAACATATAAATCACTACCCCCTTTGAAAATGGTTCATATCTAACCTCCCAAGGGCCAAGACTTGTAGCACTAATGATAACATGAGACCAAGTTATTTATGACTTTCTATGATTAGCTTCAGTCAGTTTAATAGTACACCATTTTCTGATATAATTTAAACGAGGCGTAAAAGTCCATAAAATCAAGTTTCGTGGGATCCGAATTCAATACTGAGGATCGCATTAGCCATTTATGAAGAGTATAAGATAGGTTTAAATTGTATAAGTTGTCATATCTATTAATTGGAGAAGTTTATCCTATCTTTTAGAGTAAGTTATCATATCTTTTAGAGAGTCCTGTGACTTGTGAGATGCTAGCACATAGTATATAATCATGTGAATCAATCCTCAGAATCAATAAACATACAGAGGAATATTCCCAAATTCTAATATGACATCAAGAGCAAATTAGGATCCCGGGAAAACACAAAACACAAAACAAAACACAAGAACCCTAACCGCCATGACTGGAGGAGGAGACTCAGGCGGCAAGAAGATAAGTTCACCACCATCGCCACCAATTCCACCCACCTCACATTTATACCTACACGCTTCCGATGGGCTAGGACTGTTGATCATTATCACGCTGACCATATTCGATGGAGAAAACTACGATATATGGTCGGATGCGCTAAGGACCAGTCTGGACTTCAAGAACAAGTTAGGGTTTCGTAGATGGTACTGTGAAAGTACCAGAGACAATGTAAGGAGAGGAGGAGACTTTGGAGTTTACGAAATGGAGGCGATGCAACGCCATGATCAAGTCATGGCTGCGGAATGTCATAGACAAGAAATTGCACAAAAGTATCACCTTCTCGATATCCACCGTGAAGGAGATATGGGATGAGTCGAAGGAGCGCTACTCAACAGGGAATGCGCCAAGGGTGCAACAACTCCGAGGAGCACTAGCCGATCACAGGCAAAGGAGACATGGCCTTAATTGACTATTACACAAAATTCAAGGGCATATGGGACGAGCTAAGTATTTACAACAAAGTACCCATATGCACTTGCGGAGCAACAACTTTTGTCAAAAAGCGTGAAGAGGAGAAGGTGCATCAATTCTTGTTAGGATTGAACACAAAGTTGTATGGAACAGTGCGTTCCAACATGCTTATGGAAGAGCCCGTGCCGGAGCTGAAAAAGGTGTATGGTAATATTCAGCGTGAAGAACGTTATCTCGCTGTCACGAGAGGAAGTGAAGAAAAGGCAGACGTAGCAGCCTTCACGGCACGCTGAAACGGAGGCAATCAAAGGGAAGAGGTGGCTGACTCACTCCCGGTAAAGCCACGATAGCGGAAAATCTGTCCAAATTGTGGAAAATTTAGGCATGATACTTCGGGTTGTTGGGAAATAATAGGGTTCCAAGCAGGTAAAGGCAGAGGTAGCGGCAGGCGTGGTGGATACGACGGCAGAGGGCGTGGCAGAAGTGGCATAAGCCAGACGCACATGGCAGCAGCAGTCGGGACGGATGTCGGCAATGGTAATCAGCAAAATTGGCAACAAGGCTCGGACCTTGATGCCGCGTTGGTGGTGAGAAGATATTGTCACGATATCTACCAAATAACCCTACAATCTAACTAATGTAGCTAGGGAAGTCGGGATCGTATCCACGAGGAACTGAGATTAATTCTAATGGTGCTATTATGCCAAAGTAACGTCACAAAAGGGGGGTTTTGAGTTGATTTGTTAACGAAGTAACAAGCATAAAACAAGTAAATAAAAGGTGATATATAATTGGGGACAAGTCTTGGATCCGCAACTATAACTAACGAGTTATTTCCGCAAGAAATTGAATTATTCCTTCACTTTGATTGCTTAATCGTGAACGTAGTCCTATTAATTCTAAAGATTAGTGAATTTAAGCGACCGCTCTAAATTCACCCTAACCACTCTAGATAACCTAAACGACCATCTTCGATTCAACCTAGTGGTAGCGATAACAACGAACTAATATCGATTAAGAATAACAAGTTTAGTAACTAACTAACCGCAACCGCGCATCAACTAATCCTAACCTTCAATTACCGTGTTAATTCCTCCTAAGATTAAAAACCGCGCATTAATAAACGAAGGTTGCTTGACAAATCTAGATAATCGAATACCACCAAATTATCTAAACAAGCTAATAATTAAACCAAGCTAAATCTAGCAGTGACCTAGATAAAACGAGATAAGATTATAAATAAACGCAAGGCATAACAACCAATCAAGTACGTAAAGGAAATAGACGATAATTTCCATTAATAACCAAAAGATTAGCGCTTCACCAAGATTTGGGAGAGTTAAGCTCTCCATATTAGAAAAGATAAACAAAGTTTTTGGGTAAGCTAAGGAGGAGAGGTGGAGAATGAAGCAAATGGGGATAATATTGTATTTTCTCTCTCCTCCCCTTTTATACAAATCTAAAATAAGAAATAAAATAAAATAAAACTACTAAAAATATCCGGAAAACCTATTCTCGACTCGAGAAAACAGCCCCGAGGCAAGAATGCTAAAAATTAGAACTACCCGAAACAGAGAACTTCTTACTCGAGACAATTTGACTCGAGTCGAGACAGGACGCCTCGAGTCGAGGCAGAAGTTTCCCGACCGAGATTCGACCTGTCAAAAAATACTTCTCGACAATGGATGCCCGACAATCTCGAGAAGAATGAACCTCGAGTCGAGACATAACTTTCTCGAGTCGTGGCATAAACGTCTCGAGTCGATACATAACTCTCTCGAGTCAAGAAACTGCTCCGCAGGCCGATATTCAAACGCACATAACTCTCACCTCGGAAGTCATTTTTGAGCTCATAATATATCGTTGGAAAGCTCATAACATGAACTCTACTCTCCAAGTAGAATTTTTTGCAAAAACTCATCTACAGAGAAAATTATGGCGATCATAAGTTGACATTGTGTTCTTGTCTATCAAAACTTCAACTCATCAACTCGAGTCATCTTGTAGGTAGAATTGGTCTTTAATGGTATTTTCCATGGTCTTAGCTTGGTCATTTTTGTCTTCAATATGTGAACACTAATTCAAATGGAGTGATTATATCTAGTCATACAAAATCAGCTTATATTTTCTGAATTACAACACAAGCCAACAAATAGGAGAATATCCGCTATGCTATATAAATCACACTAAAATGACCACCAAAATGAGATAAAATACACTACTTAGACACCACAAATACTATCGCATCAGTTGGTCAATGTGGGATTTACCAATTCTGACCTTGACAACTAAAGGTTTTGATTTCACCTAGCATTGACGGAGCAGAGAAACTTACAGGTAATTTAATTAACGAAAGTTGGATCTTGGATTCGGGATGCTCGAATCATATGACGGGTAGACGAAAAAAGCTCCGTAATGCGCGTTAAGGAGAAGTAGCGAGCATAGAGTACAAACCGTGGCTACACTAAGAAGAGATGTCGAATCAGACAACGGATTTGTCCTACATAATGTTTTACATTTTCCCACATTATCCTGCAATTTAATTTCCGTTGGTCAATTAATTCAAGAGTTGAATTATATTGTAACTTTTTGGCCTAAATGTTATATGATATAGGTTCGTACTACGAGGACGCTGATTGGCATGGGTGAGTTTCGAGATGGGATTTACTACTATAGAGGAGCCGTACAGCAACAAAATGTCTTCCATACACAAGCTACTCAAGATGTAGTGTTATGGCATAGACGTATAGGACAACCTTCTAGTCAGGGTATTATCAAATGTTTTCCATTCCTTAGGCAAATATTCTGTTAGCAATAAAGATTTTGTTTGTGACCCTTGTTGTCGGGCAAAACAAACGCGTTTATCGTTTATAAGAAATAATAAATGAGCTCCTTAGCTGCTATTGCGAGATTTCTGTATGATGGTACTTGTCCAATTCAACAAGATGGTTTAGGTTATACACAACGATAACGGGTCGGAGTTTAAGTCAGAGGCAATGAAAACCTTTTATAGAGAAAATAGGATTATAGAGAAAATAGGATTGTATTTCTCACTAGCAATGTAGATACACCACAACAAAGTGCACGAGTGGAACGGAGACACATGTTAGAAATGGTAAGGGCACTTCGTTTTCAAGCCGGGTTACCCATTCTGTTTTGGGGGGAGTGCGTACTTATGGAAGGAACGTAGCCGCCATATCAGTTGGAACGTATATTGTGTCACTTGTCTTAGGGCTAGAGTTATATCTAATAACTGCTATTTTGTACCAACTCTAAGTAAGAATATAATTTCCGTTTCTTTTTTAGACGTTGAACGTTTTGAATTTTCAATACAAAACAACAGTTGTACCTTCTCATCTAATGATATGGTGTACGGAACAGCTACATCTATAAACTCTATTTACGTTTTAGATTTGACAAATGAGGACCATCATACAACGAATAAAAAGCTCAAAATAGGAGATCCCGATCAATCCTACCTTTGACATTGTCGTTTGGGGCATCTAAACGAAAAACGCATTAAGAGACTTGAAGTCAATGGAGTTCTTAAACCATTTGATTTTGGATCTTATGGTATATGTGAATTTTGTCTTTTAGGCAAGATGACTCGTGCAACTTTTTCAGGAAAAAGAGTACGACCTAGTGATTTATTGGCCCTCATTCATACAGATGTTTGCGGTCCAATGACAATCACCGCTAGAGGTGGTTATGACTAGTTTGCCACTTTTATAGATGATTTTAGTAGATATTGCAACATCTACCTAATCAAATATAAAAGTGAGGTAGGGGAGAGCAGAAACTCGGTCCGTACCGAAAATCGCACAATTTCACTCGGTCCGGCCCTCGGTCCAAGTTTTTGGGGAAAATTCTCCTCGGTCCACTCGGTCCAAGGGACCGAACCTAACCAGACCAAAAGGGATTCGGTCCGGTCCTCGACCCACATTTTTCTGAGTCTCGGTCCTCGGTCCGGTCCTGGACCGATGCTCAACCTTAAAGTTAGGTACTTGAGAAATTTATCGAATTTCAAAAGGAAGTAGAAAACCAATTAGGAAAGATCAAGGCCTTACGATCAAATCAGGGAAGTGAATATCTCAGTAATGACTTTGAAATTCATCTGAAAGACCGCGGCATCATATCACAGCTTACAACTTCTGGTACACCACAATTAAATGGTGTAGCTGAAAGAAGAAACTGTACCCTGTTGGATATGGTAAGATCAAAGATGAGTCATACCGAGATTCCTGATTCAATCTGGGGTTTTGCTCTCCGGAATGCCATTTTCGCACTCAATAGATGCCCAACTAAATTAGCTCCGAAAACTCTAATGAGTTATGGAAAGTAAAAGTTCTTAACCTGTCATTCATCAAGATTTGGGGTTGTGAAGCATATGTCAAAAACAAGACTGACAATAAGCTTGCACACAGATATGATAAATGTCTCTTTATAGGTTATGCTGTACAGATTCGGAGATATTAATTCTACAATCGTCTAGAGAAAAAAGTTTTTTTTTTGTCTCGAGATGCTGACTTTTTAGAAAATGAATTTATTTTTAAAAGACATACTGAGAGAAATTTTGAACTTCAGGAGCCACAAATGCAAAATGAGGGTCAAGGGGTTTTACCAGAAGAAGTTTCCTGAATCGTCCAACTCAGTGGTTCCATTCTCGAATCCTAGAAGGTCAGGTATTTTAGGAATTTATTTCCGTACAAGTCATCGTTCAACAAAGTGAACTATTCGGCGCGCTTGCGCACTTTCTTTGCCCCTCTCATCCACGGGCAGCTTGCCCTTTTTTAGATACGCGAACAAAGGAATCATCCAATCTGGACTGCAATCCAAAGCGAGGATGTTCGGTGCCGCGTCAATACTCCTTAATGGCAATACATTCCATTGCACTATTCTTGGGTTGTCGTTTACCGACAAACTGGCCAGGTGTACTAATGCGTCGACCTGCTGATTTTCCAATCTCGGGATATGCTTAACCTCGAACACCTCGAATCTTTTCACAATCTCCTTAACCGTGTCTCGGCATCTACCAATGTGGTCTTTGGCCTCAAATTTGTCAGTAATTTGATTGACCACCACGGCCCAGTCCGATTACGCCTTCACATTCTTGGCCCAGGCGGCTACGCACATGCGCAGTCCGGCTATTAGTGCTTCATACTCTGCTTTGTTATTCGCTTTGAATCCGAACCGGAGGGCATATTCCGTTTTTCACCCCTTGGGAGGACGACAATAATGCCGGCACCGCTGCCCCCCGAGTTCGACGATCCATCGACACATACAGACCATTGTGAGTTCGACAACATGAACTCTTCATTGAACGTACATTTGATGACGAAGTCGGCTTGCACTTGTCCCTTATAAGCTTTTCGAACCTTGTACTAAATTCTATAGCTTCTTAGCTCGCAACCCCTACGTGGCTACCTACCTTTTTCGTCGAGGCTCCGAAATATCTTTTGGAGTGGATAATTAGTCATGACAACCACTTTATGACTTTGAAAATAAGGCCGAAGACGCTTACTGGTTATCAATCCTATGGCAAGCTTTTCTCAACTCGGCCTCGTCGAGTGCATTGCTCACATAATAAACAAGCCATTGTGAACCATTGCGCTCGACCACCAGCGCAACACCCACTCCTTGTTCTCCCGCAGAAAGATACAACATGAGCTCTTCTCCCTCTTTTGGTACCACAATCTTTGGTACTTTGGTCAAATATTTCTTCAGCTCGAGGAAGGATTTATCCGCCTCGTCATTCCACTCGAATGTCTTTTTCTTTCTGAGCGCGTCAAAGAAGGGAAGGCAGCGGTCTGTGGAATTCCCAATGAAACGGTTAAGTGCCGCTATACAGCCCGGTAACCGTTGAACATCCTTAAACATCGCGGCGTCGACATGTCCAAGATTGCCTTTATCTTCTCCGGGTTCGCATCAATACCCCGCCCGCTCACCACAAATTCCAGGCATTTGCCCGATCGCACCCCGAGGACACACTTCTTTGTATTAGGTTTCATGTTGAACTTTCAAAAAATAGAGAAAGTTTCTTTCAAGTCCTGTGTGTGCCTCGCCACTTGCACATTTTTCCACATAGAAAGGGGTATATAGACCCCTTGTTCTGCGTCGGCAAAAAACGCTCTCTTATACCCGAGGCGTTGACCAAAGTGGCCGCCTGGCCGGGAATAGCTTGCAGATTGTGGCTTCATCAGTGGCCAGGTAGTTGATATTACACGAGTACAATGAGAGATGGTCATACGGGTCGCCTAGGAAGCACGGGCACTCCATTGATGCGTGTCGAACACGGAGGACACACGAGACGAAACGTCTCGGGCACGCCTAAAACTGTGTCTGGTTTTTATTATTTAATTTTTCGGGAAACCGGAACTGTTCGGCATGTAATGACACTGAACCGACACAAGGTGACGTCGCTTTCTACGTTTTTTTAACTCTTTTAGTCCCTCATCACGGGGTGTCGGGGACCAGACGTCCCTCTCTCTCTTCTACACTCTACCCGCATGAAGCTGACCCTCCCTTTCTTATACAATCTGCCCAAGTAGCGCCGACGTTAGAACACCGGCACCGACCAGCCGACGCAGCACCACCTCATCTCGTATAGCACCAACACCAGCACTTACTCGGGTTCAATTGATTTGACTTATTTGTATATGAGAAAAACGAGTGAATATTAGATTTGAGGAACTTAATTAGCGAAAACGATTGAAATTGATTATTTGATTAAAAGGAAGCTAGGAATGAGGAGTGCATAAGAGAGACTCTCATGGATAAGCAAGGAGTGAGAACATGCGTTGTTGTGTTGGCATTTTAATATATTTTTGCTTAGGTTTATTGGGCATTTTAGGTTTTATTTGGGTTTGTAAGACTTGAAGACTAGTTTTTGTTTGTTATTTTTTCTTTTCGGGAGCACCAAACTTCCTCTGAATTCCCATTTTTATAATATAATGATGTTTTCTTTAGTCGTGTCCGTGTCCTACATTTTTTAGGCTGTCGTGTCATGTGTCCGTGTTGGTGCTACCTAACGGGTCGCCCACTCCGTCATACTCAAATCATTTTTGGCTTCTTCACGTCGTCAGGTGTCTCCGCATCGTGAATCCACTTAGTGAAAGGGGAGTCATCCAAAAGTGCAAAGCGCACGAGTGAGGTCAAAGTGCACCGGAAGGACTCGTGTTGGTCTGTGAGGTCAGCCCACAGCCTGGCAATCTGCCTAGGTGACTACTCTCGGCTCAGGCAATGACCCGGGGTGTTACACTCGCCCCCAGTCTCGTGTTCAGTCACATCCTCATAGAGCGTTCTAGTTCTCGACCAAGGGGGAGTTCTAGTTCTCGATCATGAATTAATCTGAATAGGGAACCTTCTTTTCGACGCTCGAGGTGGGTTCGGCCCCAGCCTGGAATACGCTAGACCTTGCATCTCATCTTGCGCTCCTTTTCCCTTCTAGGACATCTCGGTTTTCTCCTTCCCTCTTCTCAATCTTTCTTCTTCCTTTTCCTTTTCCTTCTCCTGTGCCTTCTGGGCCTTCCCCGTCCGAATAGAGAATCTTTTCTTCAACGCTTGAGGTGGGTTCGGCCCTAGCCTGGAATACTAGGGGTGAGCATTAACGGGTACCCGTTACTATATCATGGACCCAGACCCGGACCCGTTACAAACGGGTCCTAAAAAATTGGACCCATACCTGGACCCGTTAATTGCCACAATGGGTAACGGGTACCCGTTTGATTTTTGAGCAACAAGCTTTGTAGATGCACGAGCCAAAAGTCATCCAAAAATTATTACTTTCAAAGTTAACCATGCTAATGGGTAACCATGGTTATCTTTAAAGTGACCTATTTTTACTTTAAATTTCAATTTTTAAAAAAAAAAAAAAAAGCTTTGTTGGGTTTTGGGTACCAATTTGGACCCATTGAACAACGGGTACCCGTTTGGTCCCGTAGCTTAACGGGTACCCGGCGGGTAAAGGGTCCAAAATTATAGGACCCGTACCCAGACCCGTTGCCAACGGGTCCTTAATTTTTGGACCCGGACCCGTACCTGTCTACAACGGGTCCGGTTCCGGACCCGCCGGGTCCTAAGCAGGTCCGGGTACGGTTTCGGGTACCCGCTTTTCTTGCTCACCCCTGTGGAATACGCTAGACCTTATTTCTCGTCTTGCGCTCCATTTCCCTTCTAGGACATCTCGGTTTTCTCCTTCCGTCTTCTCAATCTTTCTTCTTCCTTTTCCTTCTCCTGTGCCTTCTGGGCCTTCCCCGCATCGATGATAAGCCTCGCAGCCAAATACCTTGCATGGCCTTGCCTCCGTGCCTCGCATGGCGGATGCGGTAAGACTGGGTAAGTTTCCTCCCTTCATCGGGATCGAGGCTTCGGGGACGGCTCCTGCCTGCACAAGAGGAAGCTTGGCTTCCTTTTGGAGGGCGGCCATGCGAGTCTCCAAAAACTTGAGGGGGTTATTATCATCGGGCGGCGGTGATTCCGCTTGCAAAGTAAGTGCATTCAACTAATCTGGATTCTCCCTCGTCTCGACTACCATTTTTTGAGCTTCGAGTTCGCACTGCACATATTAGTTCGTTCCGTTCAAGTCTATCCCCACAGAAGGCACCAAATGTAGGGTGGGTTCGTCTATAGGAAGACGAAGGATGAATCTCCGACGCCCAAGTCAGTCCCGTGTGCGATGGATTGGGTCGTCATAAAAACATGTTATCACTAGAATAGCAATAAAGTGGGAAAAATATCAATGAATATAAAAAGTAACCTAAATTTATGACAGATGACGCGGGTATTTATAGTAAATGTGAGGAGTCCTAGGAACAAACCTAGGGCACCCCCTTTCCTCCTCAACCTCCAATTCATCATTATTTAATGGATAGAATTGGTTAGACTTCAATGGCATCATATGGGCTGACATATTTAATTGAGAGGAATATAATAAAAATAGTGTATCACTGAGATAATAGAATATCCCGGATCTAGGATAACTGGAGTATTCTCCAAGACGCATGATTATATCAATTAGTACACATGTCTTGGAGAATACTCCAGTTACCCTAGATCCAGAATATTCTAGACCTATAATATTCCTATTATCTTCCTCGTATAATATTCTATTATATCCCTCTATTAATAATAACTGACAGTTACACAAAGTATGCGATATGCCGCAAACTAATTCCAATTTTAAGTACCTCCACAACAGACGTTATCCAAACCTATAAGATTTGATTTAACAGCATAGATAATGTTTCAATCACCCAAACATACAAGTCCCAATTAATTGATTGATAGCCAAACTAGCCCACGGTTAACCGTACTTACACCTAGCTGGTCTCCATCAATTTAGCGCAAGATTACCAACTGAAATTTATATCAATCAAGGTTCGCATTAGAGACAATCGAATTTAGATCAAACCAATTTCTAAGCTGGGTACAACCAACTCCAGACTCAGGAAAATCGAGATCAAGCCAAGTAAGGGACAATTGAATTATAACATAACAATCGATCTGAGTAACAGACAATTGAACTTAGATCAAACCGAGTTACAGGTATGAGAAAGCTGAAGACAACAACTGGTAACCAAATCAAATTTCCAGGAGGCAAAACCTAATACAACGATCGAACCAAGCTCCCAGGACAGGAGACAAGATGCTTTCCATCAGTCGGCTTTTCTGACTTCCAAGCTGCCCAACAAAAGTAGTATCTAACTATCTATGGGCCAATATTGAGTAAACAGTTCTGAGAGAACTCGCATCACAAATATGACTACACATGCGAATTCTCGTAGATCACTTGGGACAACGTTGGCAGAAGTGTTGGAGTTGGTGTCCTTCGACAATAATGCGTTGACTAATTAAATCTAATTAGGATTAAACCGGGGATATATTAAATATACTAAGTCAGTTGATTAACGTATATCGATAACGGTTGGCTGGCTAGAGTTTGACGTTATTGTCGTTTGACGGCGGTAATCAACTGATCCCTCTCGGTCACACCGATAAAGATAGTTTCTCCAAAGGATATTACATTTGTATTCGATACAATATAACATATACCCTAATGTTTCAGTTAAAGAGTTAACTGGTTATATCGGATAATGTTTTATGAGTTCGGAACTCAGGTCGAATAAATTATGATTTTATGTGTGAATTGTCAATATAGACAATTGGCTAATTAAATTACAAATAGTTGTACTTTTAGCTAAAATGTTGTAGTTAGTAATTATTATATAGTGATATAATAATTAACTAACACTTAAAGAAATAAGTGTACAAATTATACCAAATTGTAACATAAGATGTTTAGGGGTATAATTAGTAAGGGCAAAATAGTCATTTGGCCATCACCATTATATATAATGTGTTTTATGGTCAAACACATAATATACATCATTTTTACAAACACGCAACTTATTTTAGAGAGAGAATTGAGAGAAACCCCTCTAATTTCTCTAAAAATCAGCCTATTCCAACTCTTTTAAGATCAAGTTTTCTTCATTGCATGTCAATGAAAACTTGATCAAAACACTTGTCTAAGCCTAGTATATATAAGGTTTTAGGGTTAAAATCTCATAAAACTAGTCCATTTTGTGAGATTTTTGGAGAGCTGCTTTGGTGGATCAAGGGAGGAGGATTCCTAACTTGAAAACTCAAGATTAAGGAGGAGGATCCCCATTAATTTGCAGCTCAAGATCCTTCATTTGAAGGAAGGTCAAAACTCCTCTTGATCAAGGTATAAAAATATGTTTTATTACCTTATTTATGCTTTATTTTTACATGCAACTAAAGATTCTTAGCTAAACTTAATTAGGAGTAATTAAGCACTAATTGGAGGAGTCTAATTAGAGGCTAAATAACTTTCATGTGGTATCAGATCATCGGTTTAAGTTGCACGTTAATTTTAGCTTTAATTAGGTTAATCAGTAACTTAATTAACTTTTGATGATAAAAATTGATTTTATCATACAAACTAAAATTTTCATGTGATTTTTTGGGCATGTGGACGCTCTAACCGAAATTATGGAATTTTGGGAATTTATTTGCTAATTTTGCTTATTTTTGGTTGTTTTATGCTATTTTCTAATTAATTGGTAATTAGATTAATATGCATGTTGATTTTTTTAATTTAAGAAATTCATAGTTTTTTCCGGAATTATAATGAGTATAATTTCCAGAAATTATTTCATAATTTTATTGGCTATTTGTTATTAGTTAGTAATAATATAAATGGTGGAAAATTGATTTCTTAAGAGAAAATGACCAAAATAATTTTGCAAAATTTTTGTCCTTGATTAGCTACTGGTTGTGAGCTTAAATCACATAATGAAATAATTTCTAAATTTTTTCATAATTAGTTATGATTTATTTAGATATTTTCGGGTTTATTATGTGATTTTTGGACAAATAGTTAGCAAATATAATCAAATTAAACTAATAAATTCAATTTTAGTGGAGACTAAATTAATTGGTGGTTAGTTTAAACTTAAAAGGTGTTTTAAGTGTTGATTATTGATTGTAATAAGTTAGAATCAGAAATTCCTAAATTTACCAGGTTTCTTGTACTGGAAAGTTGAAAATCTGATTTTCGGTCTTATTTGCATGATTCTAACTATAGTGTGGCCATAGAGTACTATAGAATCGGTAGTGTACTGAAATGCATGGACGGTATCCGATTGGTTTGTAATAATTGCGATCTCGTATCGCCGGTTTGTAATACTTTAATTCTTTTATTTTTCAAAAATGTATAATAGGATAGTCCATATGTACATTTGTTAATATTGAAGATCGGCGATTTCACAAAGCCAATGGTTGGTGAACCGAGACCGAAATAATGACGGAGCATTTGGTGCATTTGAAGCCTAGTTTAGGTTTAAGTGTTTTCACTAGGTTCTAGTCTTATGGCCATACTAGGACTTGGATTTATTTAATACATCCTTGGTTTAATTTTTGCACAATTAAAACCAAACGTAAATCTCACATTGTCATATCCTTTATCCGCGACTTGCTACAATTAGTTCACTGAAAAGCGATAGATAAAATATGACAAGATCTCTCACTAAAAGTAAAATCGAGATTTAGTCCTTCCACAATTCACGCCTATGCAACCCTTGTTCATTAGGGACACGCTTGCCCTAGCGGGGTGTTTCCTTTTTATCTTGGGGGAGTAGGTTAATAAAGGAGGATGGAAGCAATTTTATTGATTGGGAGTTAAACCTGCGATTAGCCCTTCAATCTGATAGAAAACTCTCGATTCCCGCTAGGTCCCAACCCCACCCCTGAAATGATACAAATGAATCAAGAGTACGAGCATGAATCTGACCAGATTAAGAATGCATTGATTTTTGCTATGCACCCGCGTTTACAAAACGCATGATTGATTTTAGTGCGTATCAAATATTCGCTCGGCTAACGACTAGTTTCTCGCAAAAGCCGCGAATACTTCAATACGAAGCAGCTTCGAGTTTCTTTGAGACTAAGCTCTCAAAGGGCCAACCAGTTGGTCCTCAAGTTCTCAAATTTATGAGAATGTTAAAACTCTTGAGAAGTTAGGTTGCCCAATTTCTGAAGATTTTGCGGTATACCATATGCTTAATTCTTTGCCTGCAACATTCGGTGTTTCTAGGACGAATTACAACATGAATGATTTAAATCAAAATCTTCATGAATTGCATGCCATGCTTGTACAACATGAGAGGAATTTGGTGTCAAGTGGGAGCGCAAATAGAGATGTTTTATCCATATCGGTAAAACAAAAGGGGAAGTTCAAGAAGGGTGCAGGAAAGGGTAAGAAACTCGCGCGTGGCAAAGGAAAAGTTGCTTCGGGCAACAATTCTATTGCTAAGACAGGCGCGACTCCGGAACAGAAATGCTTCCACTGTGGAAATTTCGGCCCTTGGAAGCGAAATTGCCCAAAGTACCTGGAGGAGAAGAAGTCGAAACCAGGTATATAGATGATAGACATTAATTATGCAAGTACCACGTCCTGGGTATAAGATACTGGATGTGGATCTCACCTTTGTAATCACTTATAGGGGGTGACGAAGGCATGTCGGCTGGCAAAAGGTGAAGTTGACCTCCGTGACGCGAATGGAGCTAAAGTAGTCGTCGTATCAGTAGGAACGTATATTCTGTCACTTGCCTCAGGCCTAGAGTTGTATCTAAATAACCGCTATTTTGTACCAACTCTAAGTAAGAATATAATTTCGGTTTTTGTTTTAGACGCTGAAGGTTTTGAATTTTTAATACGAAACAACAGTTGTACCTTCTCGTTTAATGATATGGTGTACGGAACAGCCAAATCTATAAACGGTATTTACGTTTTAGATTTGACAAATGAGGTCTATCATATAGCAAATAAAAAGCTCCAAATAGGAGATCCCGATCAATCCTACCTTTGGCACTGTCGTTTAGGGCATATAAACGAAAAACGCATTGAGAGACTCGTAGCCAATAGAGTTCTCAAACCATTTGATTTTGGATCTTATGGAACATGTGAGTCTTGTCTTTTGGGCAAGATGACTCATGCACCTTTTTCAGGAAAAGGAGTACAAGCTAGTGATTTATTGTCCCTCATTCATACAGATGTTTGCGGTCCAATGACAATCACTACCAGAGGTGGTTATGACTAATTTGTCACTTTTACAGATGATTTTAGTAGATATGGTTACATCTAGCTACCTAATCAAATATAAAAGTGAGGTACTTGAGAAATTTATACAATTTCAAAAGGAAGTAGAAAACCAATTAGGAAAGAAGATCAAGACCTTACGATCAGATCGGGGAGGTGAATATCTAAGTAATGACTTTGATACTCATCTGAAAGACCGTGGAATCATATCACAGCTTACACCTCCCGGTACACCACAATTAAATGGTGTTGCCGAAAGAAGAAACCGTACCCTATTGGATATGGTTAGAACAATGATAAGTCCGACTCAGCTTCCTGATTCATTCTGGGTTTTGCTCTCCAAACTTCCATTTTCACGCTCAAAAGATGCCCAACTAAATCAGCTCCGAAAACTCCATATGAGTTATGGAGAGGAAAAGTTTCTAACCTCTCATTTATCAAAATCTGGGGTTGTGAAGCATATGTCAAAAACAAGGCTGACAATAAGCTTGCACATAGATCTGATAAATGTCTCTTTGTAGGTTATCCCTCGAGATGCTGTCTTTTTAGAAAAGGAATTTATTTCTAAAAGACAGTGTGGGAGAAAATTTGAACTTAGCGAAGTTCAGGAGCCACAAACGCAAAATGAGGCTCAGGATGTTTTTCCAGAAGACATTCCTGAATCAACTAACTCTATGATTGCATTCTCCACTCCTAAAAGGCCAGGCAGATCAAGCCACCCACCAGATCGATACCTAGGTGTGAACGAGGATGGTGGTGATCACTTTTTGCTTCTAGAAAGTAATGAGCCTGCAACCTACAGAGCAGTCATGACTGGACCGAATTCTGCTAAAAGGCTAGAGACAATGAAATCCGAGATAGATTCCATGTACAAAAATCAAGTATGGGACTTGGTTAACTTGCCTGAAGGAACCAAGGTTCTTCGGTGCAAATGGATCTTTAAGATCAAGACCCGCATGGATGGAAATCAGGATATTTTCAAAGCTAAATTGGTAGGTAAAGGTTTCACGCAAGTTTATGGTTTAAACTATGACGAGACCTTTGCGCCAGTTGCAATGCTCAGATCTATTCGGATAATCTTAGCGATTGCTGCTTTTCATGATTATGAGATATGGCAGATGAATGTTAAAACCGCATTCCTGAATGTGTTTCTGGAGTTGCAATGCTCAGATCTATTCGGATAATCTTAGCGATTGCTGTTTTTCATGATTATGAGATATGGCAGATGGATGTTAAAACCGCATTCTTGAATGGGTTTCTGGAAGAAGAAGTGTATACGGCACAAGCTGAGGGTTTTAATGATCCAAACAATCCTAAGAAAGTTTGCAAGCTTAAGAGATCCATTTATGGTCTTCAGCAAGCATCTCGGAGTTGGAACCATCGGTTCAACCATGTTATTAAGCAAAATGGTTTCACCCTAAGTGTCGAGGAACCTTGTTTATACATGAAATTTAGTGGGAGTAAATTAACTCTCCTAATCCTATATGTAGATGACATATTACTCATTGGGAATGATATCCCCATGCTTAACTCCGTTAAGGACTGACTTGGGAAACATTTCCAAATGAAGGATTTAGGAGAAGCGCTACGCATCCTCGGTATTCGGATCTATAGAGATAGACCAAAAAGAATACTAGCGTTAAGTCAAGAAACTTATACTGATAAAATTCTTGATAGGTTAAATATGAAAGACTCTAAAAGAGTCTTTTTACCTATGGGAAGTGGGATAATTTTGAGTAAAACTCAGTGTCCGACTGATCCTAAGGATATTGCACGCATGAAGTCGATACCTTACACTTCCGCAATCGGTTCGATCATGTACGCTATGATGTGTACGCGTTCAGACGTGTCATATGCCTTGAGTATGACAAGTCGTTACCAAGCCAATCCAAGCGAGAGCCATTGGATAGCCGTTCAAGAATGTCCTTCAATACTTAAGAAGGACTAAGGACACATTCTTAGTTTTTGGAGGGGATTCTGAGTTTCGTATAAAGGGTTATGCGTATGCTAGTTTTCAAACAGATCAAGATGATTCAAAATCTCAATCAGGATATGTTTTCATACTGAATGGATGAGCCATATGCTGGAAGAGCACCAAGCAATCGGTGACTGCGGATTCTACAACGGAGGCTGAGTATCTTGCAGCATCAGAAGCTGCAAAAGAGGCAGTTTGGATCCGGCAGTTCCTGGAAGGATCAAATGTAGTCTCTACAGCAGCGGATCCCATTGTGGTCTATTGCGACAATATATAGTGGAGCAATAGTTCAGGCTAAAGAGCCTAAGTCTAGTGACAAATCTAGACATGTACCCAGGAAGTTCCACGTAATTAGAGACTTTGTGGAACGAGAAGATATATCGATTTGTAAGGTTAGGACAGACGATAATATCGCTGATCCTTTAACCAAGCCATTATCACAGGCTAAACACAATGGCCATATTGCCTTGATGGGTTTGAGGCGTATACCTGACTTGTATTAAATTATATGTTGTAATAGTTAATAAGTGTATTACCTTTTACATATATGATAATTAAATTCGTGTGTTTTATCCCTAGTCATAAAATGAGGTGACGTCTCAATTGACTAGATTATAAGTCGGTTGATGACTAGTTCAATGGTCATGGATTCATAGAGCTGAATAACCGATTACATAGACAGACTGTAGATGACACTCTGTCAGACATTTGACCAATTATAGAACCTTTTGTGTCTGGTCATGACAAGGTAATCTATATTATTCCTATTGGTTTCTTTCGACCTGAGATTACTTGTCTGAGTTTATGCAGTAGGCGGTGACTTTGATTTATATCCTAAGTCGTGCCGTAAAAGTAGGCTAAAATGGCATCTATTTGGTCATAACCGATTATATGAAATAAAGAAAATAAGTCAAGAAGCGATTGTCCACCCACGTCAGGGTATAATATCTTTAGGCCACTCGAGAAATTATAACTGGACATGCGTGGCCACGCTCGGAAGAGATCTATGATAGATATTCCGTTCGGACAGTCATAATCCAGATAAAAAAAATCACTTCTAATAATGATCCAATGCAAGTTTAACCTGAAAGATACTTCGCATTGAGTGGGAGATATAACGGACAAGAGAATCGGTAACGCATGCCTTGTCTTGGACAAGTGGGAGGTTGTTGGAGTTGGTGTCCTCCGACAATAATGCGTTGACTATTTAAATCTAATTAGGAATAAACCGGGGATATATTAAATATACTAAATCAGTTGATTAACGTATATCGATAACGGTTGGCTGGGTAGAGTTTGACGTTATTGTCGTTTGACGGCGGTAATCAACTGTTCCTCTCGGTCACACCGATAAAGATAGTTTCTCCAAAGGATAATATATTTGTATTTAATACAATATAACATATACCCTAATGTTTCAGTTAAAGAGTTAACTGATTATATCGGATAGTGTTTTATGAGTTAAGGACTCAGGTCGAATAAATTATGATTTTTTGTGTGAATTGTCAATATAGACAATTGGCTAATTAAATTACAAATAGTTATACTTTTAGCTAAAATGATGTAATTAGTAATTATTATACAGTGATATAATAATTAACTAACACTTAAAGAAATAAGTGTATAAATATACCAAATTGTAACATAAGTTGTTTAGAGGTATAATTAGTAATGGCAAAATAGTCATTTTGCCGCCACCACTATATATAATGTGTTTTATGATCAAACACATAATATATATCATTTTTACAAACACACAACTTATTTTAGAGAGAGAATTGAGAGAAAACCAAACTTCCAAACTCCGTCCTTCACCTAAAATAAGGCACTTCGAGGGACCAAGCAAAGAGTGAACCCATTGATACTATTAAGTCAACTCCCTATTAACTAACTGAGATATTCTATTTGATTTGAAACAGATGTAGAGAAGTCAGTTTACAGCATTGAAGCAGAGGATTCAGAGGACATATCATCTAGCCTCCGCATACTTATTTTAACACTAGGAAGTAAATGGGTGATCTAAGAGATGGATAAAACCAGGAAGATGGACAAAGCAAATTAATATTAATAAATATTAACACATCAGTAATCTACCATAATCCTCCAAATGAAAATTATTTCTTCTTACACCACGAGCGGCATAACTAATCAAATCTAGTGAAGTTAAAGCTACCACCTTGTATATTCATCATCATACCCATTATTAGTTAAAGAAAAAAATATAATTCTATCAATTTCCAACCTTATGGAACCAACATCCCAATAAATAAATTTACGGAATGGCCTAACAAACCAACATTAGCACCCAATGAGTTTCACATGCACATCCAGCCTCTGAGTTCTGGCTTTGGACTATATTTCAAACCACATTCCATTCCATGCCACTTCTCTACATTTGATAGTAAGACTAAAGCAACCCTATTTTATTCAACAAAGAAATAAATGAAAAACCTAGCCAAACAATAGATAAGACACACAAGAATCGCCAAAATCCCCCACCAAATATCAGTGAGGTCTCTCGTATCAACCAAAAAAAACATCCAACAGTCTCCTCATAAACATCAAATGATCACCACACTACTACACAACACTGAAACCACCAAACAACACAATAGCGAAGATCCAATGACAGTAACTCCGTCGACATATCCTTCTCCAACAACCACCACCGAGCTTTACTCCCAAAATGATCATCGACAAACCTTCTAAAGAAGATTACAAGACAAGTTCATCTGATCTAAATTATCCACCCCACAACATGATTCATCAACCATTCTGGCTTTCACAAAATGCACAGCTAAACCTAGTCGAAATTTCTCCCTGCAACAAACCAATTCGCCACACAGCACCCAATTACACTCCACGGACTGAAAATGCACAACTCTGCGCATCAACCCATTACCCCAAATGTACTGCAGACCAAGCTTATGATCCTTGATTCCTCGAAACAAAAACCCGTAAATATGCAATTCAATTACCCCATTATCTCTCCAAGACTCCAACCAAATCATTATGATACTACAAAGTAAATTCACTGGTAAAATTAAAGAAATGCAGCAAAACAAACAAACAAGAAATGAACTGTAATCACAAGAGAATCGTCACTTACAAACTTCCAAAACACGAGACAAATTGTCTTCCATCAGTCGGCTTTTCTGACATACAAGTTGCCCAACAAAAGTATATATGGCCCAACATTGGGTAAACAGTTCTGAGAGAACTCGCTTCACAAATACGACTACACATGCGAATGCTCGCAGAGACGTAGACAGAAGCAGAGTAAAGCAATTTTCAGGGACATAAGCTCAAACGAACAGACCAAACCAACTAATTCCAATCTAATGTTAGTGAACATCTTCCAATGAGACGAGTATCAGTTTATATATCAAACAAGAAGTTGTTTTAGACGTCAAAAACAAAACAAAAAAATAATATCAAACAACCTCGCATGAGGGACCATAGAAATTTGGTTTCCGACAAAGGAACAATTAGAAATTACATCAAACCGACTTTTGAAAAAGGGGAATTTAAAAATTAAATCAAACCGACTATCAAGTAAGGGACAATTGGGTTTTCAATCAAGACAACTTTTGAGTAAAAGGACAATAGAATATAGATCAAATCAACTTTCCAGTAATGGATAACCAAAATTATATCCACACGGAGCAAGGAACAATTGAAATCTAATCTAATCTAATACTATCTAATCTAATATTATCTAATACTATATATTAACACCTGAAACCAAGTCTTTCCTAGAACGATACTTGGCATTTATTAATTGGATAGAACATAAAAATAGCATTAAATATAATTATCGGTTAAGATATGGTAATAAATTATCATAGAGTAGTATAATATAGCTAATTTATGGAAAATAATTATTAAGGTAATTTATTTGAACAAAGATAAGCCGTAGTATAGTATAACTAATTTATGGAAAATAGTCATTATGTTAATTTATTAGAACAAAGATAAGCCAACATTTTTCTTATAGAGTGAGTATAAACAATATAAATATATAGCCCGGGCGTGGCACGGGCATGCAAACTAGTCAGATCAAAACCGATTTCAGACTAAACTATATCAAACCCATTTCCGCGCATGGGAAAACTGAAATTAGATCAGACCGACTTTCGAATGATGGATAACTGCAATCCACATCAAATTTCCAAATAAGAGAAAACAGAATTCAAATCATACCTACTTCCAAGTAAGAGACGGCGGAATTTCCGATTTTTTGGTCAATTCCAATAAATTACCATTACCAAATCAGAGCATCATTGATCAGATACACACACATGGGTGAAAGGTTTCCAGGGGCAGCAGGATTCCAATTCTTCATGATCACCATTAGAACCTTGGCACAACACTTGGAAAGGCTCGCAGCCAAGGGACAATCAAAATCAGATTAGATAAACTTTTCGAACAAGGGACAATCAAACCGACCTCCGAATAAGGTACCATCAAAATTAGATAAAACCGACAACCAAATATGGGACATCTTCAAACTGACTTCCAATTAAGAGTCATAGTGGACATGAGTCCAGTTGAGCCAATCAGTTCCTTTAACTGATGTTTCGACTGTCTGTTAGTGTTCGCGACTCGGGAAGGCTGACAGACGAAACAATTTTGTACTGGCCGGGACTGAAGAGCGCACCTCAGGCGTGCTACCAGATGTTCTGATCTATCAAGTAAGGGACAGTTGAATTTAGATCAAACCAACCATCAAGTAAGGGACAACTGAACTAAGATCAAACTAACTTTTGATCAAAGGGACAACTGAATTTAAGATTAAACTGACTTCCGAGCATGGGACAGCAGAGAATTGATCATAGAGCATCGGACAATTGGAATTAGACCAAACCGACTTTCAATTGAATTCTAACGACACCAACTTACGAATAAGACATCGGATTGCATTTGAAATAACTTCTACCATACAAAGGCAGCATCACTGATCAAATAAACGCTGGGGAGAAGGAAAAAAAAAAAAAAAAGACATATCTCAAAAACTGGTTCCAATCCTTGATGCTCAACACTCAAAACAGTGGGGCAACACATTATCAGGGACGCAGGCTCAAAAGGATAGATAATCAATCCAACAATTTCGCATTAGGGACACTAGAATTTCGATCAAACCAACTCCTGAGTTAGGGACTATCGAGATCAAACCAACTTTCTGATTAAGTAATAACTGGAAATTAATACAAACCAAGTTCCGTATAAGGGACAGTTGAATTATATCAAGCTAACTATCGCATAAGGGACAACAATTAAACCGACTTACGAGTAGGAGACAACTGAAGACAGCAACTGGTAACCAAATTTCCTTGAGGGACATCCTCATACATCAAGATCGAAACCAAGCTTACAGCATTCCATCATTCAGCTTTTCTTACTTACAAGTTGCCCAACAACATAAAAGTGTTAGAGCATTTGTGACATGCCACATACCAACAACAGAGATTATTAGTTTCAAAAACAGAATACCCAACAATGGTATCTATGGCCCAACATTTTTGAGAGAACCCGCGTCACACTTACGACTAATCTACACTTGAAAATGATCGCAGAGACGCAGCACAATTTTACTCAAAAGTTAAGTAAAACCCACTTTTGAGTAAGGGACAACCGAAATTAAATCAAGCCGGAGTAAGGGAGTAAGGGACAATTGAAATTAGACCAAACCGACTTCCAAATGAGGGACAATTTAATCAAATCATACCGACTTCCGCGTAAGGGTCGACTGAATTTCCATCAATTCCAATAAATTAACCGACTTTAACCTAGAGATATACCTTGCTAAAGCAACAATTATCATAGACAGCAAGGAGAAACACACCTCAAACACTGATTTCAATTGTTAATGCACTCAACATTAGGACCTTGGCCCGACACTTAAAAGGCTCGCAGCACACATCAATATCGGTATTGTATCCCACACATCAGGGACAACAAGATTCGATAAACTTCAAGTAAATTGGATATAACCAACTTTCAAGAAATGGACAATCGAATTGAGATTAAACCAACTTTCGAAAAGGGAACAATTGAAGAATCAAAACAAACCAACATCCGAGTAAGGGACAATTAAATTGAGATCAACCCAACTGCCAAGTAAGCGACAATTGAATTGAGATCAAACACCCAACACAAGCATTTGTGGCTTTGCATCACACTTGACAACATTTGCCAAAACTCGCAACAGACAAACACCTGAGTAAGGGACAGAGTGTGACACAGGATCAAAAGAACAGAACCAACCAACTTCACAGACCAGCATCAGTATACCGGCATAGATATAATAAGAGACAATCGAGATCAAACCAACACCCGAGTAAGTGACAATCGAGATCAAACCAACACCCAAGTAAGGGAAAATCAAGATCAAACCAACTTTCCGATAAGGGACAAAACCAAGTTTCGAGGAAGGGACAATCAAATGTAATTAAAACCAGCTTTCATGTAATATTCCGACAATTAAATTTAGGCCGAGCAAGCCATATTACAGTTAAGGGACAATTGAATGAAATCAAACCCAACTTTTGCGTAAGGGACAATTAAATTTAACTCACACCTGACTTCCGAGACATCCGAGTACGCGCAATTAAATACGTATCAAACCAATTCCAAGTACGCCACATTGAATTTGTATCAAACCAATTCCGAAGAAGGGACAATTAAAATTTCAGTTACATAAAACCGACTTTCCGAATTAGGGACAATCGACATAAGATCAAACCCACTTTCCGAATCAGGGACAATCTCCATAAGATCAAACCGACTTTCAGAATTAGGGACAATTGAAACAAGAACAAGCGGACTTTCCGAATTAGGGACAATTGAAACAAGAACAAGCGGACTTTCCGAGTAAGGGACAATTAAACCGATTTCCAATTGAGGGACAAATTAAACCGATTTCTGAGAAAGGGACGATTAAACCGACTTTCGAATAACAATAAAGATTAAATCAAACTGATCTCCGAATAAGGGACAGTTAAAATTGGATTAAACCAACTTTCCGAATTAGGGACGACAACCGAAAACAGATCAATCCAACTTCCGAGTTAGGGACACCCGAAATTAAATCAAAGTGACTTTCCGAGTACGCGACAATCAAACCGACTTTCGAATCAAGGCACAATCGAATTGATTTTCGAATAAGGGACAATTAAAATCAAACCAACACTCAAGTCAGGGACAATCGAGATCAAACCAACTTTCCGATAAGGGACAAAACCAAGTTTTAGTAAAATGAAATTAAACCAGCTTTCGAGTAATACTACGGCAACTGAAAATTGATTGAAATCAAACCCCATTTTTGCATAAGGGACAATTAAATTGAAATCAAAGCTGAACTTCCGAGACATCCGAGTACGCCCAATTGAATACGTATCGAACCGATTCCGAGTACGCGACATTGAATTTGTATCAAACCAATTCCGAAGAAGTGACAATAAAAATTAAAATTACGTAAAACCAACTTTCCGAATCAGGGACAATCGCCATAAGATCAAACCGACTTTCCGAATTAGGGACAATTGAAACAAGAACAAGCGGACTTTTCGAATTAGGGACAATCAAAATTAGATAAATCAAGATTTCCGATTTAAGGACAACCGAAAATATATCTAACCAATTCTCCGAATTAGGGACAACCGAATTAAGATCAAACCGATTTCCGAGTAAGGGACAATTAAACCGATTTCCGAGTAAGGGACAATTAAACCGATTTCCGAGCAAGGGACAATTAAACCGATTTCCGAGTAAGAAACAATTAAACCGACTTCCGAATCAGGGACAATAAAGATTAGATCAAACTGATCTCCGAATAAGGGACGATTGAAATATGATTATTAAACCAATTTTCCGAATTAGGGACAACCGAAAACAGATCAATCCAACTTTCCGAGTTAGGGACAAGCGAAATTTAATCAGTGACTTTCCGAGTACGCGACAATTTAACCGAATTTTCGAATCAGGGATAATCGAATTAAATTCAAATAAGGGACAATTAAAATCAAAACAATCGGTCGGAAAAACCCATTGAATCGCTAGAAAAAAAACCGTAAAAGCAGAGATTATTACTAAAAAAAAATTGAATTGAAGAAAAGATTGGAAACTATCATTAGAATAAAAAAAAAAAAAAAAGATTTAGGAGATTATGGTAATCTCGTGGAAAACTGAAAAAAGTTTGAAGGGAGGTGAAAGAATTTAACGGAAGAAAACGTAAAAAGGAAGTTGTTTTGGAAAGAGAAATTAGTCGATGAGGGTATGAGTTAAGGGTATATATATGGTAACTTAACCGACTTTGCCAAAAGAGGCGGTTAGCCAACTGTTTTTTTTTTTTCTTTAATTATGGAAATTTGGGTTGTCCAAATATCCAACCACGGTAATATTTTTATTATTTTCCATGTGCTGGTCTGCCTTTTTTTCCTTCTCAAAAATTATACTCCCTTCGATCTGTAATTGTCATTTCTAAGATACTTCTACACTAAATGAATCGTCCTCTTATTATAAAAATTTGTACATATTTAAGTTTTCATCGCATTCTATGGACTTCACTTAATTTTGATGAGATAAACGATCTTTCATTTGGTATATAAGTAACTCTCAACATGACTAATCAAAAATAGTATGAAGTTGGTTAATTCGCAAGGTACAAATTTCTTTTCGACTTTGGATCATGTTTGTTTGGTGTGATGCGGAGTGATAGTCAAGTTGCACACCAACATGCAATTTGTTACACTCTCACCAAACTTCTTGAGTTGCAGCTTCAACTTATGAGTGAGTAAGTTCTCCCACATCGAAAGATTAAAGTAAATGAAACAGGGTTTAATTTGTAATAAGTTTATAGGTATTCTAACAATGTCACCTATATTGACAAATGTTTCCAAATTTTGATTGTGGATATCTCAAAACATGTCACGAATTATAATGGACACAAAAACATTGGTTGTTTATTGTAAGACCGCCTCATAATACGAGACCAAATATATATCGACACAAGTGTTTCCGGGAATTCTAATTAGACTATCGATAAAAACTCACAAAAGAAATTTAAACCGATTGACATCTGCTCGAGACGTATATATGTGAGTAAACCATCCCTAAATTGAAAGCCTTTAGGTTATTTTGTGGGTTTGTTCATCTAGCTAGTAGAAGACACTCTTATATTGAGAGCTACTATACTTACTCCTCATCAGTTATCACAAAGATAACTAACTCTATGTAAACCCATATATTATGTATATCATTGGAGTGGGTTGAATTGATGATCTGAAACCTTTACATCAAGTTATAAGTCATTATTATTGGTTCTACGTTTGTTACTGCTCTTTGCCTCGTGGAGTTGCTCCTTCGTAAAATTCATTCACCGTACCTATTGCTTCATGTGATGGTAAAGATGGTAAAGTACGATGACGAGCGATTCAAGGGTCACCACAACTTAAACCCAATCGGTGATGCGTTGTTGTAGATACAATTTCGAATGTGAATGTTTTGTAGATACAAGTATAGATGGACATTTCATTCATGATTATATATAAGTGACGTTTTCCATATTAAAAAATTCACAATATTTTTTTTTATTATGATAAATAATTTTTTATTTTTAGTAATTGATTTCATCTTTATCTTATTATTAGAATTACATCATTTATATTGAAAGTGAAAGTTTTACAAATGATTAAATTTATTGATAAAATTATTTGTTTACAAAGAAATAAAATAATAAAATTTATTTCGGACGTAACCCGGGTAGTAAACTAGTATTATGTATTTCATTGGAGTGGGTTGAATTGATGATCTAAACCATTTACATCAAGTTATTATAAGTCATTATTATTGGTTCTACGTTTGTTACTGCTCTTTGCCTCGTGGAGTTGCTCCTTCGTAAAATTCATTCACCGTACCTATTGCTTCATGTGATGGAAAAGTACAACTTTTTTTGACCAAAAATGGGTGACGAATCTCACGAGCAATTCAGTGGTCACCACAACTTAAAGCGAGTCGGTGATGCATTGTTGTAGATACAATTTCGAATGTGAATGCTTTGTAGACGCTATCTAAGTAAGGTAATCCAATGTCATCAATCATCGTACTCGAATGTTTACATTTGACTTCCAATATAAACTCTTTAAGTTGGTGATGACATTGACTTAATGACTTGGAATTGAAGAGCAAAGTATTTTCTTTTCTATTATTCCGTATAAGCCCACTATTGTCAGCCCACACTATAGCAGGTTAAGGCCCAACAGACCAACTCGAAAAATCTGATACTCAATAATAAGACATACGGAGTATGCGATTATAAGGCTTATTATGGTATCAGAGCTACTGAATTTTGGTAAAGATTTGTTTATAAATCGAATTTTAGTTTTTTATTCTATGGGATAAACTTTTCTCGTTTTTTTTTGTCGGTCCTACTTCTTTTTGCCTTTTTACCACCTTCAACCAAAACTTGATCACAATGCTAAGATCTTCGACATTTGGGTCTTAATTATAAACATTAACGCTATTATGTTTATGACTTTATGTAATAATGTTAGTAATCTTATAAGTTATTACCACGCACCTTAATTACCATCCATCATCTTCCCCAAAAAACTGGACCTTCGTGTTGAATTGGTAGATTTACAAGTCTAATGCTCAGCTATCCCACATCGATGAATTCGGATATGTGAAGGATTTATTACCTATACGTTGTTGTTGTTGAAGTTATGCGCTGACCGCGATGAGTCAAGACGTAAAATTATTTTATCTTCAAATAATTCACAAAGCTTTGAAGTAAAATTATAGATTATTGTGCTTGTAAAATTAATCGCCATAAATATTACTAGATAATTTTGAACATCGATTTCTGTTGCGTCTAAGATTTCTAAAAACCCAAAAATATGAAAAATACAAGTGGATAATATTAGCAATATCGACTGGTGTCGTCGTGCTGACAAGTAGAGTTGGTAGTTGACTAGTGACCATCAAACCCCACGAACATGAGTAGGAACTAGGAAGCAGTTAATTTGTTTGTTTATATAGACTTTATTATTATTATTATTATTATTATTATTATTATTATTATTATTATTATTATTATTATTATTATGTGATTTTTATGGTCTCATCATCTTATTATTTGGTGCTACTCGTATTAAATTTTATAGAACCATCGTGTGCTACTATCGAAGCTTCACAATCTTGACTTTTCTATCTCATCTTTCCATTCCTCACTCCCTTCTTCAAGTTAACCCCAAAGACCATACTCCGTACATAATTTCTCCTCCAACTTTCTTCTTCTTACCCATAATAATACAATTCAACCCCATAGAATAATCGAATCTATAATCATTTCTCCTTTTGCTCGGATACTGGGTTTCACGTTCGAATCTCTATTTTCGATCTTTATATTCGATTTTTATAATACTTTATAGTGAGACTAAAAAGTCGTTTTAGTTTTATAAAACTTCTGGGATTACGAGTATTACCTAAACCCTTTGTCTATAGGACAAATCCAACAAAGAATCCCATTTCTTTTTTCTCCATTACTATTTTTTTCAATTCAACTATAAGGTCAAGCACTTCCACGTGATTTCCCACTTCCACGTGATTTCCTAAGTTTGTAGTGAATCGTATACGTGCAGCCCTTCTTAACAGAGTTACTAGTTTCTAGTCATGGTATTTAAGCATGTGATGGTCTAAAAGTGGACTCTGCAGAATTTGTGTGCCACTTTTTGCTAATACATATTTGGAATTTCCAAACATTCCAATATAACAGCTGAGAAAGTTAGTCTATATATAGGCAACAAGTTCCTCATTCATTTCTGACAAGTTTAAGTTGGAAGCAAGAAAAGTGAGAAAAATTTGGAGTCACTAGTCAAAAATCTTTATTCAAGGTATAATATAGGGACTTGCCAATTTCTCGCCCTAAAAAACGCTATTCGTCGTCCGTATTCCCAATTATCCTCCTCACTAATTAATCTTGCTAATCTCTTCATCCCTCTCATTTCCCTCTTTTTTCCTCACCCTTCACTAATTTCTTCTACCCCATATGTTATGCAATGCCATGGATGACTGGATTCATGAGTTTCACTATAAATACATGGAACTCACGAGCTTCACTCATCATCCTCTCTCTCCTCTAAATCACTCCATCATGCCGAGCTTGTGCAAGCCTTGAAGTGAAGTGTTGGAAAAGTTCACATGTAATTCGAAGAAGACAAAGGTGGCTTCGAATGAGAACGTAAGTTGCAAAAATCTTGTTTTTTTAATTGATTAGTTTGATTTCCAGAAATTTCCAGAAATTTTGTTATGGAAATTTCCAGAAATTTCCAGAAATTGTTCACCATTGTTGGTTTTGTGAAGCTTTGGCCGTGTAGAAAAGACGGCTCGACCATGGCGGAGCCGTGTTTTATACACGGCTCCACCATGGCCGAGCCGTCTTTTTTGCACGGCCATGCAATTTTTTTTTTTTTTTTTTCGTGCATATCATGACCCACTACTGCTAAAGTGAACATTGAAGAATGTGTCCACTACTTGTAAGGAATAATAGTTATCTATACACCATGTGAATGAATAATCTTAATTCTAAATCAATAAATAGGACTTTGAATGAATAAATGAAATATAGATGGATTTGAGAGTCTCAATCAAGGATTTTATGATTGAATGAAGATAATAAGCAAAATATATAATTTCATATTACTTATGTATTTACATCGACATTAACACTTTGAATGGATAATTAAAATTTTCAGTTAATATAATATAGACAATGTGTAAATCGTGAGTTTTGAAATATCTTATAATTCACTTGATTTAATTGTTAATTTATATTAGATTTAGAATATATTTGATTTTATGTATATGTAACGTAGGTGAATACACGAGATTATGGTGGAGGCAAAGTCGATTATAGTAATGTCTTTGTGACGAACCAAGAATTCGCGTCTTTCCATGAAACCTTTGTTTGGGCGAACGAAATAGCAAAAAGCAAGGGTTTTTTCTTAATAAAAGTTTCGAATAAGAGGCACAAACAGAGTGACGGTCTAGGGAGGCGTTACCTACATTGTGAGAATGACGTTAGAAAACGGAAGTATAACGCATCGATTAATAATCCTAGAAAGACTATTACCCATAAGTTAGGTTGTAAGTTTGCGCTAAAAGTTCAAGAGATATTCTGTGTAGAAATATTAGTTCCCTATGATGAAAATTTCAATTCTTAATTTATATATAAGGAATTTATAAGGAGTTTGTGTATTCGAGATTGACACTTTGAATGGAAGAGATTTTAGCTTTGAATGTATATCATAAGCAAATCATGTACTCCGTATGTAGTTTTGTATGTGCAAGAGTTACACTTTGAATGAATTATTTTAATTCTAAATCAATATATAAAGAGTTTGTGTAATTCTTATAAAGAAATGTATTCGAGATTGACACTTTAAATGAAAGATTTTAGTTTTAAATGTATATAATAAGTAAATTGTGTATTTTTGTATACACAAGAGTTACACTCTCAATAGATTATTTCATTTCTGAATCAATAAAATAAGGAGTTCGTGTAATCTCTTATAATAAATTATATTCGAGAATTGTGTAATATCTTATAATTCACTTTGTGAAAGTTTATATAAATTAATTTGTTTAATTACTATTACGACAACTTATTTATTCTAAAAATATTAACTCATATAGTATTTGTTTTTGAATTATAATGTTAATGTTACGTAAGTATTGTTATTAGTCTTTATTATTGTATTATTTAGTTTGATTTCATGTAAAATTAGGTTAATATGCGAGATTATGGTGGAGACCGCTACGATTATAGTAATTTGCTTTTGACGAACCAATATTTCTCATGTTTCAACGACGCCTTTGTTTGGCGAACGAAATAGGAAAGGACAAGGGATTTGTAACAACCCTAAATTTTCGCAATGATAAATAAGGAAATATTATAGAATTGTTACGCCGCAATTGACTACCGAGTCAACTGCTAGGCTTGAAATTCAATTACAACTTAATAAATTCAAACAAACGAAAAGATGACAGCGGAAGACTTAGAATGTCGAACTACAGTTCTCAAAACTGAAATTTAAATTACAAAACCAAATATAATCCAGGTCTAAATAATGTTTATGAAAAATTCCCGTCATGCAAATGAATCCTCTAGCAAGCATCCACATCATCAACACCTGTCAACTATGTCATCGAAGAATGACATAGGCCCCAGAACATGGTAGGGAACAAACCAGAAAACAGAACGTCAGCACAGACTGAGTAAGAAACATAAAGCAGAGAAACAAAGATACGCGCCTTGAGGCACGTAGCTAACAAATAATGAGCGTTGGATATAACAATGAATACAGAGTACCATCGGGACACGGCAGTGCGATAGTCACGTATCGCTGACGAGACAAACGGTCTTGTCAATCATACACGGCTGGGCTCCTACCCCGCAACCACCACAATCTCGTACCGGCGCGAGCTAGAGTACATATAAACGATTCCTAAAGACTTAAAATGTGCACACCCCTCGCTAGAGATCCAGTAGGATGCGTACCTCTAGGAGGAAAGCCTAATAGGCAGTCGGTAGCTACTCCGACCGAAACAGTACCTTGATCAGAGGTATAAACAGTGATCGGTCCGTGCCGCATCACATTCACTCTAGGTGGTAATCATATCGTTCTTTTCTTTCATCCGTTTTATATTCATTATTCGATGGTACATTATTCGATGATACAATTTATAAACGGCCGTAGCCGGAGTCAACGATTCAATACAAACGAATAACGATTTAAGATTATCAAGGAAACACACCACTCGATCGAGAAGCCGAGTGGCCGAGTAACAACAGGGCCGAAGGGCCTTAGGGGAGGCAAGGTCAAGCAAGTGTGTTATGTCCGACGAATAATGGTAAATAGAGAAATCAAATACAATAAACATGGTAACAAGGGTGTAAGAATCGAATCACCATTGGTGCGATAATAGAAGGTGGAGTTCAAGCGTTTGATCAACGTTCTTACCTTTCAACGCTAATTCTTAAATTAAACTCTTATAACCAAGTCAATGAACTACACCTCCTCTAATCCACAATCTAGACGCTCAATCAATCACAAACTCAATCGATGATCCCCTAATTCACAAAGTATAACCATAAGCCATAATCTCACAAATTAACTAATATATCATGAATCTAAAAGAAGACAGTGGTATTGAAACATAGATAACTCCTACCTGCGACATCGTATGACCACCAAAATTTAGTATGATATAAAGGGTAATGTCAGGAACGTTTCCTCAAAATTTTGTCCATAAACTCCAAGTGGATCAACGGGAATCGATCTTACACTGAACCATAAACACGAATTAGGGTTACCCACGAAATATAATATAACTTTTTATCCGCAGATCTATATCTTACCAATTTTTGATATATTGTCAATGCTAGAGTAAGGAACATCTCCACAAAATCTCGTTCTCAAATTCCTTAGGAGTCGACGGTAATCCTTAAAATACCGAGGGGCGGAACAGATTCTCGGGTAGATAGACACATCTCCACTAAAACAGCTCCACAAGTAGCATCCTATGGAATATTTGCACGATCTACATCTTCCCGAATTCTTATCGAAATAACGGTTCTAACGCCACCAACCACGCTCCAATTAGAGATCGTATGAGAGAATTATGTGTATTTTAAGTTGACACAGTGATGCTGGGAATTTTATGCGGGTGGAGGCTACGAAAAGAAGAGAGAGGGAGAGAAGGAGGCCGAATGGTTATGAACTAAAGCAAGGGTTTTCTTTATTATATGTATATATAGGTATGAGGGTAGACTCGGGTTTGGGCTTTATTCGTTGGGTGAGATGAGTGATCCATAAACCCGATCCAAGTCCAATAATCCAATTATAGAACTTCCCAAAATAGAATTACCCAATTAGTAACATAGTCTATAATTCACCAAATTCCCAAAATAACTCTTATTAATTTTCCTCAAAATGATTAATAAACGTAACACCCTAATTAATTAAAGTCCCAAAATTGTGGGGTGTTACAGGATTTTTCTTGGAAAAGGCTACGAAAAAAAGGAACAAAGGGAGTGATGGTCTACGGAGGTATTACCTACATTGTGAGAATGTCTATAGAAATTGGAAGTATATGGCACCACCTGTTAATCCGAGAAAAACTATGTAACACCCCCAAATTTCCTTTCCTTTTTGAAAACATTTTACCGCGAACCAAAATACAAATAAGGAAATTCAGAGGTATCACTCCGCACTCGAGCCAAAGACCCGGATGCAAGGAGATTTCAGAAGCCGAATTACGAATGTCTAATGGTCTAAAATGTCTATTACATCCAATACTTAAAATTACAATAATCCAAAATATGAGATACAAGTATGAAATAGTCTAATTAGTTCAATATTTCTTCTAATAAATGAAAGTATGAGTTTATTGAATCCAACTAATTTCTAGTGAGTCGCCGAATCTGCTTGCATCAATCACTGCAACCTGTGGTGGATTTAAAACACAAAAATCACAGTTGAAAAAGTCAGTGAAATTGAGTAAGCCAACACCTCAACATGTTAAAAACCAAAACCCTTACCTGAATTTTGAAAACGTTTTAGTTTTATTTTCGAAAACCACACTTAGCACGTTATCATATAAACCATTCATCAAGACAAACTACATCACCAAAATAGAAATATCACATTAGTTTCAACAAGTGTATAACGTTTCATTAATATAATCCAAATCATTCTTTTATATCTTAAATGAGGAATCCATGTCAAATTTATAAGTGGGATGAGCCGAATTTGTTTCCAACTCATCCAAACCATACCATCATATACACCATCATATATTTGTAAGTGGGTGAGCCGGTTTTTACCGAGTCCCCAAACCATATCATTATATTCTAAGTTTAATGTGAAGTTGGTATTACAGACTACTTCCAATAACTTAGGTTCTAAGTCTGTGCTAAAAGTTCAGGAGATGGAGGACTTCCGCTAATTTCAGATCACTGACACGCTATTTTTTAGACATTAAGCCGTTACCCATGCTATACCGACTCAGTTTTGACACATATCTTTTTAGGTAAAATTTGACATGACTTGTGCACCTGCCAATTTTGTGGCATGAACACGGTAGTTGTAGGTCATGACGTCCAAATTCATTATGGATTTATGGTGCACCTGTAGTGAACTTATGGTAAATAATATAATTTAGGGTTGTAAGTTAGGTAATTATGCTAATTTAGTTTACAATATAAAATCTAAAATAATATCATATGGTGATATAGTACTAAGCAAAATAATATAATATGGTGATTAGCTAATTCTTAATTATGATCTTAAATATGATGAGATGTATAACGGGTGACGAGATAGTATAATAAAAATGAAATATTATAACGGGCGCGGGACATTATATTGAAAATAAAATATTATAACGGGTGATGGGATAATGCAATGAAAATGGAATCACAAATTCTACTGTGACATCGTCTCATACGATAAGACCTCTAACACATTTGAAAAGTAGCTTTTGTTTTTCAAAGCCAACCTATATCAAAAGTAACATGTTAATCTTACAAAAGTAACTTGTTAAATGGTCTCATATGATGAGGCATGTATGAGACGGTCTCACCGCAAAGATAATAAACCTATATCATTTAAACTTTGAAGTTATTATAGTCTATGGATTTATCAATACTATATAATCTAATCTAATTTCAATACTCACACATATATGAATCGATTAACAACTGAAACCATCTATTCAGATTGTAATCTTGTCCATACACTTCGTTATATCGATTCACACGAAATCATTAATTCACAGTGAAATCTTGTGTATACACTTCATTATAAGAAAATTCACAAATGGATTATTATATCAATTCACAACTAAAATCATTCATTCACAGTGTAAATCTTGTGTATACACTTCATTGTAAGAAATTACACAAATTGCTTATTACATCCATTCACAACTTAAATAATCCATTCACAATGTAAATCTTTTTAAAACACTTCATTATAAGAAGTTGCACAATTTGCTTATTATATACATTTAAATTAAAATCTTTCATTCAGAGCTTTATAAGATTTTACACAAACTCCTTATATATTGATTTAGAATTGAAATATTTCATTCAGAATGTAACTCTTGTACATACAAAACTACACATTTTGCTTATGATATACATTCAAAACTAAAATCTTCCATTCAGAGTGCTAATCTCGAATACACTTCATTATAAGTGATTACACAAATTCCTTATATATTGATTCAAAAATGAAAATTTTCATTCACATCACACATATATTGATTCGGAAATGAAAATTTCCATTCAGATCACATTTGTACAAACTAGTATTCCTACCCTAAAATCGACACATGTGGGGCCATAACTTTGGTTTTTACATGACCCAACTATGGTGTGGCCGACATGTGTCGATTTTAGGGTAGGAATATTAGTTTGTACAAGTGTGATCTGAATGAAAATTTTCATTTCTAAATCAATATATGTGTGATTAGAATGAAAATTTTCAATTTTGAATCAATATACGAAAAGTTTGTGTAATTACTTTTAATGATCGAAATTATAAGTATTTGAGTTCATGTTTGTCTTCCTTAAATCTTTTATTCTACATGTAAATTTTCATAAAAACTTCATACAAATTATGCATATAATCTTTATCAAACACATCACTTCAATACTTGAACAAGTTTGGGATGAAATTCAATAGAGTCAAAGTGATTTAGTGGAGAGAGAGACAAGGATTTCCTCAAATTGTTGATATTTAATCAATGAAGAAAGGGAAAGGAGAGCAAATTTTGGGGATATTTGGCCAAAATTATTGATGAACACAAAAAAAAAGCTTGACCATTTTGTGGGAAGACAGAGGATGAACAATATGGGAAGGAGATAGATGATCAATGAGAAACCATAAATGGGGTTGAAAGATACTTCAAAAATGGGGAAGAGAGAGACAAAGGAGAAAGAACAGAAATGGGGAAAAGAGAGACAAAGGATAGATAGACAGAAATGGAGAAGTAGAACATGAGTAATGGGGGAGGGATGGTAGAAAAGATTAGCAATTAATGAATGTAATTAGTGAAGGACACAAGTGGAAATACGGGCGACAAAAAGCAATTGGGATAATATAAGCTCCTATTACTTGATTTACTTAGGATTAATTGTGTTGGAGCTTGTTTTCATGTATAATTATTGTATTGTTTGGTATCTTGGCCAATAATCTATCTATCTATCTATCTATCTATCTCTTTTGATAAAGCTGTGCCATAAAGCTGATGTGGCACGAGCCTGATAAACAATTGACATATCAGCAGTATGTCAGCAATCATTTCACACGTCACCTGGTAGATAAAAAAAAATGTGTGAGCCAGGATTTGAACCATTGACCTCTTACTTACTTATTCATCACATTACCAGTGTACTAACTGTTATTTCATGCATATTTTTACAACTCATACTATAAAAAGAAAATAACCAGTCCAAATGAATGTAGATGACCAAATCTTTTATTTTTGAAATTTTTGACGAATTATGGAAGTAAATATGACATTAATGGCAGTATACATTAGCTTCCAATATATTGGACCTTCCATATTCCATATACGAGTATGAACATTATATATATGCGGGTGTGAATTTAATTTTTTTTTTTTTAAGAATACAGGACATTCATACGGCTCATCTATCTATCTATCTATCTATCTATCTATCTATTCTATTCTATATCTTTTAATAAAGCCTGTCATTAAGCTGATGTGAGTATGTGACACGACTTTAATAAACTATCGACATGTCAGCAAAAAAAATAATTCACCCCCGAATCTGACTATGAGCCATAATAAATCAAAACGGAAAGTGATAATAATAATTGTCTTATTATACGTGATTGTGTAAACATACTTTCCTTATTACACGTGATTGTGTGAACACTCAATGTACCATTTCCTCTATTAACCTACATGTAGGCCACTTATAATATAATATAGTATTAACTAATTAACATATGTTAACTCTCTTAAAAAAAATTAATCTATGTTAACTTTTACACTATTCACGCTTTGTATTGTGAATATGATAACACATGGAGCAAATTAGAGAGGTAGATAGTAGCAACACGATAGTATTAACTAATTAACATATGTTAACTCTCTTAAAAAAATTAAGATATGTTAACTTTTACACTATTCACGCTTTGTATTGTGAATATGATAACATATGGAGCAAATTAGAGAGGTAGATAGTAGCAACATGACAACCATTTGCTCAACATTTGATCTCTCCCGTTACTTTTAAGTCTTCTTACAGTTATTCAAATACAAATACAAATGTAAATAAGATGCATGTTGTTCCCAGAAATAATAAATTGCAAATTTCGTTACTTTACCGTGTTCATAGAGGAATTAGAAATTCTGCCGAAAATAACATTTTTGAATGTAAAAGCGTAATTATAATGTGAAAGCATAATATTTAAATGTTTGACAGACATAAAAAGAATATTCTTGACTTCTGTAATAATTCTGGCTTATGTCGTTCGATGATCACTCGGAGATTTATGGTACATCAACTTTCAATCAGCTATCATGATATCAACTTTGCTGGGTTTAAGTTATCTTGAGTTTGTTGGTGGATTTGTGAATTGTGGTGTTGATGGAAGATGCCCAAGATGGTGTGGTGATTTTCGTGGAAGAAGTTATTGATTTTTTTCCTTATTTTGTGAGAGATAGTTTATGTTTTTTTTTTTTTTTTTTTTTGAAAGATTTTAGTTATGTGATTGTCTTTTGTCTTTTGCTCTCACACTGTTATTTGAGTATTACTTTGCCATTACTCTCATTACAAACATTATTATTATTATTATTATTATTATTATTATCATTATTACAAGCATAATGTAAGACTACCTATTTTGTGATTTTCATACCTTATCACTTGGCCGTTGCTTTGTGGATGGCTGATAGCATAGTAGGCGAACGTGACTCCGAATTCACTCATCCACCCTTGCAGTGGGGTTGAGTCGAATTGCGGGCCATGGTCCATTACGACAACCTTTGGTATCTCGAAGCGAGTGAATAAGTGTTTCCACACTATCTTCTTGACAGATTCTGTGATTATGCTCGCTACGGGCATGACCTCTACCCACTGGACAGATCCGGCTTGCTTAGGGAAGGGACCAATAATGTCCATCCCCCATTGAGTGAATGGCAGTGGGTTGAGTGCTGGCATCAACTCGTTTGCTGGCTGGTGGATATGAGGAGCATGTATTTGGCAGTTGTGACAGTGCCTGATCAGCTCCTTTGCGTCTTACAGCATCGTCGGCCAATAGTATCCCAAGCAAAGAGCTTTGTGAGCGAGCGTTCTTGCCCCCATGTGGTGGCCACACAATCCTCCATGGATTTCTCGAAGTACATAGTCGGAGTGAGAGGGCCCGACACATTTCAGGAGTGGAACAGAAAAATCCGTATAGCTCTCCCCTTATGAAGACAAATTGAGCTGCAATCCTTCTGAGCTTTCCCCTACCAGCTGGTTTTACCGCTGTCAGCTTGTAGGCTTTTATAGGGACCATCCAGCTGGGCTCTTCTTCAACGGGCAGGACTAGCGTGTCATTGGCTATGCTTTTGCTGCCCCGAATGTCTACGAACACTGATCTGGGTACATCTTGTAAGCTGGAACTGGCCAATTTTGAAAGAGCATCTGCCCGGTGATTTTGAGAACGCGGCACCGACTCAATTTGGAGAGAGCTTAAGGTTCCCGACACCTACTTGAACTTGGCCAAGTATTTGAGCATGGTGTCATCTCTTTCCTCGTATTCCGCTCGTATCTGGCTGCATACCAGCTGGGAGTCTGTTTTGATAATGACGTGCTCGGTTCCGGCAGCTACACTAAGCTCGACCCCAGCTATCACTGTAACAGCCCACATTTTTGGGTAATTTTAATATTGGATATTACCTTTTATAAATCATTTTGAGAGATTAAATTTACTATATTGGGAGTTAACTAGTAGTAATTGTGTATTAAAGGAAATAGGTAATAATTTCCTTATTAGGATTGACAATTTTTGAATTACTATTATGTCCTTACTAATTTGGAAAAGTGAGGGACTTTTTGGGAATTTAATGTTGGAGTTGGTGTCCTCCGACAATAATGCGTTGACTAACTAAATCTAATCAGTAATAAACCTAGGATATATTAAATATACTAAGTCAGTTGATTAACGTATATTGATAACGGTTGGCTGGCTAGAGTTTGACGTTATTGTCGTTTGACGACAGTAATCAACTGATCCCTCTCGGTCACACCGATAAAGATAGTTTCTCCAAATGATATTATATTTGTATTTAATACAATATAATGTAAATCTTAATGTTTCAGGTAAAGAGTTAATTAACTGATTATATCGGATAGTGTTTTATGAGTTCAGAACTCAGGTCGAATAAATTATGATTTTTTGTGTGAATTGTCAATATAGACAATTGGCTAGTTAAATTACAAATAGTTGTAATTTTAGCTAAAATGATGTAATTAGTAATTATTATATAGTGGTATAATAATTAATTAACACTTAAAGAAATAAGTGTACAAATCTATCTATCTATTATTTTTAATAATTACGTGCATGAAAAGCTGACGTGGCGAGATTCTGCGTACAACTGACATGTCAGCAATGCTCATTGGTAAATCAACCAAAAATGTGCCTGCTAGGATTTGAACCATTGACCTGTCACTTACATATTCATTACATTACCAGTGTGCTAACTGTTACTTCATGCATATTTTTACAACTCATTCTATAAAAAGGAAAGAATCAGTCCAAATAAATGTAGATGAACAAATCTTTTATTTTAAATCTTCCGTTTACATTCATTATATTAAAACTACAAATTCATAAAAAAAAACACTAATGTTCATCAATTTTAAATTCAATGTTCATCAAATTTTTAATGTTGATCAAATTTTCAATGTACAACGATAAAATTCAATATTTATTTAATTAAATTACATGTTCATCAATATTAGTCAATGTTCCTCAATTTTAAAGTGCATGTTCATCAATTTTTGATGTTCATCAAAAGATTGTTAATGTTTCAAAAAAATAGAGGAAAAAAAAAATAAAACAAAAAAAGAAAATACATTTTCTCTCTCATCTCCCTTCAACCCTAACCACCCACGTCCACCACCACCTCACGTCCACACACTAGCACCAACCACCACCAACCAACGATCGGCGCACACCACCAGATGTGGCCACCTCCCGCGACCACCACCAACAATAGGCCCACAACACCGCCATTTAAGCCACCTCTATGCAACACGAAGAAAAACGAAAAACTCATTATAGACGGCAATTTTTGGTTGTTTCTGGAGGCGACGCTATAGGAAAGGGCCGAGAACGTGGCGAGAGAGGCGAGGAGATAGGTGGGGAGGGTAATCGTTATGAGAAATGGGGAGAAAGGCAGAACAAAAGTGAGGGGCATTGGCGTATAGGAGGTGGAGACGGGGAGGTCGTGAGCCAACTTAGATCCGCCGGAGTTCTACGCACCTGGTGGTGGCAGCGGTGATGTCTCAGGTGGTGGATGGTGGAGGCGGCGACAACATCTCAGGCGGGTGTCGAATGGGTGGTGCGTGGTGGTGGTGGGTAAGGGAGGAGAGAGAAAATAAAAGGGAGTATTTTGTTAGCCATTAGATCTAGGTGAATGAATGCCCAAGATTAATTCCCTTCGTATTATGATTCGTTAATTATTGAAACAAATCTAGAAATCTTAAAAACGAAAGAATTTATAAACTAACTTTTATTTACATTTACATAAATCAATTCATCAATTCAAAATGAAGATATGAACAAGAATATATGTTGATAAGATTTTTCTACATAATAAATATTAAAAGAGAAAAGAACCACATATTTAAAACCCTAGGCATTTCAGCAATTTTAAACGAAGATTCGGTACATGACTACATGTACAGTTAGATCGCTCTATCACTTTTGCATAGTAACCTCGGCCTTTCAAGGAGAGACGCTAGGATTAGATCAAACGATGGAGTATGCGAGTGACTAGAGTGAAGAACCAGAGAAAACAAATGGATTAGAAAATATATGCTTATTGACCGACTTTGAAAATATATGCTTATTGACTTATAAGTTGATACACAACAATAGATGTCATTGCTTATCAAAGTATATTGATTGCTCAGGAAAGTAAGATATAATTTTTTCGGAGAATGGTGGGATCATCGCGCAGGAAGATCTGGGGTGGTAACTAGAGAAGTCGAGAATATGTGTGTGAAAAAGGGTCGAGCATAAGAATCGACACGAGTGAAGAGAACAGGGTACAAGAATTGAGTTGGTGGTCGAGTAGAGGAGTTCATGTGGGGCGGAGCCTCATATGTTGCATAGGGAGATGAGAGGTGCCAAGTGGAGGAGTCGATAACATGTGTGTTACGGGGTCGAGAATAAGAACCGACATAGGTAACACTACAAGAAAAACGTTCATTTGCGACCAAAATTACGACCGGGCGGGATTCTAGTCGGAAAAATGCATCGTTTACGATGAGATTTTTGATTTCGTCGTAAAAAATAGTATCATCTACGAAGGTCAAATTTCTCGTCGCAAAAAGTAATATATTACGACGAAAATCAGTTTCTCGTCGTAGAAAATAGATCAGCTACGGCGAGTTTCAGTTCTCGTTGTAAATAATAGATCAGTTATGACGAGAATCTAGTTTTCATCGAAGATAATAGATTAGCTACTATGAGAATCGATTTCTCGTTGTAGATAATCAAGTTATATACGATGACACCCAATCCTCGTCGCAAAAAAAAAAAAAAAAAAAAAAAAAAAAAAAAAAAAAAAAAAAAGTAGAGAACTAAAACTAGAGTTAAGATGTAGTGAAAAATATTCGAAATTTATGTTAATCAATTTGTAATGCAACTCAGTGCATTAATTATAAAATGTTTGATTTCATTTGTTGAACTCATTGAACCACTATGGAATAGTTGTCGTATGATAATAAGTTTGAAAAAAAAAAAATCCCAGCAACAAGCTTAAGGGTAAAAAATGATCGTGTAATTGTAATAAAGGTTTTAAGAGATTTAAGGGTTCATATGAGTGTTTAAAGGAATTGATAGTGCTTATCATACAAACAAAGTCGACTTTCAAAGTAGGGAAGTCATGTGCTAAGAACTCCACAGTTAAGCGTGCTTAATGGGGAGTAGTCTTAGGATGGGTGACCTCCTGGGAAGTTTTCCAAGGTATGCATGGGTGAGATCAAATTGCGCGAGGACGAACTACTCCCGGACCATGTGAGGGAAAAAATATTAAACTGTGTTATTATGTGTTGTCGGGAAAAAGAATTGCGACGAGAAAAAGTCATCGCAAAAGAGCATTTACGACGAGAAAAACACCTCGTCGCAAAAAGACATATTACAACGAGTACAGTAAACTCGTCGTAAAGTATATGCGACGAAGCCTTTTGCGACGACTCGCGACCGGATGGGATTCTCGTCGTAAAAGACCATTTACGATGAGTTTTGGCTGATTTGCGACGAGTTTGCTCCGTCGCAAATCAACGTGTTTTTTGTAGTGTAAAGGGGACTGGGAGTAAAAGAAATGACCAAGTTGGAGGTCGAGTATAGGAGTTCATGTGGGGCAGAGCCTCATATGTCGCTTAGGCAGATCAGGGTAAGTGGAGGAGTTGAGAATATGTGTGTTATAGAGGGTCGAGTATACGAATCGACACGGGTAAAGAGAACGGGTGCATAGGAATTTACCCGGTGGGGGTCCAGTAGAGGAATTCACTTGGAGTGGGGCCTCAAATGAGTTCATGTGTGGCAATGCCGTTTAAAAAATCTGACAAGTGAAGAAGTGTTGGTTAAGGGGCCAAGTAAGCATCGAATGGGGTTGAGGGTCCTCTAGAACATGTGACATAAGGGGAGAGGGTGTTTGTAACACTCCAAGATTATGGAAAGTGGTTTATGGAATTGGTTTGTCCTAAGTTGGGACACTAAGGTTTTTATTATGATATGTTTACAATAGGTTTCTACTATACATTACCAACAAGCCTTTCACCTTTTAAAAACGAAGCGAGGATTTACGAACTTAAGGGGTGACATTTAATCTTATTGAGTTGTGTTGCGACGTATGATGGATCAGACTGTTAAAGTGTCGGGTAGCATGTTGACGGGTGATTGGGTGTTGGTAAGGAAGTGGGATACTAGCATGGAGGTGTATGCGGGCAATTGATGGTGGGGGTGGAAATTGTCGGTTGAGGGTCTTTGTATAAGAGTTAAAACAAATTGTGGGGACGCTTAGGGAATTTAAGGGAGAGAGGGGATCAACTAAGAAAGTTTCAGGATGATAACTATTGTCAAGTTTAAAAGTCGATTGCTGGTTTATGCGTTCAATAGGAGATTCAAAACGAAATAAGTTGGTAGGGAGGATATTTTATATGATGCTTGCTTTTTTAAGCATATTTGATCACACGGAAAACGTGAAATAATTATCATTGATCTTAAATTCTTATATCTATAAATTTTGGTGTTCTCTTCTATCAACATCTATAAATTCTCTTTACAAATTTTAAATTTATGCTTGCCAATGCTATGTTTTAAATTCCTTTATATTTGTCAATATTATGATACTTTTATTTAATATCTTTAAAGTAATATGCCACAAAACTATTTTATATAAGCATTTGTAATTCCCGTGCATTTGCACGGGTATAAAAACTAGTTATACCAAATTGTAACATAAGATGTTTAGGGCTATAATTAGTAAGGGCAAAATGGTAATTTGGATTACCACTAGTATATATACTAGAGTTTGATGGTTAAACATTAGAAAACATAATTTTTACACAAACACATTTCATTTTTAGAGAGAGAATTAGAGAAAATCTTCATTTTCTCTCAAAATTCAGCCACTTCCAACTCCTTTAAGGTCAAGTTTTCTTCATTGCATGCCAATGAAAACTTGATCAAAACACTTATCTAAGCCTAGTATATCATTAGCTAATTTGTTGGCTAATTATATATAAGGTTTTAGGGTTAAAAATCTCATAAAACTAGACCATTTTGTGAGATTTTTGGAGAGCTTCTTTGGTGGATCAAGGGAGGAGGAGGTTTCCTAAGTTGGAAACTCAAGATTAAGGAGCATGATCCCCATTAATTTGCAGCTCAAGATCCTTCGTTTGAAGGAAGGTCAAAATTCCTCTTAATTAAGGTATAAAAACATGTTTTATTACCTTATTTATGCTTTAATCTTAAATGCAACTAAATATTCTTAGTTAAACTTAATTAGGAGTAATTAAGTACTAATTAGAGGAGTCTAATTAGATGCTAAATAACTTTCATGTGGAAAATTTGAACTTAGCGAAGTTCAGGAGCCACAAACGCAAAATGAGGCTCAGGATGTTTAGAAGACATTCTTGAATCGTCTAACTCTGTGGTTTCATTCTCCACTCCTAGAAGGTCAAACAGATCAAGCCACCCACTAGATCGATACCTAGGTGTGATCAAGGATGGTGGTGATCACTTTTTGCTTCTAGAAAGTGATGAGCCTGCAACTTACAGAGCAGCCATGACTGGACAGAATTCTGCTAAATGGCTAGAGGCAATGAAATCCGAGATAGATTCCATGTACGAGAATCAAGTATGGGACTTGGTTAACTTGCCTGAAGAAACCAAGGTTATTTAGTGCAAATGGATCTTTAAGATCAAGGCCGACAAGGATGGAAATCAGGATATTTTCAAAGCTAGATTGGTAGCTAAAGGTTTCACGCAAGTTCATGGTTTAAACTATGACGATACCTTTGTGCCAGTTGCAATTCTCAGGTCTATTCTAGATAATCTTAGCGATTGCTGCTTTTCATGATTATGAGATTGGCAGATGGATGTTAAAACCGCCGTCCTGAATGGGTTTCTAGAAGAGGAAGTGTATGTGACACAACCTGAGGGTTTTATTGATCCAAACAATCTTAAAAAAGTTTGCAAGCTTAAGAGATCCATTTATGGTCTTAAGCAAGCATCTCGGAGTTGGAACCATCGGTTCAACCAAGTGATGAAACAAAAAGGTTTCACCCGAAGTGTCTAGGAACCTTGTTTATACATGAAATTTAGTGGGAGTAAATTAACTCTCCTAATCCTATATGTAGATGGCATATTACTAATTGGGAATGATATCCCCATGCTTAACTCCGTTAAGGACTGTTTCGGGAAATATTTTCAAATGAAAGATTTAGGAGAAGCGCAACGCATCCTAGGTATTCGGATCTATAGAGATAGGCCAAAAAGAATACTAGCGTTAGGTCAAGAAACTTATATTGATAAAATTCTTGACAGGTTCAATATGAAAGACTCTAAAAGAGGATTCTTACCTATGGGAAGTGGGATGATTTTGAGTAAAGCTCAGTGTCCGACTGATCCTAAGGACATTGAATAAATGAAGTTGATACCTTACGCTTCCGCAATCGGTTCGATCATGTACGTTATGATGTGTACGCGTCCAAACGTATCATATGCCTTGAGTATGGCAAGTCGTTACCAAGCCAATCCAGGCGAGAGTCATTTGATAACCGTTAAGAACATCCTTAAATACTTAAGAAGGACTAAGGACACGTTCTTAGTTTTTGGAGGGGATTCTGAGCTTCGTGTAAAGGGTTATGCGGATGCTAGTTTCCAAACAGATCGAGATGATTCAAAATCTCAATCAGAATATGTTTTCATACTGAATGGAGGAGCCATATGCTGGAAAAGCACCAACCAATCGGTGACTGCGGATTCTACAACGGAGGAAAAGTATCTTGCAGCATCAGAAGTTGCAAAACAGGCAGTTTGGATCCGGCAGTTCCTGGAAGGATTTAATGTAGTTCCTACAGTAGCCGATCCTATTGTGATCTATTGCGACAACAGTGGAGCAATAGTTCAGGCTAAAGAGCCTATGTCTAGTGACAAATTTAGACATGTACTTAAGAAGTTCCATGTAATTAGAGACTTTGTGGAACGGGAAGATATATATCGATTTGTAAGGTTAGGACGGACGATAATATCACTGATACTTTAACCAAGCCATTATCACAGGCTAAACACAATGGTCATATTGCCTCGATGGGTTTGAGGTAGACCTGTCAAAAGCTGACCCGACCCGAAAAACCGCCCGGGACCCGACCCGGAAATAACCCGAAAAAACCCGTTTTTCTCAACCCGGACCCGAACATGACCCGAACCCGAAAACGACCCGAAAGTCTGGGTCATAACCCGACCCGGACCGGGTCAACCCGTTGGGTCAAATGAATTGTGCAAAAAATATATTATAATAATAAAAAATAAAAAATAAATAGATAAATATTAATTAAATATTAATAATTGATTAATTTAAGACATATAAGATACAAATATAATTAAACGATTATTATTATATAATATAATACATAAAATGCTTGTAAAATAGTAATAAAATAATAATTTGATTATAATAATTACCGAGAAAAAAGGGCGCGAGCATGTATTTTTGACCCGTTGGTCAACCCGTAACCCGACCCGAACCCGTATAAACCCGCGTATAGTGGACCCGTATTTGACCCGACCCGTATTTGACCCGACCCGTAGTGACCCGAACCCGACACCCGCCCGCCCGACCCGTTTGACAGGTCTAGTTTGAGGCGTATGTCTGACATGTGTTAAATTATATTTTGTAATAGTTAATAAGTGTATTAGCTTTTACATATATGATAATTAAATTCATCGTCTTAAGTTTAATTAAACTCTTACATTAATTCAGTTTTAATAAAATGCTGAATTATATATATGCTCTGTTGATTCCTAAAAGGTCGTGGAGACGATTTGAACCCTATTAACTGAACAATATTAACAGTGTGTTTTGTCTCTAGTCATAAAATGAGGTGACGTCTCAATTGACTAGATTGTAAGTCGGTTAATGACTAGTTCAATGGTCATGGATTCGTAGAGATGAATAATCGATTACATAGACAGACTGTAGATGACACTCTGTCAGACATTTGACCAATTATAGAACCTTTGTGTCTGGTCGTGACAAGGTAATCTATATTATTCCTATTAGTCGATTCTTTCGACCTGAGATTGCTTGTCTAAGTTTATGCAGTAGGCGGTGACTTTGATTTATGTCCTAAGACGTGCCGTAAAAGGAGGCTACAAGGGCATCTATTGGATCATAACCGACTGTATGAAACAAAGAAAATAAGTCAAGAAGGGATTGTCCACCCACGTCAGGGTATAATATCTTTGGGCCACTCGAGGAATTATGACTGGAAATGCGTGGCCACGCTCAGAAGAGATCTATGATAGATATTCCGGTCAGACAGTCATAATCCAGATCGAGAAAACCACTTCTGATAATGATCCAATGCAAGTTCGACCTGAAAGATACTTCGCATTGAGTGGGAGATATAATAGATAAGATATTCGGTAACACATGACTTGTCTTGGACAAGTGGGAGATTGTTGGAGTTGGTTAACATATATCAACTGATCCCTCTCGGTCACACCGATAAAAATAGTTTCTCCGAAAGATATTATATTTGTATTTAATACAATATAATGTAAATCTTAATGTTTCAGTTAAAGAGTTGACTGATTATATCGGATAGTGTTTTATGAGTTCTGAACGCAGGTTGAATAAATTATGATTTTTTGTGTGAATTGTCAATATAGACAATTGGCTAATTAAATTACAAATAGTTTTAATTTTAGCTAAAATGATGTAATTAGTAATTATTATATAGTGATATAATAATTAATTAACACTTAAAGAAATAAGTATACAAATTATACCAAATTGTAACAAAAGATGTTTAGGGGTATAATTAGTAAGAGAAAAATGGTAATTTGGATTACCACTAGTATATATACTAGAGTTTGATGGTTAAACATTAGAACACATCATTTTTACACAAACACATTTCATTTTTAGAGAGAGAATAAGAGAAAACCTTCATTTTCTCTCAAAATTCAGCCACTTCCAACTCCTTTAAGATCAAGTTTTCTTCATTGCATGTCAATGAAAACTTGATCAAAACACTTATCAAAGCCTAGTATATCATTAGCTAATTTGTTGGCTAATTATATATAAGGTTTTAGGATTAAAATCTCATAAAACTAGACCATTTTGTGAGATTTTTGGAGAGCTTCTTTGGTGGATCAAGGGAGGAGGAGGTTTCCTAAGTTGGAAATTCAAGATTAAGGAGGAGGATCCCCATTAATTTGCAGTTCAAGATTCTTCATTTGAAGGAAGGTCAAAATTCCTTTTGATTAAGGTATAAAAACATGTTTTATTACCTTATTTATGCTTTAATCTGACATGCAACTAAAGATTCTTAGCTAAACTTAATTAGGAGTAATTAAGTACTAATTAGAGGAGCCTGATTAGAGGCTAAATAACTTTCATTTAATAATTCAAGCCCCGTCTATATAAATCCGAGTTGAGATCAAAGCCTTATACATAAGAAAATAAATCCTACCCTCTTTCAATCTCCTTTGCCTCTCTCCTTCGTATTCTCCACCCGCATAAGTTTTCAGCACAATTGTGTCAACTCCAAACACACACAACTCTCACATACGACCTGTGATAAATTCATGGTTAGTGGAGTGAGAACCGTGCTTTCGATACGAATCTAACAATACCTAGATCGTTCCAATATTCCACTGGATACTCGCTGTGGAGATGTTTTAGTAGAGCTGTGTCTATCTACCCGAGAACTGTTCCGACCTCTCGGTATTATGATGATTACCGTTGACTCCTAAGGTATTTTAGAGCGATATTTTATGGAGATGTTCCTAACTCTACTTATGACAACATATCAAAAATTGGTAAGCCTTAAACTTCTAAATCAAACGTTACATTAATTTTCGTGAGTAAACCCTAATTGTTGATCGTGGTTCATTGTGAAGTTGATTTTCGTCGATCCGCTTGGAGTTTGTGGACGAATTTTAGAGGATAAGTTCCAGACATTACCTATTATGACATACCAAATTTTGGTGGTTATCGAAGATCTGAGCATAACTCTTGAATTCGTAAACGAGGATAACTAAAGCTCGTTTTGGGTGTTCTTGTTCAGAGTGCTTGTGAAGGTAAGCTATCATGCTCAACCTTTTTTAAACTTGTAGAAACTTTTTAAACTTATGTGCTAAATGTGGTTGGTGTGATTAGATGAGAACGTAGTATCATGATAGGTGGAGAACGATTCAATTTATACAATTATCGTATTATGATTGGTTGGAATTAATGTATTGATATTGGTATATAGTATGACTTGTGACAAATATGTTATTTTGAAAGGTAAGATTGAATGTATATTGAATTGGTTGATTTGGTTTGGTTTGTGGGCGCATAGCCAATTTATATTATGATGTTGGTTTGGTATCGTTTTATATGATTTGCGATCATCAACTCTCTCTCTCTCAATAAGATACTGGTTACTTGGACGGAGCAAAAGAACTCCTAAATATTTGCTCAAGCCAAAAGAACTCCTATTTATCTGTTTGAGTCAAAAGAACTCTTATTTATTGGTTCGAGTCGCATCGACTCTTATTAATTACCCCACCACATCGGTCTTTAAGAGGGTTAGGCTCTAGTCTATTCTACTTGGGTTAAAAACACCTAGTAGGGGGTGTGCATATTTAAGGTCTAGTAGTCTTGGATTGTGGATTATGGATTATGGATTATGGTTGATAGGGTGAATTGGCAAAAGATTTCATTCATTTTTAAATAATAAGGATTATGAATTTTGGATTATGCATTATGGATTGTGGATTATGGTTTGTGAATTATGAACTATGGATTGCGGATTATGGCTCATGACTTATGAATTTCTTATTTATCGTTAATCTTTGATTCGTTGGATATGGATTATGGAATGTTTCTTATGCTATGAGTAAGTGATGAATTGAATGGTGGATTGTGGAATATGACTGACTATTGGATTGGAACTATTATTGGATGATTTACATATTTATGTGCTGTGTGTTTTTTAAAATAAAAACTAAAATTGTTTTCAATAGCCAGGTAAGGGTTTTGGTTTTCAACATGTTGAGGTGTTAGCTTACTCAATTTTTCTTACTTTTTCAACTGTGTTTTTTGTGCTTTTAAATCCACCACAGGTTTGGAGTGACTGATGCATTGCGGAACGACGACTCGCTAGACACTTGTAGTTCAGCTTCTGAAATCTCCTTACATTCGGGTTTTTGACTCGAGTGCGGAGTGACACCTCTAAATTTCCTTAATTGTATTTTGGATCATTATAAAATGTATTTAAAAAGAAAAGGAAATTTGGGGGTGTTACAGTTGGGGCACATTCCATGAAACTAAGAAATCGTATACATGTCGAGCATACTAAAAATAGACATTCAATTTTCTCATTCTAATTCAATGAATATCATTCCAAATAGATAAGGTACGTTTGACATTCCAAGACCAACAATTTTCATACATGTCCATCAACTTCATACTTTCTAATTCCAATACCAAATTACATCTCCCTTCATATATCAATGAATCGACACAATCAAATACTTCAATAAGAAGTATATATAAAACTCACATGTGAAAATAAGTAGCAAGCAATAAACAAAAGAGACACTAAACGGACAAAACAAACAAACCCATCCCACATACGGCTTGGATCATTTTATTTATTTGTTCACTTACTTCGCTAGTTGATTCATTTATTTCTTTTCCTAGTCTTATTAGTTCATTTTAGCGTGTGACCTAAAGGCTCTGATACCATCTGTAATATCCCGTACCACCATCGGTCGCAACACAACCTAATAAGATGGGTAGTCACCCCTTAGACCCGTAAATCCTCTCGTGGGCTCTAAAAGGTGAAAACCTTGTTGTAAGTATGATGATAGGAATCTATTATAAACTGATCATATGAGCCTTTGTTTCCCAATGTGGGACAAACCAACTCCATAATCCACTTTCCATATTCCGTAATGTTACAATCACAGCTTCGTATTCTGCCTCGTTGTTGGAAGCCTAAAACATGAATCTCAGAGAGTATTCGAACATGCTCTGTGAGGTGTTCCTTGAGCTGGTTGAAGGCTGTGTTTTGTTCTTCTCCCCATGCGAATTGTTTGTTGCCTTTCAACACTTTAAAGAAGGGGGTTGATTTGTCAGCTGATCTAGAGATGAACCTCGAAAGGGCAGCCATTCTTCTTGTCAAGCCTCTGGCTTCTTTCTTGTTCCTGGGCTCTGGCAGGTCGAGGATAGCCTGTGCTTTATATAGATTGGCGTCTATCTTCCGTTGGCTTACGAAGAATCCCAGGAACTTACCAGACCTTACCCCAAAAACACGTTTTTTGGGGTTGAGCTTCATTTGGTATTTTCTGAGAGAGTCGAGGGTTTCTTGCAGGTCTTTGAGGTGATCTCCCTCAGTTTGGCTTTTAACGATGGCGTCGTCCACATAGACCTCGATGTTCCTCCCTTTTTGGTGTTCAAATACTCTGTCTACTAGTTTCTGATAAGTAGCCCAGCATTTTTCAACCCAAATGGCATCATTTTATAGTTGAAGACCCCATGGCTTGTGACAAAACCTGTTTTATCCATGTCCTACTCCCAGAGAGATATCTGGTGGTACCCAAAGAAGGCGTTGAGGAAGGACCACATTAAATGGCCACTTGTGGAGTCTGCCAGCTGGTCTATCCTTGGCAGTGGGTTGCAATCCTTTGAGCAGACTTTGTTGAGGTTAGTAAAATCCACACACATTCTCCATTTGTCGGATACTTTTCTGACCATGACCACTCCGGGTAGCTGCACGGTACTATAAAGTTGACCTCGAGGAGCTTGTCTACCTTTTCTTTATTGGTTGCATCCTTCTATGCCGAGAAGGTTCTCTTTTTTTGCCTGATAGGTCTCACTTCTGGGTCCACGTTTGGCCTGTGGACTGCCAGGCTTGGATCCACCCCAGGCATTTCGTCGGATGAGTATGGAATACATCCTGGTTCTCGCTTACCAGCGCTATCAGGTTGGGCCTTAGTCCTGGCTGCATGCCTGAGCCAATCTCGACAAGTCTACCAGGTGCTAGCATAACCTCTTCTGGCTCATCACCAGCTTCTTTGGTCATTTCGGAGCCGGTGCCTTCCTCTTCCATCTCTTCTACCAGGCTCCTCTTCTGCCCCCACAATGCCATGGTCGATTTCTATTGGCATTCTTTGAGCTAGTTCTACTCTCGGAGCTGGTATTTTCTTGGTCTGCCTAACAGCAACCACATTGCACGATCTCCCCGCTGCCTGGTAGCCGAAGAGCTTCTCTACTAAGCCCTTGTCCGAGACATAGAGGAGGCATAGGGCTCTTATTGAGACCAACCCGCATATCTCGTCTAAGGTTACCCTTCCAATGAAGACGTTGTATGTTGATGGTGCGTCTACGACTACGAACTCAGCCAGCACATTCCTCGCAGCAGCCCAGTCCCTATCAAGATGGGAAGCTGGATGCTCCCCATGGGGTTCAGCCCTTCCCCGGATAAACCGTATACTGAGCCGGCCGGGTTCAGGTGGCTCCTTTTAAACACCTTTTCAAAGGCATCTCGATAGAGCAGGTTGGTGTAGCTTCCTGTGTCGACCAGGCATCGGTGCACCAAGTGATTGGCTATGTCTGCCTGGATGACCAGGGGGTCATTATGCGCCTGTATAACGCGGTCGTAGTCTGCTTGCTCTAGCGTCATAGTCGGTATGACCTCTCTTGGAGCTAGTGCAAACTCCGCGCCAGAGTACAGGGTCTAATTTTTGAGGTGGGCTCCGTGACTTCGAACTGACCCTCCATGGGCTGATGCCCCTGTTACCACGTGTATCTCGCCGATTATTTGGTGGTTAGGAGGCCGCTCAGCTGCCCACGGCTCCTTCTTTATAAATTGTTTAAAGAAATCTTGCTTAAGCAGCTCTTTAATCTGACTTTTCAGGTGGTGGCAGTTTTTCGTATCGTGCCCGTAATCTTCATGGAATTCGCAGAATTGGTTGGGGTCTCTTTTCTTGTTTTCCAAGCGAGGGAGCCTGGTCCACTTGGGCTCGTTCTTATGGATGGCGTAAACTTGAGCCCTGGAAGAGTGAGTTCAGTGTACTCGTTGAACCTCTCCCTTTTGGGGATTTTAGCTTGTCTTTTTCCTTTATTATCCATGTCGACTATCTCTGGTCGGCTCCTTTTTTCAGGCGAGAAGGCTTCTTTGTATTCCTCCTCCCTAATGAAGCCTTTGGCCAGCTTCTTCGCTTCAGTGATAGTGGCAGGTGGTTTGCGGATGATTTGCGTCTGGAATGGGCCTGGTGTTAGCCCATGTGTTAAAGCAAAGATCGCCACCTCCTATGAGCAGTTCGGGATCTGCTAATATTCGGCATTGAACCTTCGGATGTAATTGTCGGTGGCTTCTTTTGCATGTTGCCTGACGTGGAGGAGTTCTGTGGCTAAGCGCTCTCTTCTCTTGTTGCCGGAGTACTGATCTTCCAGCTTGTTAGCCAGCTCGCGAAACCTCCTTATGCCCTTGTTGGGAAGATTTCGGAACGTTTGAGCTTGTCCTGTGAGGGTGTTTTGGAACATCTTGCACCATACGGCATCCTTTTACTGGTACATGGACATGTGGCTGTCGAAGCTGTGCACGTGCTCCGTTGGGTCTGTAGTGTCGTCGAATTTGCAGGTGGGCATTTTGAAGGCTGGTACAGGATTATCCAGGATCTCGCCAGTGAAGGGTTAGTTGATTCTTTTTGGACGTCTGATACTAGAGCTCTCAGCTGTGTGCCTGGTTTCCTCATGCCTGCTCCTCGAAGTCGACTTTGTGGCATGATGACTGCTACAGTGGGTGAGGGGCTTGGTCACGTGTCGGTGATGAAACTGATGCCACGTAGGAAACCGAGTCCCAGTGTGAGATCTGGTATGCGTTTTGCTGCTTGTCACGTCAAGGGTCTAGACTGAGCTCCACCACCAGCGGGTGTTGAAGATTTTAACAGGGGTGATGACATTATTCTCCACCAACCCCTGTGCGTGGTTTGTGCCGTGGACGGTTGCTCCGGCTGACTCCAGGGTCCCATCATGGCCTTCAGGGAGTCGTACATTACCTGCATTTGACCAGGACTTATCGCGGTGTTCGAGCTGCTACCATGTCCCTGTTCTCCTATTGTCAGGGTTCCGTCGGTGTTGTGAGCGTAGGTTCCTTGCAGAGGCCCAACTACCAACGACTTCATCTGCTGTGGCTGATGGGGTGTCTTGGTGAGCGGTGCGTTAAACCCGAGATTGGTGCTTCCTCGTGTGGTTGCCGTTGGCGGCCGGAGGGTGGTGGGTGTGGCGGAGCCGATTCCCACCTCTTTGCCCTCATTGGTGGGGGTGCTGAAGAACAACGCTTTTAAGTTGGGCGTCGACGTCGGTGGTCGTTCAGACATGGCTTGTAGTAGACATTGCTAATTAAAGTCTCAATTTTTTTGCATACAACACAACAACGCCACATAATTTGATTCTAGAATTTATTTTTCCAAATAGTACCTAAATCAGTTTCCAAATCAGTTTCCAACGCCACAACAACGCCTCATGGCTCATACAATGATTCAACCAAGCTCGAGAACACGAGATAAATTAGTTTCCATCAATCGGCTTTGTGACATAAGAATGTTACAACACTTGTTTCATTCAACAAAATACCCAACAGAAGTAACTTCTGGCCTGGCATCACAGTTAAACTGGCAAAAGCTCACAGCATATGTAGTAGGACAATGTACAGACCACATCCAAACCTATAAGATTTAGTTAGTGCCCAAGCTTAACCGTACTGACACCTAACTGTTCTCCCTCAATTTAACACAAGATTACCTATCAATCAAGCTTCGCATAAGAGACAATCGAATTTAGATCAAACCAACTTTTGAGTAAGTTGGGTACAACCAACTCCCGACTTAAGATACTAGAGATCAAGCCAAGTAAGGACAACTGAATTATAAACTAACTATCGATCCGAGTGACGCACAACTGAATTTAGATCGAACCGACTTACAGGTATGGGGCAGCTGAAGTCAACAACTGCTAACCAAATTTCTAGGAGGCACAACCTAATACAATGATCAAACCGAACTCCCAGAACACGAGACAAATTGCCTTCCAACAGTCGGCTTTTCTGACATTCAAGTTGCCCAACAAAAGTATCTATGCCTAACATTGAGTAAACAGTTTTGAGAGAATGCCCAACAAAAGTATCACAACAGTTCTGAGAGAATGCTCGCAAAGACGCAGCTCACTTAGGACAACGTTGGCAGAAGCAGAGTAAAGCAATTTTCAGGGACATAACCTCAAAACAACAGACCCAACAAACTACTATCAATCTAATGTTGGTGAACGTCTTCCAATGAGGAGTATCAATTCATATATCAAACAAGAAGTTGTTTTAAGCGACAAAAAAAAAAAAAAAGAAATGCCGTTAATCAGTTTTCCCTGCGGACTATCGTTGACCTCGTCTATGCACAGGCGGAGGTCGAAAGCAATAATATCAAACAACCTTCGCATGAGGGACCATAGAAATTCGGTTTCCCACAAAGAAACAATTAGAAATTAGATCAAACCGAAATTTGAATCAAGACGATGTTTGAGTAAGGGGCAATAGAATACCGATCAAACCAACTTTCGAGTAATGGATAACCAAAATTATATCAAATCGGAGCAAGGGACAATTGAAATCAGATCAAAACCGATTTCGTTCTAAACTATATGACACCCCCTTCCGAGCATGGGAAAACTGAAATTAGATCAAGCCGACTTTCGAATGATGGATAACCGCAATCCAAATCATATTTCCAAATAAGAGAGAACTGAATTCAAATCGTACCAACTTCCGAGTAATGGACGGCGGAATTTCCGATTTTTCGTCAATTCCAATAAATTACCATACCAAAGCAGAGCATCATTGATCAGATAAACACCTTACATAGGTGAAAGGTTTCCAGGGGCAGCAGGATTCCAATTCTTCATGGTCACCATTAGGACCTTGGCACAACACTTGGAAAGGCTCGCAGCTAAGGGACAATCGAAATCAGATTAAATAAACTTTTCGAACAAGGGACAATCAAACCGACGTCCGAATAAGGTACCATCAAAATTAGATAAAACCGACAACCAAATAAGGAACATCTTCAAACTGACTTCCAATTAAGAGTCATAGTGGACATGAGTACAGTTGAGCCAATTAGTTCCTTTAACTGATGTTTCGACTGTCTGTTAGTGTTCTCGACTCGGGAAGGCTGACAGACGAAACAATTTTGTACTGGCCGGGACTGAAGAGCGCGCCTCAGGCGTGCTACCAAATGTCTGTTGGTGCTCTCTACTCCGGCAATTTTGTACTCATCAGTACAAGAGCGCGTCACCAAATGTTCCGATCGAGTAAGGACCATTGAAAATTAAAACAAACCAACTATCGAGTAAGGGACTGTTAAATTTAGATCAAACTATCTATTAAGGGACAATTGAACTTGTACCAAACTGACTTCCGAGTTAGGTACAACTGAATTCAGATCTAACTGACTTTTGATCAAAGGGACAACTGAATTTAAGACCAAACCGACTTCCGAGCATGGGACAGCAGAGAATTGATCATAGAGCATTGGACAATTGGAATGACTTTCAATTAAATTCTAACGACACAAACTTCCGAATAAGAAATCAGATTGCATTTAAAGTAACTTTTACCATACAAAGGCAACACTAGCAGAGTACACACTCTCAGGGATTGCATCACTGATCAAATAAACGCTCAGAAGGAAAAAAAAAAAAAAAAAGACATATCTCAAAAGTGGTTCCAATTTTTTATGCTCAACTCAAACCAGTGGGGCAACACTAGCAGAGTACACACTCTCAGGGACGCAGGCTCAAAAGGACAGGTAATCAATCCAACAGTTTTGCATTAGGGACACTAGAATTTCGATCAAACCAACTCCAGACTTAGGGACTATCGAGATCAAACCAACTTTCCGATTAAGGGATAACTAGAAATTAATTCAAACCAAGATCCGAGTAAGGGATAACAATTAAACCGACTTCCGAGTAAGAGACAACTAAAGACAGCAACTGGTTACTAAATTTCCTGGAGGGACATCCTCATACAATGATCCAACGAGATAAAATGTTACAGTACAGCATTCCATCATTCGGCTTTTCTTACTTATAAATTGCCACATACTAACAACAGAGATTATTAATTTCAACAACAGAATACCCAACATTTCTGAGAGAACTCGCATCACACTTACGACTAATCTACACTTCTCAATGATCGCAGAGACGCAACACACTTCAAGACAACGTAGACACAGAGTACAGCATTTTCAGGGACATAAAATTTATCATTTATCAATAAACAACTTTCGCATTCGCATGAGGGACCATGAAATTTTGAATAAACTTCCAAACCAACATCTGAGAAAGGAATAATTAGAAATTGAGAAATTAAATCCAACCGACTTTTAAAAACGACATTGAGAAATTAAATCTAACCGACTATAAAGGGAAAACTACAATTAGATCAAACCAACTTTTAAATGAGGGACAATTTAATCAAATCATACCAAATTCCGCGTAAGGGCCGACTGAATTTCCTTCAATTCCAATCAATTAACGGATTTGAACCTCGAGATCTACCTTGCGAAAGCAACAATTGCAATAAGCAGCAAGGAGAAACACACCTCAAAAACACTGATTCCAATTCTTAATGTTCAACACTAGGACCTTGGCCTGACACTTAAAAGGCTCGCAGCCCACATCGGACAATGCTACTGTATCCAACATATACACATCAGGGACAATAAAATTTGGATAAAGTTCCGAGTAAAAAGGGACATTAGAATTGAGATGAAACCAACTTTCGAAAAGGGGACAATTAAAGAATCAAATCAAACCAACATCCAAGTAAGGGACAATTGAATTGAGATCAAACTAACTCCTGTGTAAGTTAAGGGACGATCAAAATCAGATCAAATCTGACTTCCGAACAAGGGACAATTGAACAGACCTCAGAATAAGGGACAATTAAAATTAGATAAAACCGAAAATCATACAAGGGACATGGGTCACAGGGTCAAACGAACAGAACCAGACAACTTCACAGACCAGCATTAGTTTACCGGCATAGATATAATAAGAGACAATCAAGATCAAACCAACACCCGAGTAAAGGACAATCGAGATCAAACCAACACCCGAGTAAGGGACAATCGAGATCAAACCAACACCCGAGTCAGGGATAGTCGAGATCAAACCAACACCCTGAGTAGGGACAATCAAGATCAAACCAACTTTCCGACAAGGGACAAAACCAAGTTTCGAGGAAGGGACAATCAAATGTAATTAAAACCAGCTTTCATGTAATATTCCGACAATTAAATTTAGGCGGAGCAAGCCATCTTACAGTTAAGGGACAATTGAATGAAATCAAACCCAACTCTTGCGTAAGGGACAATTAAATTTAACTCACACCTGACTTCCGAGACATCCGAGTACGCGCAATTAAATATGTATCAAACCAATTCCAAGTACGCCACATTGAATTTGTATCAAACCAATTCCGAAGAAGGGACAATTAAAATTTCAGTTACATAAAACCGACTTTCCGAATCAGGGACAATCTCCATAAGATCAAACCGACTTTCCGAATTAGGGACAATTGAAACAAGAACAAGCGGACTTTCCGAATTACGGACAATTGAAACAAGAACAAGCGGACTTTCCGAATTACGGACAATTAAACCGATTTCCGATTGAGGGACAAATTAAACCGATTTCTGAGAAAAGGACGATTAAACCGACTTTCGAATCAGGGACAATAAAGATTAGATCAAACTGATCTCCGAATAAGGGACAATTAAAGTTGGATTAAACCAACTTTCCGAATTAGGGACGACAACCGAAAACAGATCAATCCAACTTCCGAGTTAGGGACAACCGAAATTAAATCAAAGTGACTTTCCGAGTACGCGACAATCAAACCGACTTTCGAATCAAGGCACAATCGAATTGATTTTCGAATAAGGGACAATTAAAATCAAACCGACTTCCGAACATTGGACGATTGAATTCTAATCATACCAAATCGGTCGGAAATCAATAAAATCGCTAAAAGAAACCCGTAAAAGCAGAGATCCTTACAAAGAAAAATTGAAGATCGAAAAGATTGGAAACTATCATTGAAAAAAAAAAATTTGAAAATTATGGTAATCTCATGAAAAACTGAAAAAGTTTGAAGTGAAGTAAAAGAATTTAACGGAAGAAAACGTAAAAAGGAAGTTGTTTTGGAAAGAGAAATTAGTCGATGAGGGTTATTATTTATATGGTAACTTAACCGACTTTGCCAAAAGAGGCGGTTAGCTAACTGTTAGATTGTGTTGATTTGGAAACTTGTTTTTTTTTTTTTTTTTTAATTTGGAAAATTGGGTTGTCCAATTATGGTAATATTTTTATTATTTTTCATGTGCTGGTCTCCTTTTTTTTCAAAATTCATACTCCCTAATCCCTTTGATCTTAAATTGCCATTTCTGAGATACTTCTACACCAAATGAATCGTCCTCTTATTATTAAAAGTAGTGTATATTTTAGTTTTCATTGCATTCTATGGACTCCACTTAATTTTGATGAGATAAGCGGTCTTTATAAGTAGCTCTCAACATGACTAAGTCAGAAATTGTAAACGAAATAGGGAAATCTAAACAGATTAGAGGGGGTATGAAGTTGGTTAATTCGTAAGGTACAAATTTCTTTTCGAGTTTGGATCATGTTTGTTTGGTGTGATGCGGAGTGATAATCAAGTTGCACACCAACATGCCATTTGTTACACTCTCACCAAACTTCTTGGGTTGTAGCTTCAACTTATGAGTGAGCAAGTTCTCCCACATCCAAAATATTAAAGTAAATGAAACAAAGTTTAATTTGTAATAAGTTTATAGGTATTCTAACAATGTCTCCTATATTGACATTGTTTCCAAATTTTAATTGTGGAAATCTCAAAACATGTCACGATTTATAATGGACACAAAAACATTGGTTGTTTTAATGTGAGTACTTCTCATAATACGAGACCAATTAATTAATGAGGTGCCATCAGCTCATAAACAATACCGACACAAGAGTTTCCGGGAATTCTAGTTAGATTATCGATTAAAACTTATAAAAGATATTTATACGGATTGACATTAGCTCGAGACGTATATATGTGAGTAAACCATCCCTAAATTGAAGCCTTTAGATTATTTTGTGGGTTTGTTCATCTAGCTAGTACAAGGCACTCTTATATTGAGAGCTACTGTGCTTACTCCTCATTAGTTATCACAAAGATAACTTTATGGAAACCCATATCTTATCTTAAACTATATATTAAAAGCTGTGTTAGATGCAACGATCACGTTTAACGGATTGAGTCAGACCATCTGTCATGCCACGTGGCGCGTCTCTTTAATTTTCACTTAAAAAATTCATTTGAAAATGTCATTTTTTGGTAAAAATTATAGATGGACATTTCATTCATGATTATATATAAGTGACGTTTTCCATATTAAAAGATTCACAATATTTCTTTTTTATTATGATAAATAATTTTTTTTTTTAGTAATTGATTTCATCTTTATCTTATTATTAGAATTACATCATTTATATTGAAAGTGAAAGTTTTACAAATGATAAAATTTATTGATAAAATTATTTGTTTACAAAGAAATAAAACAATAAAATTTATTTCGGGCGTAACCCGGATAGTAAACTAGTATTATGTATTTCATTGGAGTGGGTTGAAATTTTTTTTTTTTTTTGAAATAGGTGGCATAGTTAAATAGATAAAGCATAAGTAGATACAAACGTCTTTAGGTTACAAACTAGTGTCAAGAGCTACTTCCCCCCACCCGGGTCGATATCCTCCCCAAGGTTGAAACAGGGAACAAAAGTACCATGTTCATTAAATAACATATGATTAGCTAGGGGGGGTTACAAAGTGCTGAAAATCAATACAATCCAAGTGAGTCCTAGCGTCTCGGGCTAACAAATCAGCGGCTTGTACCCACTTCCTTGGAATGTAGTGGGTCGCTTTCAGGAAGCCATCCTCGATGAACACCCTGCACAAATTATAAAGGTTGATGAAGCGATCCTTAACCACTGCTCCACTTTGAATGCCAAGCGTAACAAATTTGCAGTCGCTAAGTAGAGCAACTCCCTGCCAGCCATTAGTTCTACACCATTGTGCAGCCGCTAAAATTCCAAGAACTTCCGCGTGGGCAGCGTCAAATGCAACAATAGTACAGGCGAAACCTGCTGCCCACGTGCCATCTGGGTGGAGAAGAACCCCCCCCCCCCCCCCCCCCACACCTGCAAAATCAGAGCTAGGAGCAAAAGAGGCATCAACAAGAAGGGTAAAGTGAGGTCGAGGGAAGAGTAGTGGTTCGGGGATGAAGGAGTAGTGGTGGTGGGTGTTGGTTTCTTGGTTAGGACCAAGGGTGGGGGAGGAGAAATTTGATATTTGTTGCTGGATGTTATAAACAAGTGCGGGGGTAGGTGTGTTTTTGGTTTCAAAAAGCCAAAGGTTTCTTCGTTTCCAGATAGCCCAAATCACAAAAGAAAAGGTGGTACTCCAAGCACAATTTTTTGCAATGTTAGAATGAAACCAATCAATAAGAATCATGGTAAAAAAAGAAGGGGGGACACTGAAAGCAATCCAAACCTCATGGGCTCGGGGGCAGTCCCTAAGAACGTGAAGGGCGTCCTCAGTAGTAGTAGGACAAAAGGGGCAAGTGGGCCCACAACCCATACCCCTACGGGAAAGCGTGGCTTTGGTGGGTAGCCGATCCCATGTAGCCAGCCAAATGAAAAATCTAATCCTAGGGAGGGTGTTGAGGGACCAAATGCGAGGCCAAATGTCCTCTTTACTACTGTGCGGATTGCAAAATTCCCAAAAGTTATTATAAACAAAAGAGGTATCGAAGAAGGAGTGGAGGGAAGTGCTACAACAAAATGTGTCTTCCCCAAAGTTCGGTAATGTCATGTGGGTCAGCTTATGAACAATGGGCCTCGGCAAAAAATCACTGAAGTCAGAAATGTGAGTCAGCCCCTCGGCCACAGTGAGGGTAGAATCAGCCTCAGAGAGAGGGCCAATGAAGTGGTGACGAAGAGGCCCATCGGGCGCCCAGGTATCAAACCAGAATCGAGCGATATCGCCCTTGCCAAGTGCCCAGCAACTATGGCGACAAAAAAGTTCCCACCCCTTCTGGAGACCATTCCAAATATGCGATCCTTTGCCAAATGGGGTGGGCTGAGATCTATTGGAACAATACTTCTGATGAAGAAGTCGGGTGGCGAGATTCGATTTAGCATCGAGTTGCCAACAAAGTTTCATCATGAAGACAGAGTTCATGAGCTTACTAGATCGGAAACCAAGGCCCCCTCTACTTTTAGGGCCGCACAGCTTGTCCCATGAAATAAGGTGGAGACCACGGCTGTCGAGCTTGTCACCCCAGAAAAATTTAGCACAAATAGAGTCAATGGTCGTGAGGGCGTAGGAAGGGAAAGCAATGGATTGCATCGTATACCAGGGGATGGTAGAGAGAGTGGTTTGGACGAGGATGGCTCTTCCAGCTTTAGAGAGGGATTTGGTTTTCCAGTTAGAAAGCTTATTTTTAACTTTGGCAATGATTTTCATGAAGTGGTCTTTGCTGGGCCTCTTAGCGGAGAGAGGGAACCCTAGGTATGTACCAAGGTCGGAGCTAGCTTGAATCCCAAGGGTGTTCTGGAGATAATCTAGCTCGAGAGCAGAAGTGTTTCTAGAGACGATGAGTTTACTTTTGGAAGCATTCATCTTTTGGCCGGAATGGGAGAAAAAGGTGTTGAGAGTGTCAAGGGCACAATCTAAAGTATCGGCACAGGTGTCACCGAAGATGATCAAGTCATCGGCAAAGAAGAGGTGGGAGATGATCAAATCACTCCTAGGGAGCCTGAATGGTTTCCACTCACCTGACTCGCATGCTTTGTGGATATTGAGGGAGAGTACCTCCATGCATATGATGAAAAGGTACGGGGAGAGGGGGTCACCTTGTCTAATGCCTCTAGAGGGGGAAAAGGGAGGAGAGAGCCTCCCATTAATTTTAATTCGGAGGCACGAGGTGGTGGGTTGAATTGATGATCTAAAACATTTACATCAAGTTATTATAAAGTCATTATTATTGGTTCTACGTTTGTTACTGCTCTTTGCCTCGTGGAGTTGCTCCTTCGTAAAATTCATTCACCGTACCTATTGCTTCATGTGATGGTAAAGTACGATGACGAGCGATTCAGGGGTCACCACAACTTAAACCCAATCGGTGATGCGTTGTTGTAGATACAATTTCAAATGTGAATGTTTTGTAGAGAAAATAATCTTAATTTACGCGATCTAAGTAAGGCAATCCAGTGTCATCAATCATCATACTCGAATTTTTTATATTTGACTTCCAAAAATCTCCAAAAATCTCTTTAAGTTGGTGATGAATACATTGACTTGGAATTGAAGACTAAAGTTTTTTCTCAAAAAAAAAAAAAAAAAAAAAAAAAAAAAAAAAAGAGTTTTTCTGTTCTATTATTAGCCCACTATTAGTCAGCCCACACTATAGCAGGTTAAGGCCCAGCCCGTCCACAACAAAACAGATTAAGCCCAAACAGACCAACTCAAAAAAATATGATACTCGATGATAAGACATACTCCCTCCGTCCCCCTTTAAACACCCCAGTTTCTTTTTTTGGGTGTCTTTCTTTAAACACCTCATTTCAAATAATAATGTTAGTATGTTATTAGTTATTACCACGCACTTACCCGCCATCGTCCAAAAACTGAACCTTCGTGTTGAGTTGGTAGATTTACAAGTCTAATGCTCATCTATCCCACATCGACGAATTCGGATATGTGACGGATTTATTACCTACACGTACTACACGTACACGGTGTTGAAGTTATGCACTGAACGCGATGAGTCGAGTCGTAAAATTAGTTTATTTTTAAATAATTCACAAAGCTTTGTTGTAATATTATCGATTGTGCTTGTAAAATTAATCGCCAGAAATATTACTAGATAATTTTGAACATCTATGTCTGTTGCATCTAAGATTTCTCAAAACCCAAAAATATGAAAAATACAAGTGGATAATATTGGAAAATTTGCCAGCTATCACTTTTTAAGTTTGCGATTTTAACAGTTAGCACATTTTATGTTCATTTCTGCTAAATGACACCTTTAAGTTGTAAAATTTTAACACATAACACCAATATTGGTATTTTCGGCCAAATTGTGTTGACTCCGACTTTGACCACTGTGAGTCTCAACAGGTTTTTTTTTTTTTTTTTTTTTTTTTTTTTTTTTTTTTTTTTGTTCATTTCTATCCTTTTTCCCCCAGAATTTCCCCCGATTTTTTCTATTCTCACCTTTTATGTACCTATATATTGTGGTTCTCTCTCCTTTTTTGTTCTATGGTAGTACGAGATTACCTTTTGGTAGATGTTGAACCTTAATGAACTCAATTAAAACTTAATAAGTAGGTTTATAGTACTTGATTAACTTAATCAAAGTAAATTAAAGCTAGATTTCTTTTAATTAAATTGTGTAGTGGTTTCGATTAAATTCTAATTTATAATTATATTGTCCAATGGTTTTGTTTTGTGTGTTCGATAGTAGTTATTTGATTAGTGAATTGAATATTGGTTTGATTTAAATGTGGTAATTTGATTGAATATAATCATTGATATGTGATTGTTACAGAGAAGTATAAGAATGACTATGTGGCTGATGATCTTCAATTGGTGATGAATGTGTATGAATTAGCATACTTTAATATGGTGAAAATTGTGAAAAAGGAATTCGTTTTAATTGAGTTTGATGAAATGTAGTTTGGGAGGTATGAGTTAAATTTAAAGAAGGAAAAATGAAAGATGAAGAAAGGGTAGTGGAGATAAGCAGCAACGAGTGAGAAAGAAAACAAAATCATGGGATAAGTTTAGGGAAAAGAGAAATAAATGAACAAAAAAAAGAATCCGGTTCAAAGGCGCGGTGGTCAATGACGGAGTTAACGCAATTTGGCCGAAACGATCAGTTTTGGTGCTATGTGTTAAAATTTTGCAACTTAAAAGTGTCATTTGACTGAAATGAACATAAAAAATGCTAACTGTTAAAATCGCAAACTTAAAAGATGCTAACTAACAAATTTTCCGGATAATATCAGCAATATCGACTCGTGTCGTCTTGGTGACAAGTAGAGTTGGTAGTTGACTAGTGATCATCAAACCCCACGAACATGAGTAGGAAGCAGTTGATTTGTTTGTTTATAGACTATTATTATGTGGTTTTTATGGTCTCATCATCTTATTGTTTGGTGCTACTCGTATTAAATTTCATAGAACCATCGTGTGCTACTATTGAAGCTTCACAATCTTGACTTTTCTATCTCATCTTTCCATTCCTCACTCCCTTCTTCAAGTTAACCCCAAAGACCATACTCCGTACATAATTTCTCCTCCAACTTTCTTCTTCTTACCCATAATAATACAATTCAACCCCATAGAATAATCGACTCTATAATCATTTCTCCTTTTGCTCGGACACTGGGTTTCACGTTCGAATCTCTGTATCCGATCTTTATATTCGATATTTATGATACTTTATAGTGAGACTAAAAAGTCATTTCAGTTGTATAAAACTCGTGGCATTACGATTTACGAGTTTTACCTAAACCCTTTGTCTAGGACAAACCCAACAAAGAATTTCATTTCTTTTTTCTCCATTATTTTAATTTAATTCAACTATATATAAGGTCAAGCACTTCCACGCGATTTCCTAAGTTTGTAGTGAACCGTATACGTGCAGCCCTTCTTAAAAAGAGGGAATTACTAGTTTCTAGTCTTGGTATTCAAACATTCTAAAAGTGGACTCTGCAGAATTTGTGTGCCACTTTTTTCTAATACATATTTGGAATTTCCAAACATTCCAATATAACAGCTGAGAAAGTTGGAGTCTATATATAGGAAACAAAGTTCCTCATTCATTTCAGACAAGTTTGAGTTGGAAGCAAGAAAAGTGAGAGAGATTTAGAGTTACAAGTCAAAAATCTTTATTCAAGGTATAATATAAGCTCCTATTACTTGATTTACATAGGATTTATTGTGTTGGAGCTTGTTTTCATGCATGATTATTGTATTGTTTGGTATATCTTGGCCAATAATTTCATGCTATCTTCATATTGCATGAGCGAGACTTGGATGAGACGGTCTTACTAGTATTCATTTTATGATCCATATCTGTGTTTATGTTTAAGCAAATAAACTATATATTTTAAAATTTTGTATAATAACTGATGACAAGATGGTCTTATCCAAGTTTTTGTCGGTCGTACTCGTATGGTATACGGTGGTTGAATTCGAGGTATCTTGAGTTGATCACGTTGTGTGATTAATATCACCAAATTTGGTGAGTTATTTATGGTCAAACAAAAGCATGTGTAGATTCTATATGAAGAAAGAATTAATGTTTAGGAAACCCAGAAGTTGTTGCTGTACTAAGTAACAAAGATTTTTTTTTTTTTCTAAGGTCTATTATTGTAAGCTGAATGCTTTGACTTATCTTCTTACCCCCATATTTTACTAACTTATCATAATTCTTTGATTTGCATCATTTTTCTGACCTATAATTTGTTCTGTTTTTCAGATTATATTTAATGGGATTGTCAGTTTCCCTACTAATTTCTGCCTGGCATGAAATTCTGAGTCAAAAGTTGTTTTCAATGGTGTGTAATGGAAGTTTAACTCCTAGAGCTAGGGAGCTTCATCTGAGGAGCCTAGGTAGCTTCAAGAGAACGGAATCGCTTTCGAAAACCCATCAGTCATCTGCTGTTGAACAGCCTGATGAAGATTTCGCAATGGCGTCAAAGAATTCGAGTAGTTTACGAGATCAAAAACCCGAAAACATACTACTTGAGAAGTCCCCTTCGTTTAACACCTTGGTTCAAGAGTATGATCCTAACAAAGGGTTGTGTAGGTCAAGTGTAAATGGCTTAATTCACAAGCCATTGCCTGCAATAACATTACCTGAGCCTGCGGTAATGTTTTCGCCTAGGCCAGTTTCTGAGCTCGATGCTGCTGCAGTTAAGCTTCAGAAAGTGTACAAGAGTTACAGGACTCGTCGAAACCTTGCTGATTGTGCTGTTGTTGTTGAAGAATTATGGTTAGTTTCATGTATTTTTGAGACGAATTCGAGCATTTTCTTTGTTATTATGATGTTAATTAGTACCATATATGGAAATTGATTAGTTATGTGTATGTATGATTGTGTTGTTCAGGTGGAAAGCATTAGATTTTGCATCACTTAAAAGAAGCTCTGTGTCTTTCTTCAACAATGATAAGCAAGAAACTGCTGTTGCAAAGTGGGCAAGGGCAAAAACCAGAGTTGCCAAGGTATATCCTCATGAAAACGTACTCGTTATAGTAGTCTATGTTACTCAGACTCGGCTAGAAAAATCTTATTTGGTTGTGTGTCACATTTTGTGATATTATGAAGAAGAATAATTAAGGAGTAGTTTTTATTGGCTAAAATGAAGGGTACAAGTGTCACACCAGGTCAGAGTTCTATAAAGAGTCCGTGTAACGTAGGTTATAGCTCCAAGTTCCCAATATTGGGATGAGAACGACAGAACCAAGGAGTTTCCGTGCTTCATAGGCCATAGACTAGTCATAAAAGACCAAATGCTAGATTTTAAGTTTCTTCATTTGGAGTGTCTTGTTTATTTATGCAATAATAACATTTTTTTTTTAATCCAATTACTATAGGTGGGAAAAGGTTTGTCGAAAAATGAGAAAGCGCAAAAGTTAGCCCTACGACATTGGCTTGAAGCTGTAAGTTCCACACATTTTCTTTCCATTTTATCTGATGGGGTAGTAGGCCCTTAGTGTCATCTATAAGCCACACTTGACTAGACTATTCATGGTTTGATAAAATATGGCCTCGTAATCAAAATTAATCCCTGAATTATTGGCTCAGTTATTGTACTCTTTTGTACTAATCAGTTCAGTTTACGCTTTTATATTAAGGCGGCTGTACAACCGATGTACAGCACTTAATTCAGTTAATTGTTAATATACCGAGTTGGATTAGTATATGTAGCAATGTATAGTCTGCTAACGCGATTTCCTTGTGGTTTTTTTATATGTACAGATTGACCCACGCCATAGATACGGTCACAACTTGCATATTTATTATGATGTCTGGTTTAACAGCGAAAGCAGCCAGCCGTTCTTCTACTGGTATATCCACGTTCCTGTTCTACTTAAGCAACTATTCTAACCTTAATGAAATGGTAGAAGTAATTGTCTGTGTGAATACTGTCCTGTTTTCAGCGAACCTGTTGAACTGATATACCCCTTTTGTACTCGAGTTACCTGTATGTCTGTATCGCATGTCCAACTGTCATTACAGTTCTCATTGCAAAGATTTTAATGTTGGGTTAATAAGAATTGACAGTTTGTGGTAGATAAGTAGGAAGTTAAAGGATACAACTGATGATAATTGCCTAAACCCACAATTTCTGTTTCTAGTATCGGTCATTTTCATCAATTTATTTGGTCCTTACCTTGAGTTCTTATTTATTGAAGGTTGGACATTGGTGATGGGAAAGAAATAAATCTCGAGAAATGCCCGAGGGCCAAGATGCAGCAGCAATGCATCAAGTATCTTGGACCGGTAAACTTTAGACCCACAACTTCAGTTTCCTTTCTTGCTCGATCACAGACTCGTTTTCTTGGGCTAATTAATCTTTTTCTAGTAGCTTACGCTGTTTCTGGTTTACCCTGTTGTTCAAAATTCAGAATGAACGAGGAGTATATGAAGTGATCGTGGAAGATGGGAAGCTTCTATACAAACAAAGCGGTGACCTACTTGAGACTGTAGATGACTGCAAATGGATATTCGTTCTGAGCGCATCAAGATCCTTGTATGTTGGACAGAAAAAGAAAGGCCAGTTTCAACATTCGAGTTTTCTTGCTGGCGCTGCTACTACTGCTGCAGGAAGATTAGTTGCCCATGGAGGGATTCTTGAGGTACAATTTTTGTCTATGAATTCCATATTCTGTTCACTGCATAGTCACAATTTACTGTGTACTGACTTGTTTTTCGTCTCCAGGCTATATGGCCATACAGCGGCCACTATCTTCCAACAGAAGAGAACTTCAAGGAGTTTATTAGCTTCCTTAGAGATAACAATGTGGACCTAAAAAATGTCAAGGTACTAATTCCTCAGAGATGAACCTATTTCTTTTTAAGACAGTCAATTTTACGCAGTCTCGAGCTGTATACATAGCGTTCTAATGTTCCTTACTGTATTGTTCAACTGAACTTCTGCAGAAGTACGCATATAACGATGAGACTTCATTCAAAGTTGTGGATGATGAAGACATCGCAGAGAAGGTGGGTGACGAAGAGACTGTACCAACAACAGATGTAGAACGCACTTCAAGTGACGTCAAGAGCACTGCAGAGGACAAATCAGAAGAGCAAGTCTTCAGCTTGGCCAGGCGCTTATCCTGCAAATGGGTCACTGGTAACGGTCCTAGAATTGGCTGTGTTAGGGACTACCCAATGGACCTGCAATCTCGAGCCCTCGAGCAAGTCAACCTGTCACCGCGTGTTAATCCTGGGTCATTCATTCATAGTGGCCCTATTCCATCTCCTCGGCCTAGCCCCAAGGTCCGTGTCTCTCCAAGGCTCGCGTACATGGGTCTGCCGAGTCCAAGAACGCAAATGGCTGCAGCTTAAGCGGCTACATTCCCACATTCAGTTCATTGAAATAGGGGTCAGTTGAAGCAAGCCCTGCAAATATGGCACTTCTTGTGCCCCAAGTAAATGAGAACAGTTTTTGCTTATCCTGGAGAACTAACTTATTTCTTCATTTTTTTCTTCACTCAGCTTTAAGTCAAATTTCTTTTGTTCATCTTAATTATTTGTTGTGTATCAAATAGAAGGCTGATGATAAAACTTGTATTGTTGTTGTAGATGTATTAGGCATGTTGTAACTTGTAAGTAACGAATGAGGTTTAATTAATAAGGATAACCACTTATACCTCTGCTTTTCTACACATAAGATTGTCGAATTGTAAATTGTCTTAATGAATTGATAATAAACTATTCCCAACATGAACAGACATCGATACATACAATTTGTCAATAATTGAAAAAACAAATCTTGTACAGAGTAGTTGTCAATAATTGAAAAAACAATTTATCAATGATTGAAAGGCGCTAGAAATCGATCCCCCAACTATAACCAATCTTGTACGGAGTATCTGTAACCAAAGGCTAGACTTTCGGTTTGAACATTATTCCAATTCGCTAATCCAATCCGACTAGTGAACACCAATAGATAAAAAGAAGGGAGAGTCATTCATGAGCAGGCGGAGAGCACGTCAAACTTGATTCAGTGTCGAAATTGTCACAATCCGACGAAAACTAGTCAAAGATGTTGAGCAGTCGAGAGAACGTTATGATTGGAACATATGCTACCTGAATACATGCACAAATCGCACGAGTCAAACAGAATATATATTACAAAGCGTGGTAAGACACTTAAACCATTCTATTAGCTAATCCAATTCATTTGTAAACACCAATAGATAGTAAGTGTCATCATCATCATTTTTAGGTCGACGAGTATCACATACTCCGTATAAACATCAACATTCGTCGTTTTACCGTTTTCTTCTAATGGACATACACTATCCGTCCCAACTCAAACGCCTCATCCCCAAAATACCCAACGTGTTGAGAAAGGTGTACACATTAGTCTAGTTTATCAAAATTTCAAAAAAATTATATAGCGAATTAGATTAGAGTTTTATCTAACTTGTCATTCAATTTTTTTGAAACTTTGATTAACTAGAGCAGTGTTTATACCCTTCTTAATATGAGATATTTTTTTAAATAGGATGTTTGAATTGAGACGGAGGGAGTACCAATCGACCAAAGCCATCTAACACTATATATTAAAACCTGAAACCAAGTCTTTCCTAGATTGACACTTGGCATACATTAATTGGATAGAGCATAAAAATAGTATTAAAATACAATTATTGATTAACATATAGTAATAAATTATCATATTAGCTAATTTATGGAAATAATAAATATGGTAATTTAGTTTATAACATGTGATATAAAAGATAATATTATGGCGGTTGGCTAATTTGTGGTAATAAATTTGAATATGATGTGATATAACGGGTGACGGAATAGTAGAATGACATAATGTAACATGTGACGAGATAATGGGATTGAAACTGTAAAATGGGTGACATAAAAGTGGAAATATGATGATACGATGAGTGAGTAAAAATATATAATAATAAAATATGATGGGGGATAAAAGTTGATTATAATAATGTAAAATTAGAACAACGATAAAACATGCTGTCATTTTTACAAAACGAGTATAAACATTATAAATAGACAAGCCCGAGCATGGCACGGGCATGTAAACTAGTTGTACTAAATCGAAGAGACGGAGACCATCTCAAACGAGACGATCAAACGAGAGGGAGAGGAAGAAGGTTGAGAAGAGGAGAGGAGAAAGAAGAGTGAGTGAGAAGTTTAGACAAGTAAGGCCACGTCAGCAGTGACAAGTGACAACACATCCACCACTCCAGCCCGACCAACCCGGCCCACACCCCCCATTCATTCTCTTTCTCCCACCAAAACCTTTACTCTAATCCAACAAAAACCTTCCATATTAATCCGACAAAAACCCTAATTTTGCACCTAATTACCCTCCTTAATCCACCTCTACTCCTCCCTCTCTCTCTCCTACTTCACCTAATTAGGTGAAATCTTCTTCTTCAATTTACCCTCCAAATTCTAGGGTTCGTCGAAATTTTGGGGTTGTTTTTAATAATTACTCATTTTCACCCCAATTTTTTTACTGCTGGTTTAGAAATTAAGTAGCAAAAATGGAGCCTCGTGTTGGTAACAAGTTTAGACTTGGTCGGAAGATCGGAAGTGGTTCTTTTGGAGAAATTTATCTTGGTAATTTTATTCATTTTTCTTTGTTTAATTCTTATTTCTTTGATTTTTTTTTTCAGTTGGGATTTTTTTGATTGATTGTTTGTTTGTGATGGTTGTTTGGGTGTGTAGGTACGAATATTCAGACTAATGAAGAAGTCGCAATTAAGCTTGTAAGTGACGATTCTTTTGTGATTACAGTTCATTTCTTGTTTGTTTATATGTTTGTTTTGCTGCATTTCTTTGATTTTACTAGTGAATTTACTTTGTAGTATCATAATGATTTGGTTGGAGTCTTGGGAGAGATAATGGGGTAATTAAATTGCGTATTTACGAGTTTTTGTTTCGAGTAATCAAGGATCATAAGCTTGGTCTGCAGTACATTTGGGATAATGGTTTGATGCGCAGAGTTGTGAATTTTCGGTCTGTGGAGTGTAATTGGATGCTGTGTGGCGAATTGGTTTGTTGCGGGGGGGAATTTCGACTGGGTTTAGCTGTGCATTTTGTGAAAGCCAGAACTGAGTTGGTGGGTGTCTTTCTGTGCTTGATGAATCATGTTGTGGGGTGGATAATTTAGATCAATTGAAGTTGTCTTTTAAACTTCTTTAGAAGGTTTGTCAATGATCATTTTGGGAGTAAGGCTTGGTGGTGGTTGTTGGACAAGGATATGTCGACGGAGTTACTGTGATTGGGTCTTCGCTATTGTGTTGTTTGGTGGTTTCAGTGTTGTGTAGTAGTGGGGTGATCAATTGATGTTTATGAGGATACTGTTGGAAGGTTTTTTTTGGTTGATACGAGAGACTCACTGATATTTGGTGGGGGATTTTGGCGAATCTTGTGTGTCGTATCTATTGTTTGGCTAGGTTTTTCATTTATTTCTTTGTTGAATAAAATAGGGTTGCTTTAGTCTTACTATCAAATGTAGAGAAGTGGCATGGAATGGAATGTGGTTTGAGATATAGTCCAAAGCCAGAACTCAGAGGCTGGATGTGCATGTGAGGCTTACATCGGAAAGGGGAAAATCATTGGGTGGTAATTTTGGTTTGTTAGGCCATTCTGTAAATTCATCTTTTGGGATGTTGGTTCTATAAGGTTGGAAATTGATAGAATTATATTTTCTTTAACTAATAATGGGTATGATGATGAATATACAAGGTGGTAGCTTTTACTTCACTAGATTTGATTAGTTATGCCGCTCGTGGTGTATGTAAGAAGAAATAATTTTCATTTGGAGGATTATGGTAGATTACTGAACATTGTGTCTGGAAGATTGGCCTGATGTATATATTTGATGGCTTTTTATGTATACTTTTCTCGAGTCCATTCTAACTCAAGGCATGCGATGTGTTAACATTTATTGATATTAATTTGCTTTGTCCATCTTCCTGGTTTTATCCATCTCTTAGATCACCCATTTACTTCCTACTGTTAAAATAAATATGTGGAGACTAGTTGATATGCGGTCTGAAAGATCCTTTGCTTGAGTGCTCTTTGACCTTAGTTCACGTTTTGCTTCACACTGTGGTGGCTGACTTCTCTACATCTGTTTCAAATTAGATAGAATATCTCAGGTAGTTGATAGGGAGTTGGCTTCAGTTTGTTGTCAATATTAGTATCAATGAGTTCACTCTTTGCTTGGTCCCTCGAAGTGGCTTATTTTAGAAAGGGGGGGGGGGGGAGTTGAGGAACGCAGTTTGGAAGATTGGTTCCAAATTGATTGGTTAGTGAAATATTTGCGTGCTTCTTTGTATCCCCAACTTAATATTGCCTCCCCCAGCTCCAGTCCACCATCCACTAGTTACAAGTTACATCTGTAGGAAAGGAATTTTCCATATCCAGATTCCAGTGGAATGCAAATGAGTCAGGTAGCCACTAGCACATCGACTTCCTCCATCTTGCTAGTGATACTATCTTGCGAATGGACCACTAGTGATACTATCTTGCCAATGGGCCAATGCCAGTGAATGGGTGAGTACACGAGACTGCGGCATTCCACTGTCCGTCATGACAGTACCTCGTCTTATATGATGACTTCGTTACAAACATTACCTCTCTTAATTATGCGGTGGTGTAAGGCAGTACCCGAACCAGTCTACTCCTATTTGGCCCATGTGCAAATATTTACTTTTCAGATTTCTATTCCTCCATCTCATTTCAGTTTCCTTTTCCTTGGTTATTGAACTTTGCCTGTTCACATCTCACTTTGTGTTGCTTGGTCGCCCAAATTAATCTATTAATTTTGTTATGGTCTTGGCCTCAACGGTGGATTAACTTGATGCATACTGAAATTTATTTGTCTTCCAGGAAAATGTCAAGACAAAACATCCACAGTTGCTTTATGAGTCGAAGCTGTACAGGATTCTGCAGGGAGGAAGTAATTAACTTTTGCTGCTTTAAGTTCTAGATACAACATGACATTCTTCAAATCTGGTCATTTTGTTGGTGTACATAATTTAAATCGATAAGAAAGTCTCTGATGGTAATTTTCTTCATGTCTGTAGCTGGAATTCCAAATGTGAGATGGTATGGTGTAGAGGGGGAGTACAATGTTCTAGTAATGGACTTACTTGGGCCCAGTCTTGAAGATCTATTCAACTTCTGCAGTAGAAAATTCTCTCTGAAGACAGTTTTAATGCTGGCTGATCAGATGGTATTTTTTTGCTCATCTGTGTTGACTTGCTCTTAATTTTTTGCTCATCTGTGTTCTTATACACAAGCTTCATCGTTCAGATTAACCGTGTCGAGTTCGTACACTCAAAATCCTTCTTGCATCGTGATATTAAGCCCGACAACTTCCTGATGGGTTTGGCCAGACGAGCAAATCAGGTATTTATTTTAGGTTTTAGTGTGTCATCATAGTAGACATGTTTTGACGCATGGCTTGTACCATGCTTTGCACTTCGTACAAGGAAGCTTCTACCTACCTTTGCTTTTGTCAGATGAGATATTTTAGTGGCTTTAGTCTGCATGTTAACATCCGCTGTAATTCTGTATTTTTTTTTTTTTATGTAGGTGTACATCATTGATTTTGGCTTAGCCAAGAAGTACAGAGATACCAGCACTCATCAACATATCCCTTACAGGTGTGACAATATCCATGTTCTTTGTCAACTAAATGCCAGAGTTCTTTTTTTTTTTGTCGACATTGTTGATCTTTCAAGTTGAAGATTGTCTTCAGTGTTGTTCTGAAGATAGGGTAGTCCAATGTTAATAGTTTCTTGCTTTCTAAAAAATTTCAGAGAAAATAAGAACTTGACTGGAACTGCTAGGTATGCTAGTATGAATACTCATCTTGGAATTGGTATGTTCCTTCCCCTTTAGTTACACAGAATATCTATTTTTAGAATTGTATTGCTATATTAGCTTCATATCTAACTTGAGTTCGCATTTTGCAGAACAAAGCAGAAGGGATGATTTAGAATCTCTTGGCTATTTGTTGATGTACTTCCTTAGAGGCAGGTAAATGTTTCGTGCCCGTTATATATGTTTTTAGATTTGATTATAGAGATCATACTTTATATGTGTATGGTTTTCTAGTCTACCTTGGCAGGGGCTGAAGGCTGGGACTAAAAAACAGAAATATGATAAAATTAGCGAGAAGAAGGTCTCCACATCAATTGAGGTGTGTATATATTGGCTTTCCTCATCGTTTCTCTTTGTTGTGAGGTATCTAAAATGTTACTGGAACTATCACTGACTGCCAGGCCTTATGTCATGGATATCCAACTGAATTTGCATCATACTTCCACTACTGCCGGTCACTACGTTTTGATGATAAACCTGACTATGCTTACCTTAAGAGGATCTTTCGTGACCTCTTCATTCGCGAAGGTATGCTTGTCTGTTGAGCTTTGTATTCCACATGTTACCAGCTGTTAATATTTTCTTCATGAAGCCATTATGAATGTATCCTCTCCATCTGCCTATTTTTTTGAAAATTTTATTTTATGGCAGGTTTCCAGTTTGATTACGTGTTTGATTGGACTATTCTGAAATACCAACAATCACAGTTAGCCACTCCAGCTCGTCTTCCAGTAAGTATTTATGTATGCTGGCTTGTCTGAAAGACATGGTGTCGAATGTGCTCACCTTTGGGCTTACTGTTTTGTGTTGTTTTCTGCTTTTTAGGGTGCTGGTGCAGGAACTAGTGCAGCAGTGCCGCCTCTCCCGGCAGCTATTCCTGGAAGACAGTCAGGTCTGTTTGCTGTTATAATGTCTTGGCGTTTTCTTTACGCTTTCCTCTAGGGCCCTTATCTTTTTCTTCACCAAATTTAACTTTCGAAGACCTTGGACAAGATGCCATGGGGTCTTCTCCAATGTCTTGGTTCCCAAATGTCATCTGTCTGACCTCTCTTCTATGGATAACGAAAAAGATGAATAAACTACCCTCATGACTGACAAGCATTGGAAGGCTTCCCTATGGTCGGCTCAAGGACTGGTGTTGTGTATGTGGGTGGAAAGGTTCAAGTTGTCCAACTTACATAGGTTAAGTGTTTGTTCACAAAAGTTGAGTTTATGCGAAATTATGTTTGTTGAGATTGGTTTTTATGGAGTTCTTTTTAGGTGAAGTTAAACTTTCATCTCTTTATAACTTGGTTTTAGAAGGCGCGAAGCGCACCAAGGCAATGGGGCGGAAGGCTAAGCTCCGCGTCTCATGGAAGTGAGGCACTCACTTTAACAAACAAACTTCTATTTTTCAAAATCTACATTTTGTAAAAAGTTACCCTTTTTTAGTATTTGAAGAGGGCCAACGTGTAAATAAGTAGAAGTTAGGGATTGAGAGGCAAAGTGGCAAACAGAAGGGGCGCCTATTTGGAATATGTGTCACCCCAAAGCAGCTGAGGTGCTAGCTCATGCGCCTAGTGCCTTAGGCGTGCTTAATAAAACCAAGCTTTATAGTGCGTATATTCAAAGACGTTTTTGCAGTGACCACCTCTTTTCAGTGGTGGTATGTTTTTAACCTGAGAAGAGAATGGGTGTAGCTGATTTATTGAGGGTCGAAGCCTAGTAATTGTGATTGGCTATCAACTTTTTATTTAGTTCCTTTTTTTATTTATGTCAACTTTTTATTTAATTCTTGTCTAGTTGGATTAAGATTGTTAATTTTCGATTATTCTAAATTAGTAAAGTAATCAAAAGAAACAAACTAAATAAAAGTGGATAAACAAAATAGGGCGAGTAGACTAAAGAGATTATCTATTAAAATTAGTGATAGCAAGAATTAAGATGAAGGTCTTTAACAGCTCCTCCTCCCCCCGCCCTCTCCTTGGCCCGCACAAAGGCTTCCCTAATGATACACTATGTTGTTGCCTTGGTGTATATCCTGTGATAAATATATTTGCTTGGATTTTCAGGTGAGGAAGAAGGCAGGGCTGGTGGTATGTCTTCTGTAGATAATTCTCGACGGAGAATGACTGGATCACTAATGAACTCTGGAAGTTTATTGAAGCAGAATCCTACACTTGCAAGTGATGCAACTTTGAGCAAGGATGCTACGGTCAGTTTTGCTTGAGTTTTATTGTCTTCTAGTTTGGTTCCCCTTGTTATATGATGCCACTAAACATACATATGGAGATGTTTATTCTTTTGGGGGAAAGAGGGGTTAACCCGGCGGTAGTGAGTGCAAGAACAAAATGTGGACTACTAACAATATTAGGATATTGTTGAAGTGCAATCGGCATCTAGGATTTGCATTCTTGTGATGGAGGTGTGCAAATAAGTAATTAGATGTGTGTTAACGTTGCCACTTAACTTTTGTGTATTTCGTTGTATGGGCTTTTCTATTATTCTATTATGTCGTCTACATCTTATTTTTGCTGGCTCTCAGCTCTTCAAAGTGCCTCGGCCTATGATTTCGTTCAGGCATTCTTTTATTTGTTCAACTTAATTCTGCTCCAGTGGCGGTGCTATCTGATTGATTTATTATAGTGCCTTCATATCCCCTAAAATTTTATCAGACTGAGATATGCTGATGTATTTTCCTTTCCTAATTTGCTGGGATTGAAACCAAATATTTGTTTAATATTCATGGTTTGTGGTGTTTCACATTGTGTATAGTTGTCGAGCTCAACTGCTTTGGAGCGGTCTGGTGGACTATTGAAGCGTGCTTCTGTCCCAAGTAGTCGTGAAGCACTTCCAGGAGGGAATGACTCTGATCCATCCCGAACTCGAACAGCAGAGGCAAGCCCCAGCGCAATGCAGAGGTTCTCCAGCGGTCAAAGGAGTTCACCAGTTAGTTCTGGTGATGCGAGGCAGACATCCTCTGGTAGGACTGCCAACGTTAAAAACTACGAGTCTGCACTCAAGGCAATTCAGAGTCTACAATTTGATGATGAAAGGGTTCATTAACACTTGTGCTTCACACCACATTGTTGTAATAATCGCAATTATAATATGATGCGTGGTTGCTCTGGTGATGGACCCTGTACGTAATTGGAGGTCAAGAGAGGCAATGCCGAAGGAATAATCACAGAAGTTGGCCTAGAAGCGGCCACTAATATTTGAAGGAAAGGTAAGGGAACATTTCTCTATTCGTTAATCCCTGATACACTCTGTGCCCCTTGGTGGGAAATGGGAACCACTGATGTTAGGCGGACATGGCTGTAAAAATCATCATGACTGAGAATGAATAAACTCCCGTGTATAACTAGCATATGTATACCTTTACCCGAACTGCACAATCGTTTCCTACCCTCGTAGATTACTTTGATTTAGTGTACACCCTCATCCCGGCCCTCCATGAGAGAGTTTGATAATAGCCATCTTTCACTGGATCCGATGGGCCACCCTCACCTGTGGAGCGCAAGCTTGAAGAGACCATCCGTGGTGGAAGTTAGGGGGTGCCTTTTCTGCGAATGTCCTGGTTTGATGTTGTCATTTGTAGTTATGCTGTAAATATCTCGAACGTGAAATGCTGAACTGGTGCCTGTGGCAAAGTGAATGAATTTCTATGTTTTCTCGGCTGGGTGGATAACATAGTAGTTTAGCTCTTTGTTCGAGTTTGGATTCCCTCGGTTTCATGTTGGAAGCTTAAATACATTGTTTTGAATTTGTGCTAGTGTTACACGGTTACGCCAAAATTGAGGAAGTAAATATATCCATTTTTCTGTAGAAAATAGGCCCTTCTTTCCTTCAGATAACTTAGTACCTGTCATCTGTATGAATAAGAACGGCAAAGGAAATTGTCATGAACGCCATAACTTTAGCGGAGAGAGCTCGACCGTTTGTTGCACCTTCATTACACTTTCATCACGCGTTGTCCAAATCACAGCGGAATCAGAATTCAGTTTGTCCAAAACCCGGAGTTGACGAAATCACTCAAGCTGCAACACCCCCATCGGCTCATCAACCGAATATCTCTCCCCAATCCTTACTTCCAAGAGTCCCAAGTCCAGCACACCTTCCCTCCCATTTAACTCTTGTATGTAGCAAAACCTTCGGGGTTTTACATATCAAGCGATACTGAACAAGATGGTGCATATATTTCCACTAAACAAGACTTACTGAAGGCGACAAGGGAGCAATGAGCCGATCTCTACGTAACCTCTTGTTCAACGTGGAAGGGTGTTTTCTCCGCTCATGGAATCTGTCTAGTTCTACTAAAACAGAAGCCACTAGGACACGTGTCAATCTCTGGCTAAAAATTTCCCGCTCAAAAATTTTTTAACTAATATTTTATTCTTTAAACAAATAAAAAATAGCTAGATGTTCCTATTAATGAGCCTAAAATGTCGCTAAAAAAATCCTCCAACAAATACGTGTGAGTTTTTTATAATGAGTGAATAAAAAATAAAAATACAAACAAATAACTACAACAATGTTCTCCTACAGTCCTATCAATGAGCACATACTGTTGCTAAAAATCCTCCAAAAAAAAAAAAAACTAAAAAACCAATAAAATAAGTGTTAATATTTAAAAGGACAAACCTAAAAGTCAAATTAATATCTAGATCTCCTCCATCTTTTGCTGCATTCAGTTTTCTACCACTCACGTCTAAGAGACTGAGTATATGTTTTTTTTTTTATCATTCGTATCTTACGATTTTATTGCTCCAGCAGCTTTTCACTTGGCTCCTTTATTTTCTTCCATCAAGTATGCTTAAATCTCATTGGTTAATAAATTCATCAAACAATATTTTTCCCCTATTATCTTTTCAATTCAGCTACTTAATTATTTTGATTGATTTACTTATGGCATCATTATAGAAGTCAGAAGACTCTATACTTGTGTTTAAATATTCATATGAAGATTGAGTGTGCGTATACATTATACGTGATGATATATGTTATGATGTTCATATCAATTTGAACTCCAACATGAATTTCGATAATATGATATTTTTTTATGTAGGTCACAGACTAATTAATCATTTCTTGGGGCTATTACGGTAAAATCCGAAAACAATTATAATTTTGTATAAAATAATTGTGAAAAACATGTTATCATCCTCATAAACTTGAAAGATCTTTTTGTTTGAGTACTCCCACAGACTTTAACTATTGCAAACTCATAGTTGTACAATTACATGATCACTAAGCTAACAATGTTTTAAAAGATGGGACAATTTAAACTTGGGTTAGTAAATAAGTTATGAACAACAAACAACATTAACTTTATTTTATGAAACTAAATATCTCCGTGCAACGCACGGGTATTACCCTAGTGATGATCATAAAATTGAAACCTGGAATTGTTCGATAACACTTCCCCACAAACAAGAGAGTTTCTTTCACTCGAAAAATTAAGCCATACTCTTCCAACCCGGAGCAGAACATGAGATAGCATCCGTCCATACAAGTAACCCTTCAGATCCCCAAACGCTGCTCACATGATTATTAGTCAAAATTCGAGAACAATCAGCATGAAATGATTGAGAACAAGTTGTGACCAGCTCCAAAGGTAGAATATGTACAGTGCAATATCTTTGTTGAAAAACTGTCCTGAAATCATTCACTTTCCACTCCCAAAAAAGATAAGTCCACAGGGGAAAAGGGACGAACATTTAGCTAAATCCTCGCACATTGCAATATGACTACTAAATTAGAATGAAATACAACTCTAAGCTATGATTTCTTCTGTAAACTCGTCCGCAAAACTTATTCAAGTGAATGAATGTCCCGACAGACATTCGACCAAGGAAAACATATGAATCCGATATTCCGATGTATGACGACTGATAGTCACTGAGGTAACTTTGTGTTGCTAAACAAGATGTGATACAACTTCCACAATGCACCAACTGTGTTTTATGTTGGACGAGTAAAGTTTCAAATCAATTTAAAGATATGAGAAAAGCAACAGAACAAGTTAACTTTGATGAGAACTTCCAAAAACCGCAATCTAGGATTCTATGTATAGAACTAGTTCACAGTACAGTATCACTGTATCAGTCATAGATAAGTACTATTTATAGCAAGCAGATCTACTGGCAGAAAATTAAACAACAACCATTCAGCTAGGACACAATTTATCAATGAATCCAAATGCATAAAATACGCAAAATAACTCGAATCTGGAATAAATCGAAATGATCATAATTTACTTGAATCTGTCGAATCTGGTCCTCCTATCACACTACTATATACTAGTATAGAATATCACGCTCCTCACACAGTTACACTGACTGTGTCATAATACAATCAAGTAACTTCAGTAGTACACTTCCATCCAAATACACAAGACGAGATTCAATAAAAGACTGAAACTTTCTTAATTTTTATAATTACCCATCATCAAATTTCAGATTTTTCTCAAATCAAAATCAGAAAAAAAAAAACAATCAAAATTCAAAATACAAAATATAGAAAATGAAAAGAAATCACAAACCATGAACCATGTGGGAGCACCTGTCTTTAACCCACTTAAAACTCTTAGAAAATGACCTCTTGAGTTTACCCTCAACACTGTAAGATTTATAACTAGCAACCCTTTTCTTTCTTTGCATTTCTGGGTCTCCAAAACACCAAGCTGATGATGATGATGACCCATTATTATTTGTGCTCTTCCCTTTCCTCAACTCTCTTGGTCCTCCTCCAACTCTTTCTTGCTGTGTTGTTGCGTAAGATGCACTGTAACATCTCAAATCTTGTGAACCAACCCCATTATAATTATAACCATTATTATTATGAACATAATTATTTGAATATGTTGTTGATGATGATTCCAAATTTGGATTTTCCCAAACATAGTTATTCTTATCAAAACTATTATTATTATTATTATAATTATTATTATTATTATTATTATTATTATTACTAGTATTATAATTATTTGCACTATGGTAGCTTTCTATCTCCATTCTTCCATCACCATATGATTTGGATCTATACCCATCCATCTAAACCCAATATTTTCCCCACCAAAAAAATAATAATTTGTGGGTGTTGGTTTTCCTTGTTGGAGAAGATAGAAAGTGTGAATGAATGAGGGGAAATATTTGACTATGTGTTTGGTTGGATATTTCCTTTAAAATGGGAAAGTGGAGCTTTCTCCTTGAGAGCCCTGTTTTTCAGGGACTGTCACATTATTTGGGTGCGGATGTCCTGTGAAAAAGGTGGGATCTTTTATTTTGAAGCGGATTTTTCTTTGTTTGTTTGAAAGAGTAAATTGTTTTTGTGAGAAAAATAAAAATGAAAAAGTTGGTTTGGTTTTTGCGAAAAGAGCAGCCTGTGGTGTTGAGTGGGGTTTTCAATAATTGTGTGCAGGAAGTAAACAGGAAAGAAGACTAGACTGGGAAAGCTGATGTGAAGTGATGATGAAGCTGTATGTTATATCTGATCTAACGGTATACATCATTTGTCAGAAAAATATACTACCACGTTCTGTTCATGCAACTACGTTGATAATTTAATAACGCGTCATATACACGGTAAAGTCAATATCTAGGTTGAATATTGCAAAGGCAGTGAAAGTCGTAATTGGTTTGAAAAACTCGTTCATTGCTTGATGTTAATGCACCCCAGACCCCATATATAACCCTCTGAAACCAACACGGGTTAGATTTATAAGTAATGGCTCACGCTTGTGGCTCCGAACCTTCTGAAAGTCCTGCTCAAGAGCTGCACTGGTTGAACTGAGATGGGTCTTCACATTGAGGTAAATACTCCTTGCAAAGTATAGCTGAAAGTACCCAAAAAATGGAGCAAAGACTTAAATTTCTTAACTCACAAGTACTCTCTCCATTTCTTTCACTTTTTCTTTTACGTTAGGCCTGGGTTTTTGAGGGTAACACAAACCCAATAGAAAGAAATGAAAGTTTAGTCTGGCAAACAACAGTCAGAGGAGGTTATATCAAATCCCCTCATTCAGCATCCAAGTTAGACGGCACGAGTCTCACGAATCGAGCAAATTCCATTGCCAGTATACAACGGGCTTAATTATAGTAAACATGCGACTAGTAAGCTATAGTGATCGTAAGAAGGCAGAAAACAACACAGATTATTATTGCGTCTGACACCTGCAGATGCCAGACAGTACGATGATCACCAAGAAATGGTGGAATTTACACAAAAAATCCATGTCGCACAAAAAAGAACCACGATCCCCCCACCCCCGGCTTATGAGGGTAGTGTAAGGGAAGCAAAAGCATAGCATATACAATTTCCTAGGAACCCCTAATTTTGATTGATGTAACATTCGTGTGATTGGATTAGCACAATTGCAATGCCATCTCAGTCAAAATTGTTTCTTATACAGATTATCGAGTCAAGGCAGCTACTATGAAACATGGCATGCCTGAAATACGATCACCGTATGGGACTGCAGGTATAAATCATTACGACAGAGAAATGATATAGAGCACTCACTGCAAGGTCGAATGAGCTGATCACCGATATACCAGCTGGGCTCTTGGCACAATCTGGTTCTCCTAAATTAAGAGCTTATGATAATTGGCCTTTCCTGTTCATCAGATCGTGGTAATAAAGTAGGACACACATTGGTTGACCAAAGATGCTGAAAATAAACCAGAAGATCATGTTGCCGACCTGTAAAAGACGAAACAGAGGTTACAAACCTTACAGCAAGATAAGCATACTACAAGTTAATGTGAAGCACACTGCACACCCATCACAGCATGTTCCTAAATTACAAACTAACCATCAAAATTACTGCCTTTGTATACAAAGAAAAGCAAGTATCTCACGGTGCTAGCCAGCTGACAGTATTCCACTTTATGAAAGACTGTTAAGGGCGTTCCGAGAACCGTAGAGCCATCTCCTGGCTTTAGTGTAAGCTGAATCCTCTGTTGCCTGAATGAATGTTTTGTGACAATATTTGGCCAAGTCGCTCCATTTACAGACGATTCACATCAGGGCTTTATACCATGGCAGTCACCTATTTACAACTATTTGGACACGAAGTGTGTGTTCCAAAGGCTAATCTAAAGGAAACATCACATCTCTCTGGAGAACGTATTATCATCTCTTAAGCACATGGTTATTAGCTAGGCGGCTCATATCATATATTATAAATTCACAACTAGATTCATTAAAACAATAACTTGCATTAATATGCACATAATATCGTTGCTTCCAAAAGATCCTTAATAAAGGAATGGATGGTAAGATCACCAAGGAAGCAACTGATAAGTACAAAAAAAAAAGACCAAGGGGGTAACACTCATATTGGCCATATACAACAACATCATCATTACCCCAGCGCCTCAAACGCTTTCTCCATAAGGCGGGGTAAGGGGGGTCGGATGTACGCAAGCCTTATGGATGACCCAATGTTGACGGTTTGCCATAAGACGGTTAGCCACGCGTCTGAAAAGTTGAGTATCCATCGAGTGAGTAATGGCATCTCAAATGGACGCGCTACCTGAGTGGAGTGTCCGCTCTACCTCACTTATTACTCAGGTGAGGGAGAAGACCTCGTATAAGCATAGTGTATTGAGTTCATACATCAAACTGAAACAAATATGACAAATGCTCCTCCTGGTTGCCACACGACATACGACTTGCAGTCACAACAAAGACGAGGTGCAAGATACATACCATTGAATTCTGGAATTTCCTCTGCAAGTAATTTGTAATCAGCACCAATGGAACCTGCAATCGAAATATGGAAAACAAGTTAAGCTCATGAGCAGGCGCGCTTTGTCCGATTGATCAGAGAATACTAAATGGATCTCTTACCTGAAACATAATCCCAAGAAACGCCCAAAACTTAAAGATCTGGCAAGGAACAGCGATGCAAAGCTGCAAAACAATATCGGATGTGTTTGCATGAAATATCTGTTCAACTGGCAGTGAACTATGACCACATATTTAGATAACCGAATGAAGAGATCTGAGAAAGCAAGTATATCATTATATTAACCGACAAATGCCAATGCAATTACAGTGGAGTAATACTATTTGCATATAGGGCTTCTTGCTTACAAAGATCAAAGGTTTGTCAAATTAGCTGCCGCAGCAGATATTTCTTCTTCACATCTCTAGTATACTGAAATCTGAACTATAACGACTCTGATTCGTATGGCAAGTCGGATTGAACTTCACAAAGATTACATAATAAAAATTTCACTCGATAGAGACTCCACTACAAAATCAGATCAAACGTTTGACATTATAACACTGTCAGATTCTCAGATTGTAAACACCCATGTTTCAGCTAAGGGAACCCTTCCAGTTTAAGGAATCAATAAAACATTTTTACTCGACATATAAATCAACTCTTTTCTTTTGGAAATACCACTCTGATTGATAGTCATACTAGCCTAAGTTTATTCGACAAAATACAGTACGTTGGTTGATAATATGATCTTAAACAGTGTATCAGGAAACAGATAAAGAGCAAAGAAATCTCCAAGAAGAAAGACGAGATACCTCATGAAATATGGCCGATATAAGAAAGGCAATCAACACCGCAACTCCCTGGTTAAGAATAATGGCACGATTAGGAACTCCTTAGTCACACAACACTTCTCAAGAACAAAAATCATACTGTAGCCTTAAGCCCCTATATGACCTTGCTATTCATACAACTGCACCTTTTATCATCAGCAAAACAAATTAACTCGAAATGGTCATATAATACTGATCAACCCCTCTGATGTCAAATGACTGCAAATGGAACATAAGAACCCTCACAAATGGTCTATGCCGTTCATCTAAAGGAAAATATATCCAGTAGACCAGCATAATGCACTGTAGGGAAGCATTGACAGCACAGAGAGACTAGAAAATAAGGGGGATACAACACACAAAGAACCAAGGTGAAGCATATTTCGTAAGATAGTGACCAACCTTTGGTATTCCATTCCGCAAGCATGGAAAATAAATATGGCGAACCATCCATTTATGTACAGGCTGTAGCAACACATGTAAACTTCAGTTGATGGAGAGTACATATATAACTATATAAACAAGTTGAAGTACATACAACACCAGATAAACCAAAAACCAATGAAACTGCACACTTTCACAGGAATTGACCAGCTAAAAAAAAAAAAACATATAGAGTAGACGATGGAAGATATATGATTTCCTCGATTGCAGAGATCGGTTTTGAAGGCAAAGTGAGCAAAAATGTCATGATCCCAGTGTCTTGGTGTAACTCAAGTTTTCCAAGAGAGAGTATTTTCCAAACTAGAGCAATCCAACCTCCCTCCCTGTCCCTCTCTCCTTCTCTTGATGTCTATCCCCTCCCCCCCCCCCCCTCTATCTCACTGCCCCACTCTACCCCCCTGTCTCAGTTTTCCTGTTGAAGTACATGAAGGTTGGGCAAGGGGTCCAATTCCACAGAATTTATTCCTCCATTCTAGAAGTTCTGTTGCCAATCATGAAATTTGACATAGCTGAATTACTGAATCGAACTTATTAAGAACCAACTAAAGAAATGTGGGCATGGACCACGGTGATAAAAAAAAAACAGCAAAGCTCATAAGCAGAGAATAATTCAGGTAAGACGCGTACCATGTTCCACATCCTCCAATACTGATGCAAGGTGATTATATAGCAAGCACATGCCAAGAAGATAGATTTACAAAACCGTCAGAAACTCGTGCTTTTGAACAGATATAAGCTGAAAAACGTTATAAATGACAAATGTTGACCTCTTCAAATGTTCTTGCATTCCACCAATCCTTGTAAAACTCACGATCACCAAATTTTAGGAGTTCTGCCAATATGTTCAACCTACATTTCAAAGACAGCATACAGACATAAATTATGTTCTGCAACATGACAATATGCCAGACTGCAGCATAGACTAGATATATAGCCAATAAACACAGAGGATATAATCAATGAGTTAACAAGACAGCTTACCATAAGTGGAAGAAGCAATAAAACATGCACAACCACACGTAAAGATTTGGGACAGAGAGCTTCAAAACCCTCTCTATGGCATATAACAAGTTGGCCTTCAGAGGATGCTGCGAGTTTTGTACAATGGGGTTGATATACTACAAAAATCAGACACAGCATTAGATGTCAAGATGATGTCAGACATGCCTACCCATAAGACACTTTGAAAAAAAAGAGGGATGTCATCTTAACAGATGCATTTTACAGACTTGTTCTACTATAAAGCCCATCAACCCAGTGAATATCACCAGCTTGACAAGTTGTCGAGCCACCCATCCCTTCCGAACATTAGCCGACCTTGGATAACTTGGCTGCACAATTAAGAAGGCAGAAGATAGGCATCGTCAAAACCAGAGTACCATAACAACAGTAACTTAGTGAGGACATGAAGACGTTAAGTTCTAAAGAATACAAAGTTAATAGTGACGCTCTTAATCCCCCCCACCCACAAAAAAAAAAGAATAAGTACTAAATAGTGCCCAATCAACAGGCCACTAGCAAAGAGAAGAGCTACCCCCCCCCCCACACACACACACACACACAGAGAACTACAGATATTCCATATACCAGAAGTTATGTGAGAGAATTGTCTTGATGCTCTGATATATGTAGAAAAGTGAGAACAAGATGCTACATACTGTGAGGCCAGGTAAACTCCCCAATCCTATCCATACCAAATCAGTTGGCAGAGAACAGCCGCTATAATAAGGTTAAGAATGGCAATCACCTGGTAACAAAGAGTTGGAGCAAGCATGAAGTACACCAGACTCCTGAAGTTGACTTCATATGGAGATTCTGAATTTAAATCATCCTCCTGAAAACATACTAAAAACCAATAAGGAAGAACATAAATACTACATCCCAACAGACAAGGATATATGAACTTGCCAGCAAACAATCAACTTAAAAAAAGGAGACCAAAAGTTATTTGCTCTAACTGTAAATAAGTATGATGCAATTGGCTGATACCAAAGAATCGAAGATGCAACAAGGACAATAACAAAATTCTGGATTTCAACACAGATAGGTAGAAATACAGTTGCATCTGTTTAAATAAAAGAGAAAGCTGCAATGAGAAAAGCAAAAACGAAAGGTAGAGATCAGGTTTGATCCGGGGGATTTCACTTACATACGTACACACGTACATTCATGCACATACAGACAGACAAACAGGTATTCTTCATAGAGTAATAACATTATGTTGTTTATAGTAATTACATATATGAGAACACATATTCCAGGTTGCATCAACAAACAAAGAGGAAAAAATCGTCGAAGATTTCATTACCTTATCAGGTGATTTCGCAATAGCCCTCATATCATAGTTTGTGTGTGCATATGATACCAGCTTTAACCACATGGTGCAAGCAAATAGCATTAACGCAACGCCAAAAAGAACAGCAGAACCACACCTGCAAAGTCGCTAGATCCTGTGATAAATTATTTCTGCCCAGAAATGAATCCAATACATTCACATAGCTATAAACGATTCGGAGGCTGCTCATATATAACAATCAGAACACAGAAAGGAAGTTCTTAGTCAATCCATCTTTGTCTCGATTAACTTTCATGTACAAGAAGAATAACAATATGACGACACCACCAGCAATAACAAAGGCTTTAGTCTCAATATGACCTAGGAGCTAACAATAACCAAAAAAACTCAGCATAACATGTCCAAGACCTTAAACACAGATGAAAAATCCGGAAACTAACCTGAGGATTACAAAGACTGGATATAAGATGGAGATTCCGGCATTTAGTGTATGAAGCAAGACAACCACCTGGCCAATAATTTTGGTAGTTAAGAGATGAATATGTAATGGAATACCAAGGTAGGTCGGATTTAGCAATATTACAACACCAGAAAAAAGCGAGCAAAAATGAAATCAAGAAGGCAGCCTTATATGATGAAACAGAAATAGCTGTACAAAAAAGAGGAAAATTTCGGGGTAGACAACTCGTAACGTTCTACCATGAAAAGAAATTCAAACGCCGGTGGAAAAGACACTAATTTCATATTAAAGTAGTAGGCGCACCATTGAAATTTGGAAGTACCACCATTTTAGACCTCAAAGACCAGTAACCACCACAAATTATGGCCTGTCCAAAATGCAAAATACAGCATCAATGAAGCTTATCACCTACCAGGTCAGAAATACGACGACGTTGTGCCATCTTCTCAATCAGGAACGCGGCCAAAGGAAATACTGGGAGTGTAAGACTAAAATAAAAAAAAAGCAGAAACAACCAGCAATACGTGAGGGTCAGCATCCACCCAAATTGAGAGATCAGCGATCTGTCTAGTAATGAAGAATCATCATATCAGTTCTCAGAATTTATTACCCGCACATAAAAAGAGGCCAATCCCGGAGTGACTTTGAGCTAAACCAGAAACCAGCTCTGATTAACAAACCATACTGCAAAAGTTTCCAAAAGAAAGGGCCATCATTTCCAACTGATAAAGTAGAAACAGAACTGAGTAAAACAGCTAAATGAGTAAACAAAAGCAATCAAAGTTCACTGACAGCAAACCTTCATGAGATTCTCAATGATAAGCCGGCTGTTCACAGCAACAAGTACTACTACACAGAGGTTGAAGAGACCAGCGTGACTCTGCAGAGACCCACATCATGATGTCAAAAGCGTGTAATGGAACTAAATTAGAAACGACAGCGCTAAAACTTGACGGTTGACATCTATTGTTATGAATAAATTTAGCCCAAAAGACATGAGAACATTAACAGAGTGCCCGGCTGTTCAAATTTAGAGTGCAAAGGAATGCACAATTATCAATATGGGAATCAGCCAAAATCTAGATTTGAGATCTTGAGGATCGAATCATAGCCTGTTAACCAAAGCTAATCACAGCACTCACGAGGAATACACTGACAACATAACTAGAAACTAAACAGTAACACGATGCCATACAGTAACATTCTCGTGGCACCCAGGCTATCACTCTAAAGAATGTCAAGAAACTAGAATTCAGGCACATCATATAAACATTGTTCACTATCAATTCATAAGGCAGGCAGATGTTAGTAGTGACGTTTTCCAGGTTATGAACATGGGCAGTATAGTCGAAGTTATAACATGACAAGCATCAATCTGTGTGCGCGAATAGAAACAAGATTTTACAGAATAGGTAACTTCTAGCCAGGAGTTCAAGTCACCTAACCGTTTAAAACTATGCTAGATACTCACCTAATCTGTGATAAGCACTCTTCGGGCTTGCAGGAAGAAAAGGGTGATTCTTTGAGGAGAAATGGAGACGAAAACAAAGCAAGGGAGGAAATGGTGGTAGTGGAGGGACAGGGGTGATGGGAGAGATTATTACTCCCTCTTTCCTCCCCTATTTACCACCGCTACCTCCAACTATTTGTTTTGTCTTCACTAAACACTACCCCCTTAATAAGTACCTACTATTTTCATTCCATGACACCCCTTCATTCAGGCTGCATTCAGGCTGTTACACCCTAACTACTTGTTAGAAAACGACAGCCTCCGAAAATCATTTCCTCCCATTTGATCTTATAGTTTCACAATTTCCACCCTGCTTTTACCCTTTAACTTCCGCCTCCTCCCCCCCCCCCCCCCACAACACCGTCCACAGAAAGGGGCAATCCGACACCATCTCATCAACTTCAAATCAAAAGCTTCCCTGTCAACCAGCTAAATTTAACACGTGCAACAAATACGCAGCTTTTCCCCATCCATTGATTACAGAACCTTTCACACAATCCAAGCCCGAAAACGGTTTACATAACTTTGTTTAATTTCTTGCTTTAAAAGATCTTCTACAGCAACTAAATACCTCAAAAGTCGCCTTTGGCCAACAAGGTCACTGACTCCGAAACTAACACTAAGCAACGCTACATAAATACACATGCAACCTCATCACTAATTCATATACTCAACACCGGTTGTCATTCAATCAGTACTTTGACCGAACTCGTTGAAACTAACAACACGCGTTCACTTCCAAGCTAGAACATAATAGCTTCAGCTATACACCTCCATTAACAAACTCTCCTCACATTTCAATTTTAATCATTAATTATCAAATTTCTATTGTTTTGAAAAACACAAATTCAATCTCTATTCAGATTTACGCAACACGAAAATCAGTAATATACAAACAGAGTTAAAAAGCAGAAATTCAATAGCGTATCAAACAAGATAAAATCGGAGAAGCCAAACCTGCCGGAAAATAGCGTCGGAACTAAGAGGACTCTCCTTAATTTTCCGATGAGCCGGTGCCGACGGCCGATACGTGTATTTAACCGCCGTCTCGAAACTCTGACTATCGCCTCCACTTCCACCGCCGCCGCCGCCACCATTAGCAATCCTCTCTTCACCTTCGCCGCCGCCGCTAGTGCTCTCGAAATTCGACCGTGGATTGACGTCACTCTCATCAACAACCCTATCACCACCACCACCACCACCATGAGTCTGCCGATCATTCTTCAACTCCTCCGTTCCTCCAATCGACGGCGGCGACGGCATCTCCGTCGTCAAATTAACGCCACCACCGACAATTCGCCTTCGAATTCCACCGCCGTTCTCCGTCTCCGTCGCCGTCGTGACGCCGGCAGTCTTTGTCTCCGTCTCCGTGTCCGGTGAATCGGTAATCGCCATCGGAATGTAAGTCTAGAAACTACTACAAGCTCATGCAGATTTAAAACTCAAAAACTCGAAAAACAAAAAAAAAAAAACAGATCAAAAAAAGTAGAGTAAAAGACAAGATACAAATTTAATTAAGAAGATGATAGGAATATCAATGAGAAGGAAATGAATGAGAGTATAATTGTTTTGTTTGTACAATGGGGGGATTAAATGGAGGGGGGGAGTTTTGGAAGGATGTGGTAGTAGTGTGTGTGTGTGTGCTGTGAAGAAATGGTAGGAGAGAGAAAGAGGTGGTGGTGGTGGTGACAGAGATGGGTTTTTTTGATGATTTGAATGAAATGAAATTAAGATCATGAATGATATGACATATGCAGTGCAGACAATTTAATTGAATTTTCGAGGGGCGAAGATTTTTTTTTTTTTTGAAAAAACAGAGGGGCGAAGATTTATGCCGACGTATGTATGGGAAAGTGCAATTTATTGGGTCCCACTCACACACTTTGGTCCTACGCTCTCCACCGTCTCTCTTACGCCTCTTACGGGGGTCCGCCTCAGCCTCGCCGCCTGGCATATGCTTGCTGCTAAGCAAATTCCTTCCTTTTCTTTTCTTTTTTTTTTTTCATTTTTGAGGGGAGAAAAAAAAAAAAAAAATACTCCCAATATTCTATTCTTAAGATATTTGTGTATGGAGTACTTCCGTGATTTTTTACTTTTTCTGTCTGAACGTTCTAGCACAATTCTAATAATCAGTCTGACGGTATCATCGAAAAAAATTATATGTTCTGTGTGTAGTTGGTGGTCCAATCGTTTCGTTAGAAGAATGTAGAATCCTATTTAATTTAAAGAAAATGTTACTCTCAATCACTGGTTCTTAGATATTTAGGGTCTGTTTGGCCAAGTTCCAACTTCTGTAGAACTACTTCTCAGAAACAGTTTTTGAGAAACAGTTTCTAGAGGAGAAGCTCCAAATTGGAGCTTTTATTTCTGAAGAGCAAATTTACACTAGAAGTGTTTCTGAGAAACCAGAAACAGTTTCTCAGTTTTAGGTGTTTGGCCAGTTTTCAGTTTTTAGGACCTAGAAACACTTCAGAAGCTTGGCCAAACACACCCTTAATCTAGTTTGTTATGGAGTATTTTGTCTGAGACTTTTCACGTAGTCATTTAAACTAGTATTTAGCATTATAGTGTAAATGACTAAAAATAGGCATCACACAATCACGTAGAATCTCTTCTATAAAGAGGTTTGGAGAAATGGTTATATAATTTATCCAGCCATAAAAAAAAACGTTCTAGTTAATTGTCAGTGTGAGTGAATATACAATGCAATGGTTTGACGAACACCACGTGCTTGTGGAGGTGATGGTGTTAGGCTGTTTGGGAGCTAGTTTTTCACCTCTGCTTTTCGACATGCTTTTAAGGTATGAAGTTGACTGTATTAGCATGGTTTAAAAAGTTTGTAATAAGAGAAGAAATATATATTATATATTTTCTTTTTGTAACAAAATCCCGTTTTGTGACCTTCCCTTCAAGCAAGAGGATTGGAGGAACGTACCAATTCAAACAAAAAAAAAACAAAAAAAAAAAAAAACTCGGTCAATCACACTTCCACGTGTTATCTCAATAATTTCATTAGAAAATATATTGAGTTTATCCACACGTCAATAACTACTTCAACTGAAACTTCAGTTAAAAACTAATTTCGGCCTACATTACTTACCGACCAATCCAATTTGACCAGAACAAATAACTGCAGCTCAAGTACAACAATAACAAATAAATAAGGATCCAACCTATAATGCAACAGGTTTCTCTCATGGAAACGAAAATGTCAGTTTCATGTCGAAAACTCGAGAATAGACCATAACTATACATACTGCTTGTAAAACCAAACCATCCAGCAGCCTGTTTTTCCTGCCAGGCAATCAGAGTAATTTCCATTGCCGTGAATGTAACTGAAACAAACCATCAGTCCCTGAGAACATAATGCATCATCTAGATAGCCATGTCAGTAAATCCATATCTGCACTATCGTGTACTAAGAACGACCTACCTCAAAAAAAAAAAAAAAAAAAATACTGAGAACGACAGGCATTAGGCGTGGAAGAGTGGTTGGAAAAACGAAACATATGGGTAGATACCATAACGACTAATGCCCCTTTCCCTGCTTTCCTGAGCAGGCTGGATTAGATCCAAGAAGTAATCAGTTTCCTTGTCTAGGAATGCTGCTGCGATTTCTATTGATACATGAAGATAAACACCAGTGCACGTATCACATCAGGGTGACATGATTACACAGATGTGCAATGAAATGTGCATAAGTGGCTTCCAAACTGTGATATCACGTCAACTAAACCTCCATAACCAGCAACTGCGACAATCTGCACAGGGAAGATCAATCAGAATGTTCAGTAGAATCCCAAGCTTTGAATGATCTGAGCCCTTTAACACAAAAGGGAATTGTTTTTACTTGAGAGTATAGAAAAGGAGGCTCTAGCATGCAGAACAAATGGACCAAAAATGCTAGAGTAGCTCCTTCCTCTCCAACCTCACAAAATGAGTACCTTGGAAATATTAAATATCATATCATATGAGAGAATATATAAAAGTGGTAATGAACACTCAGGTGTTAATAGGGAGACTAACAGAATCAATGAGTGATCAATTTTGGCCGATCTTGAACCCAGGTATGTCTTGCAATATATATTGCCATACGGCAAGAAATGAAACCTAGTATAGCCTAGAAAGAGTGTCCACCATTTGTCTTTCCAAGGCCAATCAGAAACGAGACCAGTCTTCACAACAAGTTGTGAATGTCTAAATAGATTTAATAACCAAGCGATTTTAGAAACGATTCAATTGAAACTAACTTACGAGAGTTACGACCCATTAATGCCTAGAATGCTAAGACGTATCAGATAAGAATGGAACTAGAGAAAGCATTCAAGGAAGAAAAAGTAGAAAGGAAAATAGAACATACACCCGACTTATGCAAGGATATAGAAAATGCCGACTCAGGAGCACATCTTATTTGAGATAAAATCTTGCCATTCATGTCCATTCGACTAAGTATTGGTGAAGCTCCAACTGCTAAAATCTGGCAAATCGCTATATATTACAATCATGATCAACTCAAAGGAAATCAAAGAATAACAGACTGATAGTGACAGCCCTCAGTGAATCTGCAGGATTGCTTACATTTTTGTCATCAAAAAGTACATCTTGGCAAGATGTTGGCGCTGAGATTCTAGAAATTTGCTCCGCAGCCAGTAGATTCCACACAAATAAATTTCGGCCACTACCGTACGCCTGCAGGAGTTAGGACACAGGTTGGTTAAACATCTGACTTAAGGCACACATATAAAGCATGTAAGATTAAACAACCAATCTGGATAACTGTGCAATTAAAACAAAGCACAACAAAAAAACATACATCTAAAAGATAATAGATTCCAAGTTCCTAACTCCATGCCTAAGATTAAACAACCTTTACACAGAGAGTTGCACTAAGTTTTAAAGCAACAAAGAACCAATGCCAGGCAAATGTGGTAAAATTGTACAGCCTAGCTTTGCACTCAACAGAATGATAAAGCAACATGGACCTTCCAATAAATTACACATTGAGAGAAACCACTGGGAATTCATTTAACCCTATTACACATCTGACTAAACCAAAAACATGTAGCCTGTTGATCGAAGGTAACCTCTGCGGCTCTGTACATTCAGATCTCACAAAAACCAGACAATAGTCCAAATGAACATGCAGTAGCCTTGATACAAGAGAAGCAACCATTTGAATTTAGAATAAGTAGCAACATAAGAAATTCAAAGATGACCACACTCTTTACTACATTGGGGTTTACAGGACAAAGGACATAAAGGGCCCATTTTCTCATCAACAACCTCAGTGATGGATTAACGATCAGAGGCTCAGAGCAATGCGAGATCAGCAGTCAAATAACAGCTGCTTAACCCATTCATGGATCGTCAAAGAGCATAAATGCGAAAATCATACCAAGAAAATATGAATAGAAAATCACATGTCAAGTATTGGAAGAATAGATATAAGAATGTTAGAACTCATAGCAACTTGAAAACTTTACCAGCCAACTCTCACTTGTATCAAGAGCAAGGCAGCTAACACTGGAAACTTCCTTCAGACTCTTATCTCGAGCAGGATTTATCACCTGAGCACACTTTCCACTTCTGCAATCTAGTCATTACCCCCCCCCCCCCAAAAAAAAAAAGAGAAGGTTACTGCGAACTCCAATAAAAACACATTGGCTCACAAAGTGCCATGAATCGAAGCTGTAAACAAAGTAAAATAAATCGAAAAGAAAGCCTAAAATTTGTAGGACCATCTTCCAGCAATTTTAAAAGAAAAAAAGTATCACACCCCAAATTCTTGCAGTTCCGTCCTCTGAGCCAGTTATGATCTGAAACCCAAAGAGCCAGAAGTCAGCCGAAAAATACGGTAGAAGTATATAATATGATATGACTACAGTCACACATGATAGAATTGAAGAATTTCAAAAAAAGGGTACGAGATCTATATATTTATACACATTAGAAGTTCTTTGGAGCTAGAATCGTAGACTTCTCCAAGAGACAGTAATGTGAAGGTATTAGATGTTAGTGCCACGAGAAATAATAATAATGGCAAAATCAGATGGCAGTTAAGACGTTTGGAATCAAGCACCCAACCTGATTGCTGGATTGGCGGAAAACAATGCAATGCAAATAATCTGAATGACCCTTGTAAACCGTCTTAACTTTACTTGTCTCCTGAAGATCCAAGAAAGCATAAACAGATAGTTTCAGAATCACATTCATGAAGATAAAACAGAGGAAACCTCTTGATATCATTGAATGTGTTAAGTCTCCACTCAAGATATAACTAGTGAAATGGACCAACACCAATGCTCAAATTCAAGAGCTGCCAAACAAAATTAGAAAAAACAACAAAAAAAACATTTTCAATGAGTGTCCGAATGCATAACATACCACATCCCAGCAGTATGCACAAGAGTCCCCAGCAGCCACAAATACTGATCCACCCTGATTTCCAGGAAATTAGAAAACAGATGTCACAAAGTTGAATCGAGTTTACAGGATCCAAATTTCAATACAATCGAAGGGGTTTAACAAGAATACTGTTCCTTCACATGTGATTATGATATAATTTGTCTCTGGAAATAGTATAATCTTAGCACAATTCTTAGTAAACCACTAAGCTTAGAATAGAGAAGCAGTAAAATTTGGGTGATCGTATCCAAAATAGGACCGGAATGGCGGATGATATATGTAAAATGTCAAATGCCAATTCGTCAAGAATTTTTGATAGTTTAGGTGAATGAATTTGGAAAGCACTCCATTAAGATGACTGATGAAACAGGAAGACTACAAGGCACGATGCTCATAAACCTCGACAAAAGAAAGTAAAACTCGTACTTGAAACAGAAGATAACAATTTCGAACATATGTTTGTCACATAGGGCTCTACGCACAAGTCAATTTCATTCCCAGTCACAAGAACAGAGTTTCATTAAAATGCTCTGCAGTAATCTTGGTTTGCACGTCTACAATGTTATCTCTGAAGTTCGTATTCTATCTTGGTTCTGACTAACCAGCCATCATGGAAACCGATGCCCTAAACAGCCAGCCATGTCCAATTAGATTTAAAATTTACTTTACCAAATAGATTGATTTGAATGAGAGGCCACAGCAACTTCAAGACAGAGATGCCCGAAAGTTAGACTATTCTAGAAGTGTCCTCACGAAGCCAATGATTATATACAGAAAGGGAACTTCGCAAAAGTTAATCACTATCGTTTGAGAAAACACTGACAACTAAGGACAAGCATCAGCAAACCTGCGGGTCAACAGCAATTGCATTAATCTCAGGAACCGGAGACACAGCAGACCAAGGCCCCCTGGCACAGAATAACCAAAAGTCAAAACCCATCAGGCATATAAGAAATTCTGCATTGGGAATTCAGGCACAAGAAGGAAACGAATTACTATATTACATATCAAGAGAAGCTGTTTACATGTAATGAATATTTAGCAAGACAATCATATTTATCATGATGTTGCTGCACCAAAAAGGAAGTTCTACCATATTCCAGATGAAGGACTGTAACATATCTTTAGAACACTCAACAGAGCCCATTTATACCTCTCATGAAATGGTATAAGGAATCCTATAATCCACCAAATTCAGACAGCATATCAATGCAAGAACCTAAAACATCTATTCTTTCATCTCAATATATTAACATCTAAAGATTACAGCCATTGATGCTTTCCAGAATAAGACGTAGTAACAACTCTATCAGACGCTCAAGAAAAAGGGGAAGAAAAAGGAATGAATCATGAACAAAAGGATTTCTTCTCAAAAAATCCAATGATTTTTCTATACGATAGGAACAAGCTAACACAGTCAAATAAACTACAGCGATAAATGAAATAGCTCCAATATAAGTGAACGCAATCACTGACCTGTGCTGAGGATTCATCAACTGGACGACTGGTTTTAGATGCTTGCCTATATGACATCAAAGAAAACAGCTGAAATGCTCAAGCTACCAATTTTAGAGTAGTATTCAGTTATCAAACTTTTTTCCATAAAAAATCATATTGGAGAACTCATTATCCAATTATTGAAGTTATCAAAATAGAAAGGCAAAGACCAATCACCTTGTTCATGTATAGGTGTCTCAGATTCTTCAAGTTCCTTCCATTTCCAACCCCGAACCTGACCATCATCTCCACAGCTGAATGGTCAATATCAAGATATTTCAATTCAATTTCTTCCTCAAAAGAAAAACAAAGACATTCTGGCTCATCCAAAGTACATCGATACTTTCACATATATTTCTTCTTTCGAATGCCACACATCTATACGTGACAACTCAAAGAAGATTTCATAGGAATTATACAAGCAAATATCTTCATTGTCGCTTAAGAAATCACAGCACCCGCTTAATGCTTAGAATACAGTATTTCAGGTTCTCAGAGCCGTAGACACTTTACTTCCAAAAGTAAAACAAGTACTACTTTTTTCTCAAGAACTTACACTTTGATACAAAATGCCGAAGTTAATACTTTAATAGGATCACTACCCAAGCTGCAATCCTTTAAAATTGAACATCTTGCCGATATATAAAGATTCAAATATGATACTCCATTAAACACAACTTCAACATCGATTTTGAATTATAACTAAAAATATCCATTACAAGAGCTGAGGACGTGAAATTGAGTCCACCCTAGGTGAAAAATGTGTGCTTGATAAACTGTTTGAGTTACATTAGAAGCCGGAATCAGGTAAATTTGATCATGTAGTAAAAAAATGTCCAATATTACATTGTAAATCCTTTCCGAATGTTCATAGTAATTGTCTAAGATCAAATTCTACAATGGAACAGATAAAAGGATACACACAAGAGTAAACACAACATAGAAACTGATAAACAACAGCTAAAATCCATGCCATTAACTGAATTTCTGTAACATTAGATGGCAAATGACGACAAGCCAGAGCGCGAAAAAGAAGACGTTGATGCCAAAGAAGACGAACCTAAGAAGTAAGGATTCCGGCCCCTCGGCGTAAAACTTAACATCATAAGCTGGCCCATCATGTGCTTGCAAAAACCACCTAGGTTCAGCTTCCACCACTCTGACAATTCCCAATTAACACAATTTTTTCCAATAATCACCACATAATAATTAATCTAAAAAACAATTATCAAAAGCTAAATTAATCAATTAACAGAATAGAATGGAAAATGTAACTTACTGTTGAAGATTGGGACTTTTGTAGCTGTTTTCCTGCAATCACAAACCAGAAAAATTGAACGTCAAACAAAAAATAAAATTCATCATTTTTGCAGTGGAATTTTTGAAATTAATTGATGAGAGAGAGGACGGGGACGGACGAGGGAGGAGATGGAGGAGGAGAGAGAGTAGGAAGCGAGAGAGCCGTCGCTAGAGGCGGCGACGACGGTGTCGGGGTTGGTGTTAGGGTTTTCGGAGGCGGCGAAGATTGATCGGAAAACTGTTCGGCATTGAGATTCTCTCTCCTCAACGATGGTGGCTCTGTATGCGTCTTCGTCCCAGTTTGTTGCGTCCATCACCACCATTATTATTGAAGCTTCTTGCACACTCCTCCCCCTTGACTATGCTTATGCAAGTGATAGTTTCAGTGTTGTTATTTTGGGTTGTTTGAATAAAAACTTGTCAATTGCTCCTCTCCCTCCAAATTTTGGGTGTATACTCGGTTCGTCTCGAGCATTAAGGTTCCTCTTGATTATTAACGTCTTTAAATACACGAAAATGAAAGGAAAGGAAAACAAAATAACAAAAATTTGCGAAACACTTTGGCAAGAGATCTTTTATCATTTCAATTTGTATAACCGCGGTACAATAAAACGTTAACAAATGAAGAAAAAAATGTTAAACGGATCATTGCTACTACAATTACCAGGCACGGCGAATGTAGAGTGTAAGACTAGTAAGTGTCCGGCTCTGTGTCTTTTCGTTCAAGTGCAGTTATGAACAAAACTCGTCGTACTTAACATAATCAGATCAAGTTTTACTGATTATCGGAGACTGAGAATTAATTACAAACTAATGCATAGGTTTGGCTTTGGTACCTGTAACTGTAGTGTCAATCTGAATGTGACAATGCTTAGCTTAGCCAAGCGAATATAGACATTTCTGTTGGTAACAGTTAATAGAATGTCAAATACCAAATGTGCTTACAAAAGCAAGGTAACAGCCTGATTACGAAAAGCCTGTGCAACTGCGCTCAGAGAACAGCTGACGGGACACTTGCATCAGGATTTCGGGACATCCCTCCAGCACGATTTTTGTACCACGCTACCCCATTGGCCACTCAGGCTTTACAAGAGTAGCTACAGAAAAAGGCTAAGAGACGAACAAGATTATGACTGATGCAAAATTATGTGCCTAGAAGAGACAAAGCTTTGACAAATTATGTATCTGATCATCTACATACAGGTCCTTGAGCTGCTGTCCACTGCCTGTATGATGGAGACGCAGATCAAACTGCAATGAACTGGGGTAATAAAGCAGAGGTAGAAACGCGATCATCCCATTCCAAGTTTATCCACCATTCCCTACTGCAATGCACGGTAGGCAAATCAGATGAATCACTGGAGATAAATGGTAGCTTCTTAAGCATTGGACAGTCAATCAGAGCTATGGACTGCAGCATTGGAGATGTTACAGCGACTTTGGAGAAACTCCTCAGATTAGGGAGACCTCGAAAAGATATAGTCTTGAGTTCAGGAAAATTTAGCTCTTGTGATCCTTCTCCTACATCTGTTTCTCCTATAACTTCCTCCATTTCTTCACAGTGGAATACATACAATTTCTCAAGCCTAGGTAGCTGCAGAATCCAAGATATGTTTTTCAACTTTGGGCAGTACCAAATTTTGATGTAGCGAAGATTTCTGTGACATTTTGGGGTTACTGATTTCCGCCAAATGGTTTTCAGGTCGGGAAGGGTATGCAAAGATAGAACCTCAAGGCTAGGCAGCCAATCCTTCCCTTCCTCGGAACCCAAGTCTATCTCTTTCAGAGTATGGCAGTTGAAGATGCTAAGCCGTCTCATCTTTTCTCCACCACCATTAGCAGCTGCTACCATCAGAAACATTAATCCCTGACAACCTTTTATGAAGAGATACTGAACACAGTCTAACAAGTTGTAAAAATCAGAAAGCTTTTTCAGGGAAGAATTTTCGGTGACTGTAACTCCAAGTGCAGTTAGATGTCTCAAATGTTGCAGGTCCTGAAATGTCACCTGTCTTGCATCCTCATGCAGTGGTGCTTCCCATTCTCCAAAGCTGTAGTACATATTTAAAACCCTCAGATTTTCAAGTCCCAATATTGCTTCTCTAGGGATTGTTCTAAGTGAATGAGTTCGTTGCAAATCCATGTGCCTCAACTTCGATAGACATCCTAACCCTTTTGGGAGAGAAGTTATGTTAGTCCTCGACAAATCTAGGAAACGTAACTCAACTAGTCTACCAATACTCTCAGGGATTTCTCTGATGGTCGTGACTGATAAATCTAATACTTTGAGGGCTGGCATATAGTGGAAAAATTCACAGGCGATTTTGGTTAAACCACAATTCCAGTTCAGCAACAAGGTTGATAAATTAGGGCAAACTGGCTCCCCTGTTAGCATGTTGATTTCATTGTCTAATAAGGAAATTCGCTCTGCCTCCTTCCACTTTTCGACATTTGGTGACTCAGACAGTCCATTGCAACATTGAACAAGAAACTTTTCTTTGTGCTTCCCTCCACTGGATACTATCCACAAAGCGAAGCTCCTGACAACATCATGCATTTTTACCAGAGATTCATCCTCACCTGTTTCCAACAAGCACGCAGCCTTCAATGAACCTATTAAGGTATGCCCCTTGTTATGGAGGCTATGTTCATTTACGCCATCTAAAAACCCCTCACCAATCCAATAGTCTATTAGCTGTTCTTTTTCAAGAGGAAATTCTTCAGGAAATAATGCACAGTACAAGAAGCACATCTTCAATGAATCATCTAGCAAATTATCATAGCTAAACTTCAGTATGGAAAATACATCTCCCATACCTCGTAATTCTGATGGAGCATTGTTAAGAGCATCTAGTGCGTACTTCCATTCTTCCTCGGTCTTTCTACAGGCCATGGCCCTTCCTGCAGTAACGAGGGCAAGAGGCAGACCCCCACATTTTTTGACAATTGCCTGCGCATAAGTCCGTATGTGTGGGTTCAGCACATTTTTTGGACCTGCCTTCTCACTAAAGAGGCACCATGAGTCCTCTTCATTCAAGAATTCAACCTTCAGGGTCTTATTAGCATCCATATCGCAGCAAACATCCACAGAACGAGTGGTGAAAACAACTTTGCACTTATTTTCTTTGTCAGGTAAGGGTATTCCTATATCTACAAGATCAAGACCTTGCCACAGGTCATCAAGCAATAGTAAGAACTTAATCTTCCTCATCAAGTTAAATATTCTTGAAGTAAGCTGTTCTTGGCTTTCTATTTCATCCCATGGCAAGCCTAGCCGCGCGAGAAGAGCACGCTGTACCCTATCCAGACCAAAATCCTTAGACACACTTATCCAAATCACTACCTCGAAATCATGAGCTCTCGATAAGTACTCGTTGTTTATCTGTTTCAGTAGGGTTGTCTTCCCAACTCCACCCATTCCGTAGATACCCAGCAACCCAACCTCATCATCTGCAATGTAACAGATTGCTGTCTCCAATCCTGCAGTCAAGCCTACAGTTGGCTTAAAAGGCATAAGTTCAACCTGCTGCAAGTCACCAGCAACGGCATTCAGGATCGCCTTGTTAGATATCAAGTCACTAATTTCTTTATCCTTCTTCAGCGCTTTCTTGCTCAGCTTGTACCTCACACAACATGGTACACTCCTATAACAATTCCCAGCTTGATGTCTAGGCTGTGCAAGAATGAGATCATTGGCCTCAGTTTCGGCTTTTCCAACTCTTTCCAGCCACCCTCTGACCTGCTTAGTACACTTCCTCCCACCCAACTCAGCGCGGGCAACCTCCCGTTTCAGATCATCCCTTGCATCCCTCAGTTCTTCAAGTTTAACCACCAACCGCCTCATGTTATGGTTAAATTTCCTGACATGATTTACCCTTACAGCTATGAAGCTGTATGAACCATCAACAATGCTCAGTAAAGGTGTCAGGAAATCCATCTCTGAAATCTTGCAGGTGAAGTTTGTGAGATGAGGAAAATTTGTTGCTCATTGAATTGGGCAAGTTTCAACCAGACACTGGAATTCAGAGTACACATTTGTATAATCATTACATTAGCTGTTAGTCAACTTTGGTCCCACTTCCACTAATCAATGAATTGGTGTATTTATTATAGTGCTGTACAATGGGTGGGCTGGGCTTTAAAAAGGTGGGCTGGGTGTAGGCACCTCCAAAATATTTATGGGCTGGGCCAGGCCAGGCCGGCCCATGGGCCCGAGCCATATTTATTTACAGTTTTTTTTTTTTTTTTTTTTGTACTTGTAGCACACGTTCAAGTCTGAATGTTGTGGCATCAAACATGATATATAAGATGTGTTGATAAAGATGAAACTAATCCATTTATTATAATAGCTTGCCATGAATTACAGACCATATCTTTCATAAATTATCGATAATTTGACAAAGAATTTTACAAAGCGAAATTTGAATGCCTCGCCCACAAGGGTGTCCTAGAAACTTGCAAATCTATTAACTTCTCGTCAAAACCATTCCCTTGGCTGACTTCAAAGGAAAGTTTGCATCTTGACTCCATGCATTGCACGCATCAATACCTTTCCCTTGGCTGACTTCGTAACCTTCGCATCAACACTTTTCCCTACAAGCACGACGACATTTTCAAGATCAGGCGCACACAGTAGTGTGAAAACTATACTGTTGGATTATGAAAGATTAATGACAGCTTATAAGTCTGTGATCATCAAGAAATTACATACCTAGATGAAGATGTCATCCTCGTCATCTACTTCTTCCACATTAACATCTTCGTCATCTGGGTCTAGCTCAAAATCTATAGGTGTGTCACACTCTCCTCGACGCCAATCTTGGATACATATGAGTGCTTGCACGGTCTTTGGCATTAATGAACTTCGATTGGCAGATATAGTCTTTCCACTAACACTGAATGCTGACTCGGAAGCTACTGTGCTCACTGGAATGGTCAACATATCTCGAGCCATCCTTGAAAGGTCAGGATATCTCACCGAACTCTCATTCGCTAAGCTCAATCCATCAAAAGGAGGATCTAATGCTCGAAACCTAAGAATCCTTCAACACTCCAATCTCATTCGCTATGCTCAATCCATCAAAAGGAGGATCTAATGCTCGAAACCTAAGAATCCTTTTATGCAACTTCCAATTATCATCAACAAAGTGTGCGGTTATACAAATATAATGTTGGTTTTTCTGACTTGATTTCCACATATCGGTTGTTAAACATATACGGCTAGCCCTTTGCAACATATCTTTCATATTGTCCCTCTTTAAGGCATAATAGGACATCAAATCTCTTTGAACGGTAGCACGACTAAACGGTACAAATTTAGGATTACACGTGGTCATCATTCGCCTAAATCCCTTCTGCTCAACACTAGCAAAGCTATGTCCACCCTCAACAATATACAACAGAATGTCGTTACGAAGCTCACTCATACTAAACTCAAACTCAGCATCCGAATCCACACACAATCAACCACCTCTACTTATGAATGTAAGCAGCAGAGAATAAAATTAAGCATGATAGAGCAAAAGCAACACTTAATTCTCACTAAACACATAATTTTCACCCAAAAATTCACCCAAATTATTTTCCCCAAATCGATTTAGGGTTATAATAAAATACAAAAATAAAATTCAGAAGTTAATACCTTAGAAAAATGGTACGGCGATGGAAATATGGTGGCGGCGGCGGCAAGTATGGATGGAACAGCGACAGCGGCGGTGAGTATAGTCGGGGTAGGTGAGGAGAGAGAAAGTGATAAAAGATGAGAAATGGGAAAGAAATGTCGTGCAAGAGGAAGAATTTTTACGTTTCATTTTTTTTTTTATTGCTAAATGGGTTTTGTGGGTAATATAGGTTATATGGACAGCCCACAGTCCAGCCCTTTTTGAGTAAGCCCATATCAGCCCTACCCATATTCACAGAAAATGAACTGGGCTTAAATTTAATAGGGCTGGCTAAAGGACCCCGTGGGCTGCCCTGCCCATTGTACAGCCATTTTATTAGACTAAACTTGCCCCACTTTCTTTACTTAAATCCAAGTAAACTTTAGACAGTAAAATGTGCTAATCAATAATATATTAACAATAATAATAGAATGATGAGTAGTAATTTGTTGTTGCTACTAAACAGAAATGCTAGATATAACCCAATTTTATATTTAACTTTAACGGCTTGTTTGGTAAGAAAGAATGTGTAGAAATTGAAAAAGAATGTTTCGCAATATAATTCTTATACAGTACTCTCCTTGCAATTCCTCCCAACTCTTCTTTTCCCTCCTCTTCCTTTTCATTCTTTTCTCAGTCCCAATAACAAACCAAACACGCTTGCGCAATTATATCGATGAGTGTGCTTAGCACGAATGTAGTCGATATGAACTATGAACTCCAGGATACCATATGAATTCTACAATAGAAGCCTCGGCCTTGTGCTAAGATTGAGGAATTAGGACTCAATCAAAAGTTCGAGTTCAAATCTCTCCATTACAAACCAACATAAGAATTTCATTAAGCCTAAGTCTAAAACTCTAAACAGGGGTTGATCTAAAAATTCTGAACGGGGGTTTCTATACACATTGACATTGAGGACAGAATGACAAATAGAACAAGAATTCAAGGACTGGAATATGAGACATATAATCTGGAATTGAATTGTTGGACGGGGTTAAAACCGAGAGTACTAAGGTTCCGCACAGTCATAAGCCATCATCTACGAACAAAATTGAGGAATTTAAACTGAGGACGATTACCACAGTTCTGGACCTCCGTTTAAACTGCAGCTGATAATGTTCGACATTTAAATCTGTCGCAAATCTCGTGTGCTAGCTGAAACATTGATTCTGCTTCTGCTTGCATCTTTGCGAGTCCCTCAGCCTCCTTAATAGATTGAGCTGCGGAATATGACTTAACTTCAGCTTCTGCCACCTTAGAAGCTGCAGTTTTTGCTGCTTCTTCTAATGACTCACTAAGTTTTATTTGGGAATGGTCCGATGCCTGCTTGGCCCAGATGTCTTTTCGGTTATTTGTGTTAGTCTTCACCAGTGAAGTTTTCTTTAACTTGCAGCTCTTCTCTACCTGCACATTACATCACACGCACTTGTTATTGTTTATACTATAAAATCTCCTTTCAATCTTGGTACTTTATTACTCAACAGCTCCACCAAAAAATATATTACCACTCAACACTACGCAGTTACTTTACCTGTAATTACACAATGCGTCCTTATTATAGTTTACTCCATCAAGTTCTCTAGTTGCATTCTTAGTAATTACCACTTACAGTTATGCTTGAAACAGTTTGCTCAACCACTGAAGGACCAACGAGTGCAATACCACGCTAAATGAATGTTTTCAATAGGAAGAAGTGTATTAGTTTCAATGACGGGAGAACTTTCTCCAATATCAAATGTCTTCCCAATCTATTCTATGTTGCAAATGGGCAATCAATCACCAACAGCTTTTTACATCTCCTGTATAACTTTTAAGTCTTTAACTAAAATGTACTAAAAACCTTCAAAGTCTTTGACTGCTATCATTTCGTATAAAATATGTCTCCTGCATCATATGCAATAAACATGGGTCCAATACTCCAATGGAATTCATAGGTTATAGGAAGAAGCCCTATCAAATAGATATTTTTCTTCCAACCATATTTCGATTTTTAATAGGATATAGAAGGATCACTACTACAAAGAGTAGTTTACCCTCGATCGTGAAATATCGACTGCTTGGTGAACTCTTTGAATTGCGTGAAAGTAGGAGAAAAGAAACTTAACCTTTTCAAGTTTATCTTGTTGACCAGGTCTTCTACGCCTTGCCCCCAACTGTTTCTTATTAGTTTGTGGTGTTTCACCCGTTATTCTTTCCTGCAGAAATCAAAATCGAAGCAATACTCATTATTTTGCTCATGATATGTAAGAGGTTAAAACCACAGGCTCACACCCATAAAGAATCCCACAGCCAAATATTCCAAACCAATAAAGGACCATCTAAGGACTTTCAGAAATAGTAAATGCCTCTTGTAAGAAGCATAGCCAAAAGGGCACCAACCGCCTTATTCGGAGAGCGCCCCGATGAAAGTGTTTTTTCATAATCCAACTGTTTATAATCAACATTACTTCAAATCAACATTGATCTCAAGCGCGTTGTTCCCACATTTCACAAATAGGGTTAGCTTATTGAATGTTCTGCCAGTGCCACAGGGTGCAAGATTCAACGGGAAAGGAAGAAGATTGTTCATACCTCCACATAGCTGACAATCGAGTCGACATCCATGCCATTTTGCTCCTCAGCTGCTGAAACGGCTTCAACAACCATTCCAGTAGTGTCTTTGTTGCAGCTGAGACAGAAGAAATTTTAGGTTGTGGAACTCATATCAAACAGACATGGTTAAATATACAGAGTACACTGATTGCTTTGAAGCAAGAACACCCCCTTACTAGATTTGGCTGCTTTGCCCATAAAACGCTCAAAACAGTCCTTAACCGGCCATCCCCAAATCCCAGAGAAACTACCAAAATGCTTTACCCCAAGGCGAAGCTAAAAAACTACCTAGCCGCAAGTACCTTCGAAGAAAATCCATCTCAGAATATGAAAGATGTTAACCTAATATACTTTTTGACTTTTTTTGCTGGCTTTTACACTATCAATACTATTGTATATTTTGCAAAAGATAACACTAGCCTCATGGAACCGAGGTGCTCTCTTTTGTCAAACACATTTCTACCACACAAGATTTTGCAAAAGATAACCCCTTTTTTGGTATTCAAAGAGGGCCAATATGTAAGAAGTAAAAGCAAGGGATCAAGGGGAAAAGGAAAAGGCGGAAGAAAAGAACTAGAAGGAAAATATGGAAATTGCATAGTCGAACACCTCAGGTAGTAGGTACCCCTCATAGCACCTCATTATCAGCTAGGCGCTGCGCTGCCTCATGGAACCTGCTCATCTCACGGACACTGAGGCACTTTGGCTGGCGCCTCATGTGAGACGCGCCCCAGACTTGCTTGAAGCGCGCTTTTTTTAAACTACGATTGAGCTAAACAATGATATAGAGCGTGCAGTGCACTTAGGCATGACGCAATACGTGGCGATAAACTCACTTGACCTTATTTTGTTATGAACTGTTTAGAAGCTGCTTTCACTGCAACTAGGCTTATCATCATCTTCCTATTGATAACTGCAGGCACAAAGCTGCCAGTCTGCCACTATCACACTAAGAACTCCACCCTAGAAAAGAAACTCATGCTCTGTGGTTCATGGCCCATTAGTTCGGTTAGCTAGACCTCATTAAGTAATCTGAGCATCTAATATTTGATGGAAAGGCAAGAACTTTATCTTCAGTCTCACTGTCCAATGACACTTGAGTCAGGAAGTAAAAGTGACCAAGATTACTTAAGACTATCCCCATAAATAGGTTCAAATGCCAATCATACTCTCTATTGTCAGGACTACTCCCCTCTTCCTACAAGCAATACCTCGACACTCCATCCTCTAACTACTCTATACACATCGATACGTGGTGCTTTCAGAGCCCATTTTCATGACAGAGAATACATGACAAAAAAAAAATATCAAGCATTTTATGTTTCCAACACATGTAAGAGACAGAAAAAAAAAAAACAGTGAAAAAAAATGCAGCCCGGCCGCACAATGGCATCCCCGCAAGGTGAGGGTCCAGGAAAGGGTCCCACCACAAGGGTGTGTAGAGGGCAAGCCTTCCCTTGTTACTTTTTGGACAAGAGGCTCCTCCCAGGACTTGAACCCGTGACCTATCGATCACAGAACAACACCTCAAATAGAGCGTCAAGGCTCCACTTTAGTCAGGGAACTAACACTCATTACTTAAAAAGCAAAATTACTACTCTCTACTTCATATATTCGAGCACGGGGTAGTTGATGGAAATCACAGGAGCGGATGAATATCTCATATGGCCACAAGATATGTTAAGGGTTGTTAATAATACCTTGGACCATTTTTAGTATTACGGATGTCCTTAACAGGTTCTTCCTTGACATGATTTATCTGTGTGACAGGAATTACAGCCTGTACAGAAGGAGTCTGAATGTTAGCGGAAGTAGGAGCAGCAGCAGCAGCAGCAGCATATTGAGCGAGTTTTGCCTTGGGATTCCTTGATCTGGTACTGGAGCCTTGAAGTACAGGGCTTATGTTCCGCCATTTGTCCTGCACAAGCAACCCAATACAACATGGCCATGAATAACAATATTAAAACACAAATGTAAAGTGCATATAGGCAACTATAGAATCTAAATTCTAAAAATTTGGTGTATGAGTCACAACTCAAAGATTAACCTAGACAACCTTTAACTCCAAACAGAATCAAGGCAGTGCTTTTAACCTTCCCACATGTTAGTTTTTTTTATACAACAGTCGGAATATCATAAATGTTGAGACTTCAAGGGGTGTTGGCACGCCAAGAAACCCTGAGATCTTTTATCATAACAGAATATTAAAAATAAACCCAACTTAGTTCAAGGTACAAAAAGGCAAATTCCTTCAAGCAGATGTATTAGCCACAATGAAGCTCACGACACCCTATATGCTGAAATTTAAAATAGAGTGGCTCATGATAAAACAAGGACTTCTTCTCCATCCAAAGGCAGGCCAAAGCGACCAACCGTGAACTAGATCCAAAGTTACATCCCCTCCTATTTTTTTTTTTTTTTTCAAGCCAAGAAATTCTATATAAATTTTTCTTTTGACCTAACATGCATGTATCTTCTCAAAACCACTTACACTCTAGAGTCTCATTTTATTTCTACAATACACTCTCTCTGTATTATTTCCATCTTTCTGCTTCACCCCTCGATACACCACCTCGCTACCTATCCTACTCGACCCACCTACACCATACCTTTTGTTATCTGAAACTTCAAATTCCATTCTTTCACTACTCTCCGTTGTCGCAAAATCACAACTTTAGCTCCCACAAAACAGCAACTCCCACACTACAACAAAAACCCCTCCCCATTAAATCGAAATCTCACAAAAAGTTCGCAATAAAGACACTGCTCTATCTAAATTGCGACTTTTCGCAACCAAAGCCCTCAAAACCCTACCAATCAACTCAAAACCCTCTCCATCAGACCCACACAACCCTACACTTAACATCTACACTAATTCGACCAATTCACACAATCCTCGGAACTTCGAAATCCGAAAAATTTAACCTCAATTAACAGAACAACTCAATACAATAATCAACAAACACTAGAATTTCTGAAATCTTCATGCATTCAATTAAATTTAATGTAAATACACATACACATACACACACACACAACACAAAATTCATCATCAAAATTAAATGTAAAAGAAAAAGAAAACACAATCACAACACCAAATTCAAGCAAAAGCAACAATTTTGATATGAAATTAGACCAATTTACAACACAAGAAAATCACAACAAAAAAAAAAAAAAACAGCAAATTAAAAGAATTTAAAGAAAAGAAGAAGAAATTGGAGAGAGAAAGAGAGACCTTGAGGTCGATATTAGTACGATTACGAAAGTGAATATTAAGTTCGGGATCAGTTTCGATGTTCTTCCATTTTCCGACGCCGTGTTTGGCAATGCCTTTAATTAGGGCTTCTTCTTCTTCAGCTGTCCATTTCTGCTTCGGATTCCCCATTCTCTTTTTGCTTCTTTTTCTTGTATCTTCTTCTTCACTCTTCTTTTGGTTCTCTGAGTTTGTCGCCGCCAAACATGAACAACATTGTTTGGCGAGGGAACTCGGAGTTTTAGTTAGGTAGAAACAACTCTAGTGTTTTTTTTTTTTTGGCTACTCAATGTCTTATGTCTACTGCTGTTGCCTGTTTGTTGGCGTGGGCTTCTTTTTCAGCTATTGACTCAAAAATAGGTTATTCCGATATTACACTACTTCCAAAACAATAACAGGGAAATAAAAAAAGGATGATAGGTTCGCATCGTAATGTGTGATTGTGTATGTCTTGAGAGTCGAGTTAAGATACGACTTTGTTAACTTGTTTTGTGACGGGTTGTTCCAACGATACAATTTGTGTAAAAAAAATAATTCCCGAGGTTTTGGACAAATACACTTGATTTAATATGAGAGTAGAATTATTGGAAGTTTAATCTTGGTTTAGTCGTGAGAACTTCGTAAAATAAATTTTAACAAACTTGAAACTGTTCTAGTCTCGCACAAGATGAATATTGGAGTTAAACTATCATTGCAAAAAAAAGCATAGTATTATTCATGTATTCCTATTATTTGTTTTTTTTTCAAACTTGTACAACAACGATGAACAAGTTAGGGCATATCATCATACCCTCTCTCACACTTCCACGGCTTGCAACAAGCCAACCACATAAGATTCATTTACACCTCGGGAAAGAAAAATAAGATGATACCTCCTCCGTCCCATCTCAAACGCCTCATATTTCATTTTGTGACGTCCCACCTCAAACACCCCATCTATTTTGGACACATTTATCTCTCCTACTTTTATTAAATTATCACATTCTCTCTCACATTATCTCTCCTACTTTTATTAATCACCACCTTTTCTTTCCTCTCTTTTCCTAATATTACCCCACTCAACTTATTATATCAATTTTTCTTATTCCACTACAAATAACGCACGGGACGTTTGAGCTGGAACGGATGGAGTACTTTATAAGAATAAATAGTGTTCATCTTTTTCATGTTATACATCAGAGAAATTAAATTTAGTTTTCAAATTATGAAATAAGATCTGGTCAAGGCGAGTTATTGCGTTTCAGAAAATACTAGTTTATGTAAAATTGCACGGGTTGTTATATAATGTAGATAATAATTTGTTTGTATATAACATTTTTTTAATTATTCGAATAATTAATGGGTGCACATTAACGAAAAAAATTAGGAGAACAATGTGAAACTTGTCAAAATCTATTTATTAGTCACAAGTTCGCTTTTCAAGACCCGTAACCCGCTAATTTTGGGTTTAGAACATGCTATTTTGGAGTCATTGACCCATATTTTATGAGTAGTGTAAGTCGAAGATAACGTGAGAGAAAGAAATTTAGGCAGTAAAAGAAAGTTATATGATATTAGTAATGACTCATTCTTGTATTATAATTTGCTGTATTTTATACTCAGACAATATGACCTAAAAAAAAGTAAAAATAAAAAATAAAAAATAGTTGATGTACATGAAAAAAAGAAGAATATATAACGTTAGACATGTCAAAGTTATTTCTTTTTTAGTTGTGAACTCAATTTTATGACCCTTGCCCACTATTTTTGGGTCATCAACCTGTTTTATATGACCTCTGAGGCAATGAGTCATATAAACCCAAATTTGATTTAACACATATATTTAGGGTCAAATTTGATTCAACCCCTTGATTTGTAATTGAGTTAAGACGAAAATAATCCAAAACGGGTTAGAAGAACATACACAATTAGTCTAAAAATTCAAAAACTATATCTACGTTTAGTTTTCGTTTAAAGGACACATGTTGGATGAACGCCTCCCTTTTGTTCCCTCTGATCGATACGCGATAGTAAGAAAACCAATTGACCGCCCTTTAGCTTTGGTGTAATGGTAAGTAAGTGTTCCAATATCAATTCTAATTTCAATCACAATTTTTAATCGGTTTAAAATTTGTTGTACTATTCTTAATACTTCAAATGCAGCTCTTTCTTTTCCCGTTTTTTATTGGAATTGTTCATAAACTGCTTTTGTAGGCCATGAACCCGCTTCTTGTAGGCTATGATCTCGCTTTTCAAGACCCATGGTCCTTTCGACTTGAACCCGCGGCCAATTTTCGTACTAATTATACTACTATCTAGTTTATTGGCCCGTGCAAAATTGCACGGGTTGTTATATGAACTTGATTATAATTCTATTTTATTACTCATATTTAACACAAAATAGTAGGACTGTAAAAAACTTAACCGACCAGATATGGACCCGTTGTTCAAGGTTAATACCCATTTTTTTCCTAATCAAGTTTCGGCCATAGATAACTCGAACCCGTTGTGACCAGTTTTCTTTTGGGTTAAACATGAGATGGCTCGTTGTCCCAGTTTTTCTAAAATTAAGACGAAAAGAAACGTGTTTAATTCGGTATCATCTTAGAGAAGTTATGTTTTATTCAATGAAAACAATTTAATAAGTATAGCAAATTTATTTCAGTACTTTATATTTATGTACTAATTACAATTTATAACCCGTGACCCGCTATTTTCGAGTCCCATTTTTGTGAACTGTAATTCATATTAACCCGACTACTTTTTAACACATTTTTTTTTAACTCTGACCCCACCCGTTGACCCGTATTTTAAGTTAAAACGAAACAAACCCAAGACGTGTTATTTCCTAATATATTGCGCCTATATATATTACTTCCTAAATTATCTCCAAAAATAAAAATGATTTGATATGATTCAGATTATCTCGTCCAAAGTTGTTTCCGAAATTATCTCCTAAAATCCCAAATCCTTTATATATAACTTTGTTAATAGAAAATATCAAAACAATCAGTTGTCTTGGTGGTTGAAGTGTTAGAATTGTAACTCTGAGGTTACAGGTTCAAACCTTCACAAGCTCGTTTTTTATGTAGTCAAACACATGGGGTGGCTATTGGTTAAATAGTATACTGTGTGTACATGTCAGCGATGATATCATCAGTGACATCATATATGACGTGGCTTTATGTAGTGCAGGTATTCCGTTGACTATTAGTAGTATAACTAGTTTATTGGCCCATGCAAAATTGCACGAGTTGTTATATGAACTTGGTTATAACTCTATTTTATTACTCATAATTAACATAAAATATTAGAACTGTAAAAAACTTAACCGACCTGTGACTAGTTGTTCAAGGTTAATACCCATTTTTTTCATGAACCAGTTCTGACCATAGATAACTCGAACCCGTTTTGACGAGTAATCTTTTGGGTTAAACTTGAGATGGCCCGCTGTCCCAGTTTTTCTAAAATTAAGACGAAAAGAAACGTGTTTAATTTGGTATTATCTTAGAGAAGTTAAGTTTGATTCAATGAAAACAATTTAATAAGTATAGCGAATTTATTTCAATACTTTATGTTTATGTATGGATTACAATTTATGACCCGTGACCCTCTATTTTTGGGTCCCGTTTTTGTGAATTGTAATTCATATTAACCCCGACTACTTTTTAACACACTTTTTTTTTTAAATCTGACCCCACCCGTTGACCCGTATTTTGAGTTAAACGAAACAAACCCAAGATGTGTTATTTCCTAATATATTGCGCCTATATATATAACTTCCTAAATTACCTCCAAAATAAAATGATTTGATATGATTTAGATTATCTCGTCCAAAGTTGTTTCCGAAATTATCTCCTAAAATTTCAAATCCTTTATTTATAACTTTGTTAATAGAAAGTATCAAAACAATCAGTTGTCTTGGTGGTTGAAGTGTTAGAATTGTAACTCTGAGGTTACAGGTTCAAACCTTCACAACCTCATTTTTTATGTAATCAAACACACGGGGTGGCTATTGGTCAAATAATATACTGTGTGTACATGTCAGCGATGATATCATCAGTGACATCATCTATGACGTGCCTTTATGTAGTGCAGGTATTCTGTTGGCTATTAGTAGTATAACTAGTTTATTGGCCTGTGCAAAATTGCACGGGTTGTTAAGGCTGATTCATTTGATATAACACCAAGAAATTTGTCTGAGACAGAAATCTAACATACGGACCTTTAGTTGTTTTTCTCGCAGATCTTTAGCTGAAATTTGGAGAATTTCATAGGCTTGCGACTCCCATATAATAAAAGTTGAATTCGCAGAACGGTCAATGACCTTACTCTTAATTTGTACCTGGTAGTTATTTTACATCAAATTAAAATTATTATTGATAATTAAATTAGTATTTGGCTCGATAAAAGTTTATTAATAATTTACAACAAATCACCTTGGCACAACATACTGGCATTCTCCTTTGCATTCTTCACACAACCATTTCCCGTCATCATCTTGCTCAACTCCATGGTTGTGCTTTTTGCAAGCATTCCAAAACCATTTGTATCTATTGTCAAACCCTATGATAGTGGCTAATGTCACATAGTGACCCTCCTACAGAAGATCAAAGTGTCGCGAAAATCTCGAAATTATAAAACTTTTAGGTTTTTAAGATTACAAATTATGATAAATTACAAAAAATATATGTTCCAGAGTACCTGTTCAGTTTCACGTATCTCATCTAAAGTCCTTCTGAGAGATACATCCAGAAAGTCATCTATTAACTAAAATCTTATTATCTCGAACCATTTATCATTTCGTGAACTCTCTCTAAACTCTTAAAAAATCATCTTTTAATATATACATCAGATTAGATTTGATATTCCCATACATTCGTACTAATCAAAATATTGTTTTTAAATTTTTCGTTGGATGACTGTACTGTCGACTAATGCATTTCTATCAATCATATTTACAAATGGAGCTCATTTTAAATTAAATTTCAAAATAGATTTAACGATATATGTGCTATAATATTCAAATTTACAAAGTCAAAGTAATGACTTATTATGTCGTGCCACATTTAAATAACATTTAAATCACAGTTTTATGTAAGTTTAGAATCTACCTAATAACACTTGCAAGAATCCCTCATTTTTTAGAATCTCTCGCACTTATCTTTTTTTTGGGACTTTTTAAACTTTTCAAAAAAAAAAAAAAACACTCTACTAAATTTATAATTGAAATATTTTTTTTTTTCATTTTTTTGTTGACTATTGACTAATGCATTTCTATCAAACATATGTACAAATGGTACTCATTTTAGATTAAATTTCAAAATAGGTTTAATGAGATATACATTGTAACAACCTCATATACGAAATGAACGCTATAACCAATTATTTTGTATGACATTTAAGTTTAAATAACTTTTAATTTGCAATTTTAAGAAAGTTTGGACTCTCTCTAGGCAAATTACCTCTTGTTAGAATCTCTCAAATTTTGGACTCTAGAGAAAAACCTCTTTTAAATTCTCATAAACCTTGTTTTGGTTTTATGAGAAATTTATTTCCATTTGTAAACGCACTCAATGCATTTACAAAATTCCTTTTAATAATTAAGCATTACATATCGGCGGAAAAAAAAATATAAGTGGATCTCAAATTAAAATACATTACAAAACAAATCTAATGACATATGTTTCAAAATTTTCTGATACACATTAACCAATGTTATGAGCGATTGTATCATGTTTATATTAGATAGCTTGATGCAAGAGCCTCACGAAAATGGGATAATCTATGTGAATTGTTAATAAATTACCGTGGGAATTTTTCATTTTTTGAACTCTCTCATTGTTTCTCATTTGTTGGACTCTCTCTACCTTCTTCATAAAACCCTCTTTTATATATATACATCATACTAGAAATTATCTCGTGCTTCGCACGAACACGGTGTATTTTTTTAATTTCAGTAAATGAAGAATTAAAAGTAGATTTCTGTAAATGAAGAAATATAAGGCCACTTTTTAAAAAGCTAAAATCATGAGTTTTAATATCCAACTAGTTTACTACTCGAGTTACGCCCGAAATAAATTTTATCATTTTTGTTCTTTGTAAATAAATAGTTTTATCAATAAATTTTATCGTTTTTAAAACTTTCACTTTCATATAGATGAGTGATTCCAGTTCAAATAAGTAATAAGGAAGGTACATTATAATAAGGTAATAATGAAATCAATTGATATTAAATATTGATTTTTTTTATAATAAAAAAATATTGTGAATTTTTCAATCGTTTGATATGAAAAAGGTCACTATATATCACCATGGATGGAATGTCCATCTACATCCTTTACCAAAGAAGACATTTTAAATGATTTTTTAAGTGAAAATCAAAGAGACATGCCACGTGGCAAGGTAGACGGGCTAGTTTACTACTCAGGCTACGCCCGAAATAATTTTTATCATTTTTATTTCTTGTAAATAAATAACGAATGATTATGCATTAGATGTACCATAATGTTAACGTACTAAATCTTCACAAAGAGAACAAATATATATATATATATATATATATATATATATATATATATATATATATATATATATATATATATATATATATATATATATATATATAATAATGTAAGTCTATAATGTGGTAAAGAGTACATCAATTTATAGCAAGCATTTGCTTTTTTTTTTTTTGTTTTTTAATTTTGACGATTAAAGGTATGGAAAATGACACTAATATATCACCATGGATGGAATGTCCATGTACACTCTTTACCATAAAGGCTTTTTAATTTAATTGAATTCAAAAGAGACATGTCACGTGGCATGGGGGATGGCCTAACTGAAACCGGTGAACGTGGTCGTTGCCTCTAACACAACTTTCAATATATAGTATAAGGTTGGTTGTACTTAAAAATAAGAAATAACTAAGAAGATATTTAAGCCGAAAGTTGACCTTACGAATAAGAAATATATTGAATGTCTTGAACCTCTTGCCATTAGCACAAACCCATAGCTCACATGTAACAGACATTGGGAAAAATAACAGTCATCCTTATATTGACGGCCAAAGTGCTAGCATTGCTTAGTTACTTTTTGACAACAGTCTACAACTCCAAACCAGTAAGTTCAGTACCATTAGTGGCCAGAACGTTATACCACCATAGTGGCAAAATTCTCACTTTATGCTTGAAGCAAATAATCAATAAATTCCCTAGACCTCAAGTTAACAAAAATCAAATAAAGAACATAAAGAAAATAGCATGTACTCATTATCCCGGTGTTCGGATCATTTTATTTCACGTTCAAATCTTGTATCTTTCCATTTAAATTTAGACCTAGCCTGCCATGTGACAATGTAAATAACACTCACTTTCTTGACACACTTAAATAAAATTTGTTAATAAACCCAAAACAAACTCCGGAATTTTAGTGGTGCCGGACAATTCAAAAACCCGAATATTAGAAGATCTCGGATACCAAGTATCAAATATTTAAATGGTCTAAAGTGGTTTTATTACATCTGTACTCTTTTTACAATAATCTGAAATCTTATAAAATGACATAATTTAAGTCTATTATATGGTATAGAAACGAAACATTTAGATTTACTGGATTGTAACCAATTCCTAAAAGTGGTCATCACACCCTATAAAACTTGTACATGTTAGTAGTTTGCCGATATATTAGTTGTTCTAAAAAAACATGTTCGGCAAACTTAGCTGTCGAAAAAATGATACTAGGACAAACATGCAAAAAGTAAGTTAAGGAGTAAATGTGGAATAAAAAAAGAAAATATTATTTCAAGTGTGTTTTATAGTACATTAGCCATTTAGCGTTTTGACTAGACTAATGCTAATGTACGTGTTTCGCAACCTTTGTTTTGAGTAGCATCTATCTATCTATCTATTTATATCTTTTAATAAAGTCGTGTCATAAATCTGCATGTCAGCAATCATTTAACACGTCAGTATGCCCATTGGTTGTAACACCCCGTATTTTTGGGAAGTTAAATAATTAAGGGTGTTACATTTTATAATGTAATGGAGGGTTTTATTAAGGTTTAATTGAAATTCAATTGAGTTCTTATGGGATTTCTGATTATAGAATTACACAAGAGGATTCGTTAGCCATTCGGATTTGGATCGGGTTTGTGGATCACGCAACCCATCAAATTAGCTAGGTCCAAACCCGAGTCTACCCTAATACCCATTTATGAAAAAAATAAAGAAAACCCTAACTCCCCTTGACAGTCATTCGGCCCCCCCTCTTCTCTTTCTCTCTCATTCTCTTAGCCTCCACCCGCAGAAAATTACCAGCACCACTGTGTCAACTTAAAACACACACAACTCCCACATACGAACTCTTATAAGGACGTGGTTGGTGGCGTTGGAACCACATTTTGCGATACGAATCCAAAGACATATAGATCGTACCAAGATTCCATAGGATGCTCCCTGTAGAGGTGTTTTAGTGGAACTGTGTCTATTTACCCGAGAACTGTTCCGCTCCCTCGGTATCTTGACGATTCCCGTTGACTCATAAAGTATTTTGGGACGATATTTTATGGCGATGTTCCTAACTCTAGTTGTAACAACATATCCAAAATTGGTAAGCCCTGTATTTGTATATCAAAAGTTATATCAGAATTCGTGGGTAAACCCTAATTCATGTTTATGGTTCAGTGTGAGGTTGATTCCCGTTGATCCGCTTGGAGTTTGTGGACGAAATTTGGAGGGGACGTTCCTGACATAACTTTTTATGACATACTCAAATTTGGTGGTCATCCGATGTCGGAGGTATACGTTATTCATGTTTATTTACTACTGTCTCCTTTTGGATTCGTGTTAGATTGATGTTAATTGTGAGAATTATGACTTATGGATTCACCTTGTGAGTTAGGGGATTATCTTTTGAGTTATGAGATTGCATTGGGGGTATTGGGTCAAGTTGATACAACACAAAAGTAATTCTTGTTGGTTATTGTGTAACTTAGATTGTGGATTCAAAGAGATGACCTTTGTGGACTTTGAGAAGTGTAACTAGAGGAAACTTGTCAATTGAAGGTAAGAACGTTGATCTCATAAGCTTGAGCTTCACTCTGTATCCTGATAATCTTTCACGTCCATCCTTATTTCGACTTATTGCATATTCTCTATTTTGACTATCTTTGACTATTAATATCGATTCGCTGTTTGGATCATCCATTGAGCTTCTATTGATTTCCTACATTGACTATCTTGTTGATCATCTATTGATATTCTTGTTCCGGCTTTGGCCGTTTATAAATCAAGCTACTATGCGCGAATAACGTACCTAAAACGGATTAAAGACGTGTCTATATATATATATATATATATATATATATATATATATATATATATATATATATACTATAACAATACGTACATAATGATGTTTAAACCACCTAGAGCGATTAACCTCTGATCAAGGTATATGTAGCTAGGCCGGAGATCAGCTACCGGTCTCCTAAATGACTTCCTCTTAGGGACTGTGCGTCCTACCGTCCCCCTAGGAGGGGTGTGCACACTCGGGTCTTTAGGATCGTTTCATTCTCGATGCTCTAGTGTTGGATCGGCTTGGGGTAGGACCCTTGCGCAAATAAATTACTTAAAGAAAGATAAACAAAGATTATTGTGGTGATGAATACCACGTGCGCGCTCTACACGACTCGTGTCTTGGGTTCACGAGCCGTGTCCGTTGTTACATTGTATTTTCGAGCTCACTGACTTGAGCACGACTCGTGTCAGGCCCCGTTTCAGGCTCTTGCCTCCTTTGCGTAGCTTTGTCTATTCTTTGTTAGCTACGCGCCAGTAAGGCGCGTATCTTAATTCTTTTGTGTCGCTTAAATGTCTTACTCAGCCTGTGCTGACGTTCTTTGTTTTGGGTTGTGTGCCTACCCTATTCTGGGGCCTGTGTCATCCTTTTGGTGGCGCAGTTGACAGGTTTGCAGATTGAGATGCATTGTATGTTTGAAGCGTCATTGCATGTTGGGCGTTTCGATGAGTCGTCACATATTTGCATTGGGGACGATTTGTAGTTTATCTTTTGGTTTAATTCCCGATTTGTAGATTCAGCTAGAAGTCTTCCGCTGTCATTTGTCCTTCTTGTTTTAAATTAGCCTTGTCGTTGACTTGGCAGTCAATGGCGGCATAACAATCCTTTATTTTTGTATTTAAAGATAGCGAAAATTTAGGGTTGTTACATTGGTAGATCAACCAAAAATGTGTGAGGCAGGATTTGAACCATTGACCTCTTAGTTACTTATTCATCACATTACTAGTGTGCTAACTGTTACTTCATGCATATTTTTACAACTCATACTATAAAAATGAAAGAACCAGTCCAAATGAATTGAGATAACCAAATCTTTTATTTTTGAAAAATTTGACGAATTATGGAAGTAAATATGACATTAATGACAGTATACATCAGCTTCCAATATATTGGATCTTCCATATTCCATCTCTGAGTATGAACATATTATATATGTGGTTGTGAATTTAATTTAAAAAAATACAGGACACTCATACGACCCGTCTATCTATCTATATCTTTTAATAAAGCCGTGTCATTGAACTGATTTGGCACGACTTTAATAAACTATCGACATGCCAGCAAAAAATAATCAAAACGGGAAATGATAATAATAATTCACCCCTGAATCTGACTGTGGCCCGTCTCTACTTTCTTTCTTCTCCTTACCACTTCCTCATAGAAGTTGTAAATGTTGTTGTTGTTCTTCTCTTTGTACCAATTTTTTTTTTTTTTTGAAAGATTTTAGTTATGCATGTGATTGTCTTTTACCCTCACACTGTTATTGAGTATTACTTTGTCATTACTCACTTACAAACATCAATCAATCAATCAATCAATACATAATAATAAAGAAGGGATTTTTCAGGGGCCTACGTCGAAAGTTGAGGTTTTGGAGCTCATAGAGAGAGTCCAACAATTGTAGGATTGTAGAAATTTAGGTAAAGTTAAAATTGGGAATTTGTATAAGCTTAGGAGAGTGCATTGTTTTGTTTAAATAAATATTATTGTTTTGTTTTGTATTTTTTTTATGTTGTTTTTTTGTGCTTTACTATTATTGTAGTAGTAGTCGTAGTAGTAGTGGTAGTGGTAGTAGTATATTAGTAGTAGTAGTAGTATATCAGTAGTCGTAGTAGTAGTGGTAGTGGTAGTAGTATATCAGTAGTAGTAGTAGTAGTAGTAGTAGTAGTAGTAGTAGTAGTAGTATAGTAGGAGTAGCAGTAGGAGTAGGAGTAGGAGTATAATTAGTAGTAGTTGTCCAAAACAAAAAATTATTTGCATTAGATAATAGATAATTGGAGAATAGTAATAGTAGTAGTATTTAGCTAATGGTCAATTTTCGGCATCATATTCGTAGTTAGCGCATTCATCATACTCACTAGCATCAATATCAATATCGTCACTAGGTTCAATAGTAAAAGGGCATAGCATTTTAATCAAATTTTTATGTATGAACTTGAATTATAGTTAGTCGGTCACCCGTTATAGTAATAATAAGATTTTTAGTTGAAGTAGTATCAATAGTACTCCTGTAGTAGTTGTTGTGGATTTTTTTGTAGTAGGATAAATATATTCTAACCTATTGTTCTATGGTATATTATGTTTTTATAGTAGGAGAGTATTCTTGCCTAATTCTCTATTATATAATGTGTTTGCTCCCAAACTTTCTACGTACGTGTCTAAAATGTGCTTAATGATTTCATTTGTTGCTTAGCGTAGTAAAAAAGTTTCCTTTTTTACCATCATTATTTTGGTTGCGAAATACTAATTACCATTTCCCAAATTACCTAATATATATTAGATTTGATATACATTAGTTTTGAAATTGATATAAGCTTTGATCCCACAACTCCTACATGCACAAGCCAATTTTGCCTGTATATTTCGATATATGATAATATTTGAGAACCAAAAATATATAGTTTGTAAAGCATTGGTCTAGGATAGCTAATTTATAGCTTTGGTGTTGCTACAAATTTTAGTAAAAAAACAAAAAAAAAAAGTTAAATAGAGCTATCATATGCACTAGCTAATTAATTAGCAGCCCACAAGAACTAAGCTAGGTCTATTGGGATCGAACCCTTTTTCTTGATTTATGGTCAGCAGTAACTATTTCAATTAGTGTTCCTATAATCAAAAGAAAAAAAATATAAAACAATCCTACCCTAGGAATAGTTTATTCATGTATACTACTACTTCTATTAGTAGATCTAATGGCTAATATCCTAAACTTTATTATATCTAGATACAAACAAGTCCTACAACAAATAAAACATATGCTACTAAGAGAGATCATAATCATAAAATTTAAGACCCCTACTAATTCTTTTGAACGTACTTAGGATTTCTTTGGGAAAGTATATACTTTTTTTTTTTTTCAAAATCTGATATGTAAACTTTAGAAACAGTCTCATGAATTAACAAACAATCCAAATCAAACATTATAAGGTTACAACCATTATACGACTTATCATATTTTTCAGATTTAGTGATATCTCCAAAACTATATGTCTTTCATTTATTACGAAATCCTAGCTTAATTACGAACTTGCTATAGTCATCACTTAAGCTAATTAAGGTGATGTCTTATGATATTAGATCACATTAGTGTATGACTGACAATGCAAATCGGGCACAAAAATACAATTTCCTTTGACTACTTGAGAAAATTTGCATGTGATCAGTTAAATGAAAATCTTACACTTAATATGTAAATTCAAGAAAATGTCTTACAAAACTTTTTCAACAATAAACAAAATTAATACTACAATATCAATTTTGTTAGAAGATCATATCATCATTACAAAGTTTGAGCTTTATAAAAATATGAGTGTTACAAATAAGTCAATTCATAAGTCTCACGGTTCCAATAAATTATTATTTGTTCGATTACAATCAAATATGTAATGCAAATTGTTCTTCAATAAGTTAAGAGTTGAACAAACCACATAAGTAATCAGATATAAATTTTTTTATAATATTCATTATTACAAATTGTATTTGACTTTAACAAGTATATATATACCAATAAAAAAATTTGTCAACGAGATCAAATAGTAAATAATTTTTTTAAAGGGTAAATTAAAATATTAAATTAGAGTTTAAACCTAAAATCCGTGCAATTGGAAATTTGTATAAGATTAGGAGATGAACAATTGCACCTTTAGGTTACCATATAAATAATAAATATAAATCAATACATACTACATCCATCTACATCTACCCTCAGCCAATCATAGGAACCTAATCCTAACTAAATACAGAATATGTGCTCATATATATTGGACCTAACAATTTAGTTAATTTACCTACACATCTACACTTTTGCGTTTCTTTTAGTACACATGCGGGTAAAAACTGTACTATTCGACTTTGAAATCACATAACCTATTCGTTAGTAAGTCAGCTTATGCATATGACCAGTTGCGTGCGTTAAGACTACTGTTTTCTTACCCAATTAACAAGAGATGCAAGTAGATCCACTCCTACTCAAATAGTATAATTATCAAAACATGCCCTATATTATCATCTTAATAAGACTAAGACCACTAATAATAGGTTAGGATTAGCAAGGATTATAAGATAATAGTGTTATGGTAGACTACTTTTTAAAGGTAAATATACTCTAATCCTACTAAAAAAAATTAAATGGAGCTCAATATTATCTATTCTAATCCTAATCATAAATAGAGCTAATTATTTGTTCGTATCCTACAAAAAAAAAAAATCTATTCTAATCCTACTCGATAAAAAAGGTCATTATTTATTGTGATCCTAATACTCAAAATGCATGATACGGACACATATAGTAAGATAATAATAAGATTTAAAATACATGAGTGACTCAATTACTCTGATGATGATTCTCACCTGTTAAGAGTTTATAAAAAGGTCACATGATTTTTTTTATGAGTAGATCAATTACAAATTTTCAAATCTTTTTCTAAATTTTGGTTAAATAATGGAGAATATATATAGTACAAGTTTAAACAATTAAGTAGATCGTAAATGTCTTTAATGAGAGTTTATCGTTTATACTAATCTCATTGAAAATAGGCTAATTCAAAAGTTAGAAAATAGTAGATCATTTTCACTCTCTTAATAAAGTTAAACTTTAAGTGCATAAATTATCATTAAATTAACATCACATCATTCAAATGAACTTGCATAACAATTGGGTAGTGAAACTAGCCTAATCCAAAAGCTAGACAATAGTAGATAATTTTTACTCACTTAATAAAGTTAAACATTAAGTGCAGATCAGAGTCTATCATTAAATTAACATCACCTCATTCAAATTAACATGCATAAAAATTAGATAGTGAAAATAGGCTAATCCAAAAGCTAGATAATAGTATATTATTTTCACTCTCTTAATATATTAAACATTAATTGCATAATTTATCATTAAATTAACCTCACGTATTCACGTCAAATTAAACATGTGATATAAATAGTGACATTTTTTTTTTGCGTAAACAACAATGAACTTCTATTACGTGAAACATATATATCCCCTTCTCTACGTACATATACATAGCTGATTCTTTACCAATTTTCATTTAATTCTCAATCTATTTATTGCTCAATATTGTCACTTACAATCTAATTGAATTGCTTCATCATTGTAGTAGTAGAATTACGTATGTATGTAGTTGTAGTAGGGGCAGAAGTTGTATTAGTAGGAGCAGGAGTAGGAGTAGGAGTATTGTAGGAGTATTAGTAGTAAAATTAATACTAAGAGTTGTAGTAGAGGAGCAAGAGTACGTAGTAGGAGTACAGTAGGGGTAGTATTAGTAACAATAGGAGTGTAATGGATTTGTTCAGGATTGTAGTCTACCATAGTATACATTAGGATTCACTTTTCGTTCATACTTTATTGGTGTTGTATGTATGAAGTACACACGCAAGTACGCAACAATGTCAAGTAGCATGTACAAATTTAAGGATTCTTTCGGGGGTGGCGGTTTTACTTAGGTGAAACCGCCACCCCCCATGGTGGTTTCACAATTGCCCAAGATATCCCCTACAACCTCATAACTACTGTTCAAGACACTTAAAACCGCCAGAGGCACTGACGGTTTTGTCCCGAATCTGAAATGAGGTGACGTGCACCCCATAAGATTGAACATTTTTTAATCAAACTCATTTTATTTAATTATTTATTTTTTAAGCCCTATTTTGAAAAAAAATTCGTCAAAGTAAACATGTGAATCTTTTTCTTTTTAATTCATTTTTCCTCTTCTCTAAGTAATTTTCGTCTTTAATTACAAACTATCATAATATGCTTTAATAATTACTAATCTTTTTTAGATAATCTTTATTACTATAATTAGGATTTTGTTTGTGTGTTTCAAGTACCAAATTATTATCGAGATATATAATGAAACGAGAATAATTAATTACTCAGAGAATAATTAGTTTATCTATTCGTTATTAGAAGTTGATTGTGTAAACAACGTTCTCTTATTGAATCTTACTTGCTTTCTGAACTATGAATAGTGATCATGGTTGTGAAAATTAAAGGTAAAGTCTATTTTTATACCATTAGTCATAGTCAAATACTAAAAGTTATGTTGTAATAAAATATAAGTTTTAGAGTACAAATAATTGTTTTTTTCTTAAACGAAATAATAAGATAAATCAAAGTATATTCAATTTAAGTTTAAATCTCGAGTCCGTGCAACGCACATGCATTCAACTAGTATTATATTATTAAAGGAGGCATTTTTAGAGCTCCCACAACGATTGAAACATTTTAGAATGTCCAATTTTCCATATTATATGTATTAAAAAGTTATATTTAAATCCTATATATGGTAAGGGACCAAATAATTTAATGTGAATTGTACATGATATTTATTTTTAAATCTTATGTATGGTAAGTGAGCAAAAAATTAGCTAATTATTGTAGGAGATTAAAAACTGTTTATGGTATATTCTAATACTATCCCAATTTTTATTTCCATAAGCTTATTATTGTAGGAGATTAGAAAAGGTTATGGTATATTCTAATACTACCCCAAGTTCTTATTATTTGAAATATTGTAGGAGATTATACCTTATTTCCTACTACAATATAAGTTGTCATCACCGAGCATATGAACATGTGTTTACATGTCTTTTTATTATTGTAGCAGATTAGAAAAGGTTATGTACATGTTTTTATGCGTAGAATTGTCTAGCTAAACATATGTGCATGCTTTTATTTATAATTATATATATATTATTTGTGTTGTTACTCAAGTTTCTTTAATTGTTTTATAATATGGGTGCATGATCTGAACACTATACATGATAAAGGTGAAAGTGTGTAATTCAGGCTGTAGATGAAGATTTATGCCGGGTCATATATACTTAGCTGGCTACAATAAGCTGCTAAGGCCTGATCATGATTTAACAACATACATCTGCAGGTCTAAAATTGTGATCGACAGGATGGATCAAGCCTAGAGGTGGCAATCGGGTGGGACGAGTCGGGTTTGGGTCGGATGGTTTCGGGTCCGGGTCATTATAGTGTCGAATTGATTCGGGTCATGTAAATTTTCGGACCGAGTCGGGTTGGATCGGGTCAGGTCGGGTCGAGGCGACTATCGGAACTCAGATCAAATCGGGTTGGTAAATCATGATGTATGTTGTTAAATCATGATCAGGCCTGCCACACCCGTAGAAGAAGTACGAGTCCACTTCATAAATCCAAGGACTATCCATCTTAAAACCAATTGGCAATAGGAGTAATTCCTTTATTTATATACTGTACATATATATAAACTCTCTCCTCTTTTTTCAATGTGGGACACTCACACGTGGAGCTCACTTTAACATATGTACCATACGATGTGGGATGAAAACTACTTTCTTCAAAGCGCTAAATTACTACTCCATATAATCTTGCTTCATTGGTTGTGTGGGACAATCTTTGATTTTGCGGCAAAAAATATGAGTGGTCGAAAATTATCCCACATCGTTGAATTATGGCCAAGTAGAGTATAATTCTTCTTATAAAAACTTTAAGCTGACTTGACGATGTATACTCCAGTTAAAGAAATAGAGTATACCACATTACTCTCGAGGACAAATTATAATATCAAGAACTTATTAGTATTGCTCGAAAGTTTCAAATTATTAACACCAGTCTTTCTTTCTTTAATAAAACAAAAATTTAAGAAGATATTAGGCTGATACTATAAGGTGTCTCGATGTAAAATGTATTTGTATATGTTAGATTGATAGTTAAGTACTTAATTTGAGTGTGAGTACTCCAGTTACAATAAATGTCCCACATTGTTCTTGGAGGATCATTTGAGTGTGAGGAACTTATTAATATAGGTTGAATTTTTTTTTCCGATTCTAGATAGTTCTTAAGTTGTTAGGTTACTAATTAAGTAATTAATTAGAACAATCAACTGCTAATAAGTTTCCATAAAAATTAATACGTTCGTTCTTTTTTTTGTTAAGTATACGAACTAATAATCACGATAATTTACCATCTTCATGATTTTTTTATAATGTGGGACGAACACAATTTTTCATATAATACCAAAGATACTCTACCCTTACTTTCTCAACAATATGGGACACTTTTCAATCTTAGCAAAAAAAAAAAAAAAAAAAAAGAGTGGTCGAAAACTGTCCCACATTTTTGAATCTTGCCCAAGTGGATTATACCTCCCGTTATAAAACTCTAAACAGACTAGGAAATGTATACTCCAATTATAAGAAATGTCTCACATTACTCATGGAGGACAAATTATAGTGTAAGAAACTTATTACTATACTTTGAATTTGTTTCAATTTTATTTACGACTGACTGGTAGGTTACTAAGAAATAAGATTGATCTACTAATAACTATAAACCATCACCTATGCCTGTCACCAAACTAGGCTCATAGTAGACCGTTTTCACCATCTTTATAAAGTTAAATCCCATCCCGGAAGTGTATGTACTCCTCTAGTCTTATTTAAATGTCTCACTCCCTTTAATACATCTTTTAAGGACAAATAATAAATAGTTTTTAGTGATTCATTTAACAAATACAATATATTTTAAAGCTAAAATATTAGTGTTGGGGTGAGTTCGACTTCGAGATAGATTGAGGGTTGTGTCTCAAACATGCGCAGACAACACACTGTCAAGGGGGCCCGGTTTTACCCAGGCGACGCCCCTCCGACGGTCAAGTCAGTGCCAGGTGCGGTCGAAGATGGGGTGTCGGGACTCACTTAGCACTAATATAGCAATAAGTTTGTCAGAAATTGATAAAATGTAATTAGAATGAACCTGAATTTGTAATAAATGGGGGGGGGGGTATTTATAGTGAAGTGAGTACTCCTAAGGAAGAATCCTAGGGGCCCCCCCTTCATCTTGACCCTTCATTCCCATGATCATCCAATGGTTGAGATTATCCTGAACTTTATGGGCATCACATGGGCTTTTCAAGGACTTGTGCCTCTATTTCTAAGGGCTGTGACCTCATTTATAAAATGAATCCCAACAATTAGGAACAATCTATCGTACTCTTACTCATTATAGTATAAATCCCGAGCTACAATACTGAGATACACATTTATTAACATAATAAGATAACAAAACATGTATGATTCAACTATTTTAAAAATCAATTAGCACAACATATAATCGATCATCCATTTCAATTTTTTTATAATGTTTCACAGAAATTAGGACTCGTGCAACGCACGAGCATTCAACTAGTTATTATTATTACAAGCCTAATGTAAGACTACCTATTTTGTGATTTTCATACCTTATCACTTATACTTTCCTTTTTATATTTCTTAAATACAACCTTTACGAATCTAATAACTTTATTTTGCCCCTATGAATCCAATTAGTTTCTTGTTAAATTAAATATATAAAACTCACCTAAAAAAATGTCACATGTTCCAGGGAATATATACATAGCACTATGTATGGCACATATTCATAATCTAGTTTTAATAATTTATAGCCGAACGACAGAAGTATTTAGTGGGATGAGCAATAGAGAGATGATTGCATGGATGACAAACTAGAGTTTGTTCCTACAAATATGGTTGCATGGATGACAAACAAACCATGATTTTGCAATAGATGAACTCTATATTTGGATTTTTATTGACAACCCCAATGTAGAAAGACATCTATTACTTTTGCTCTAAAGATCGCCTTTTAACATTTAATCACTATTTATTCCCGCATTAATCCACTACTCATTCACACACACAATGACACACACCACGTTGCCATCATCTTGTAAATGACAGTTAGCCACCTAATCTAACAACCCAACACAAAACTCCCCTCTCTTTTCCCCGCGCCCTATCCAGAATTTCCGAACAACGCATTTTCCCTGACCACTCGTACAAATTAAATAAAAAAAATCCCCAATTCTCCCAACAACAACAACAACAACAACATTTACAACTTCCATGGCGGAAATTTTAATTCACCAACCATTTTTACCGTCGCTGTTTCTTATACCACAGTAAAATAATATTCACCACTTTCCAACTCGACATTTTCGGTACCGTATTTCGGAAGCTACTACCAGTAATTAAATGGAGTGTTGCTGTTCTTCTCTCGGACTCGGACCGCCGAAATTCGCGGCAATGTCGCTCTCACAGACTAAAATTATGGCGCCGATTTCGCAACGCCGAAATGCGGAGTCCTTGTGGTTGAATTGTCGGTATAATTGTTGTAATATTAGTAGTAGTAGTAGTAGTGTTAAGAAGAAGATGTGGAGGTGTAAGAGTAGTAGTGAGAGTAGTTGCGTAATCACTACGGAAGATTTCGCCGACGAAGAGGATTTTACGAAAGCTGGTGGTTCTGAGCTTCTCTATGTTCAAATGCAGCGGAATAAGGCTATGGATTATCAGTCTAAACTTGCTGATAAGGTTTAATTTTTTCTGCTAATTTTGATGATAATGCTTCGGTTTGATTTCGAATGTTGCGTGATTTGGTAATTTCGTGTGTTTTTTAGGAAGGATTGTGTGTTTTTTTCGTTGTTTTCTGTGATCAATTGGATTAATCGAGCCTGTAATTGGGAGGAAACTGCGTGCTGTTCGTCGTTACCGGTTTTCGGTTTTGTTGGAGAATTTGAGCTTAGGTGTTTAGAATAGTGTTGCTTCTTTGTTACAATTTGCCGAAACTATGAAATTAGTAGAGCTGCAAGGTTTAATTTTGTGCTAATTACGGTACTACTGCTTAATTTTGATTTGGATGTGATGTGATTTATTGATCTGGTATGTTTTGTTGTTGGAAAGATTTATATAGGAGTAAGGTATGTTTCTTTGTTGTGTGTTGTTTAAGGTATAAAACCATTGTGTGTTCTCGAACCATTAGTCTAGGGTTTTGGTTGAGTTGGCTCATTAACGTGGCGTTAGAGCCTAGCCTGTCACTGAGTGACTTATGTCTCAAGTTGAAATCCTGGTAGCCAACAAGTTGTACAAGTTATCTGGAAAACAATAAGGAACCACTTTTGAAATCAATTGTATGGCATTGGAGATTTCTTGGTGGAAGTGAGAGTAATGTGTTAGTTTAAGCGTTTAAAATGTGATCTGCTAGAAAGATGACTAGACATAGAAAGATTGTTAATTTCTTATAGAGGTTTCGAATATGATGCAAGTGTCGGGAAGGCACAAGCCATGGTTTTATACCTAACATGCCCCCTGACCACACTGATGTCTTTTAGGCTTGAAGTGTGGATAATGCACATGCCCTACCCATGGTTCGAACTTAAGATCTGTAAGGTCATTGATGCTCTCATACCAAGTGAAGGAACCGTCTCATAAGGTGTTTGAAAGAATGTTTTTGTACCTTTACATGGAGAAGCTAAAGTACCTTTAAGATTTGGTAGTGGTATCATCACTTTGGGATTGATTCGTCTCACTTTTAAGATTTCATTGTGCATGTAAGAGTACCGTTTTTGCTGATCCCGTTCAAGAGGCGGCTTAAAATAGAAAGAGTGCATACTTTTTGAGAAACATTTATTAAAAGCACAAATGCGCAATGAGTTAGCTGGCACTCCGTTATCATAATGCTTGAGCTTGTTTAGCTTGTTCATATAGAGAAGCTAAATTTTGTTTTCCAAACTGCTATTGTGTTCAAAGACTTCTTTTCTTTTCTTGTAGCTGCCCCAGATATCCGTAGGCGATGACGTACTGGATCTGGTGGTCATTGGTTGCGGCCCAGCTGGTCTAGCTTTGGCCGCAGAGTCAGCCAAGTTAGGATTAAAAGTTGGCCTCATCGGTCCCGATCTTCCTTTTACCAATAATTACGGAGTTTGGGAAGATGAATTCAGAGGTATTATGTTTGATTATTATCTTACAACATCGTTCATGTGGAAGCCATAGATGTAAAATTTAGTCTCAACTTGTAGAACTCTTTCAATAGCAAAGAATCTTGATGTTGCTCCATGACAGTATACGTGCTTTATCATTTTATTTCTTTCCTGAGACGAATAGTGGCAGTGTTATTGGCCCTAAAGAAATCACTGTTATTCTGTTACAGATGAAATGTTGTTACTCAGTAAAAAGTTACTCTTCAGTTAGAACTTTTTATCAATAGCTTCACTAGTGAATTAAATTTCAACCAATATACTCCATTTCAGCTCTGGGACTGGAAGGTTGTATCGAGCAGGTTTGGCGTGATACTCTCGTGTATATTGATGATGATAATCCTATAGTAATTGGCCGTGCTTATGGACGAGTCAGCCGACATTTACTTCATGAGGAGCTTGTAAGAAGGTAGAATTCTATCTTCATGTTATAATGTAGGATCTTGATGATTATTGCTGTCTAGTACATTTACTGGACTTGTGCAGATTTATAGTTCTTATTAATTTTCTTTAGGTGTTTCGAGTCAGGTGTCTCTTATCTTGGTGTGAAGGTGGACAGGATTATTGAAGGACTTGATGGACAAAGTATAGTCGCTTGTGAATGTGGTATCACTATTCCTTGCAGGTGAATAGATGTTACTTTTGTTCATTGTCTTGGATTATTGACAGGCCCTGACGTTTAATTATTTTAGGCTTGCGACTGTTGCATCTGGTGCAGCATCCGGGAAACTCCTGGAGTATGAAGTTGGTGGCCCAAGGGTTTGTGTGCAAACAGCTTATGGTCTTGAAGTGGAGGTATGTCATGCATGAATACATTATAAACTGCGCTATTGAACATGAGACAGTTTAACTATTTGACTAAATATTTCTTCAGTGCTCGAGAGGACATAAGAAGAAATTCCTCTTTTCACTTGTCTGTTCGTTAAAACTCTTTGGACACCATTCTGCCTCATTGATAGCATTTTTGGCATTCGAAGCCTTACGCTAAAAACTGGTTAGCTTGATCTTTTCTGCAGAGACTCATGGATCTAATTAATAATACTTATTCAGTGATTAGACTCTGGGCAAATTAATAAGAGCAAAATCTGTACTGGCGTGGATGATGGAGAGAAACAGAGAAAAGTTTTGAAAAGAGATTTTTCCTTAATATGATAAGCTTATCACTTATCAGTTAAATTGTAGTCTTATGCTAGAAATCTTCCGCATTTTGTTTTCTGATTATCTAACTAGAACTGGACAATAATTGACTAAAATAAGGGACGATTTCTGTGAACGAATCATGTCAACCAAAAGCCTAAGCTGATGGTTGGGGCCCAATCAATGATTTAATACCTTAGCACGCCCCCTCACACGAATGCTCTTTGGGCTTGAAGTGTAGATAATGCACAGGCCCGCCTATACCTTGTGGTTAAAACTCCACTTAATTGAGAAGAGGGCTACCAGGATTTTGAACTTAGGAACATTGAGGCTTGTTAGATGAGGATTTCCTTTTGGTGAATGTATTTTTTTGTTTCTCTGGTGAGGCTGGAGAAAGGACTAGAGAAAACCAAGTGCTTATTTCCATCTCTTGGTCATTTCTCTGGAGTTAGCTCTTGGAACTAGTCAATTACTATCAAGAAATCATATTAAGTTGAAATTTGAGGTATCACTAATTTACTATTGGTGTTCTCTCAACAACTTCAGGTGGAAAACAGTCCTTACGATCCCAACCTAATGGTGTTCATGGATTATAGAGATTACAGTAAGCAATGCTTTCAATCTCCGGAGGCAATGTATCCTACATTTTTGTATGCAATGCCAATGTCCCCTACAAGAATTTTCTTTGAGGTCAGGGTCTTCTAATTCTATTTATGTGTGATTTTTATACTTGATCCCTAAATTTTATCTAATGAACTATATGCAGGAAACTTGTTTGGCTTCAGCAGATGCAATGCCATTTGATCTGCTTAAGAAAAAGCTCTTGGAACGTTTAGAAACTATGGGTGTTCGAATCATCAAAACTTACGAAGAGGTACCTTTTCTGACATCTTCCAAATTACATATTGAATGAAGTTCTTGTTTACAGGAAATGTCATATGATTGCCTCAAAAGGGAAATAGAGATAGAGTAATATGAATACTGTCTTACATGCGCGATATTTCATTCAATTTCACTATGCTAGGGACTCTCAACAGTAGAATAGCACGTTTCAGTGACTATTAAAAGGGGGGAAAGCTCAAGTCATTTTAGGCCTGACTGGCTGACTTGCAATTACTTCCTTCGTCCAAAAATGCCTCTAATTCAGAAGGGAAAAGATGTAAACTATAGCTTCCCTCGTGCATAAATTTGAGACACAACTGGTTGCTAAATGATATAGATAATGGTTTACATCTTCGCGTTCTCTTGCCCAATGCATTTTTTATGATGATTTACAAGTCTTCTCTGGTAGCCTGACTATTTCTATGATAGTTGTTATGTTTTTCTGAAACCTGAATTACAGTGTAATTTATTGTACTTCCTAAAGAAATGGGGATAGAGGTGACGGGATTAGGATGAAACTTACCTGGAAAAAGATTTTGGAGGCAAAATTAGGGGGGCATCTCAAAACTTTTACTAGATTGGATGACCTTTCTTTCAGGTAAAATCAGTTCTGAGCTCACAGTGGTGCTCTTTTCAGCAAATAAGCACAGTTCTGATGGACATACAAAATGCTAACATACCTTTTTTTCTTCCTTTTTTTTGGGACCGGGGGGGGGGGGGGTAGGGGGGACAGAGAAAGAGACAAAGTGCATATAAAGTACGAAGTAAACATGGTGAAAATGTGGTAGTACGGGTCATATATGCCTTTTAAACTCCAGAAGTCAACTGCCTGTAAATTGTAATGCTGTCATTTCTCTTTGCAACACTTATACCATGTGAAAAAACAATAGCATTCTTGTTATCAAAGCAGGATTTTTCCCTCGTGGAAGGCAAACCATATTGGCTTTCATTTCTGCTCAACATCTAACCTTGATGCCTAACCATCTTACCTGTGCATTCTGAAAATTGATGGTTATAGCTAATTTTCCCAGCAGGTGATTTACAGAAAACATGCAGCATCGGAAATAAATGTGATAAGTAAAGAACACATCCCTTAACTCCTTAAGCCTTAAGGTGCCTCCCCGAACAGTAATATTATGTTGGTCTACTTGATGAACACGATACCATGGCACCCTCTACTTCGAAATTACAGTCCAGTGTAGGCATCATTCGTCCAAGTAGAATATTTGACCTGTCGATATCAGATGTGTTGACAATTAACTCATGCCTGACCTGCACACAATCAGATATAGCAGCTTGGGACGTGTCTTATCCCACAATGGAGGATTGCACGTACTGTTTTAGCATTTCTTCGCCCCTTCAAAAATTTCCCTTTCACTTCTCACTGATATAAATTAGTAACAGTTTTTAATCAGACATTTCTTAGCAATACTTCTCAATCAGATTTTTCCCTAAGCTATAGGCCTTTAGCATTTTCATATCTGCAAACACTGTTAGTTCTCACATATTTATTCGGCGACAGTTTCTCCGTTACTGGTCTCCCGGACTGTAGTGGTAAGGATCCTGGTAGGCATCCCCAGACTTGACTGAGACACGGTCGTACTAGGGGGTGATTTTTCATTTTTTCATTAATTTTGACAATTTTAAACCCCTTTCAATTTTCTATTATTGTAGGGGTGAGGCTGCGTGTGTTGTAGAACTCCCAGAATTGCCTGCACCAGGATCATACTAGGGTTTGGTATTCTTTTTCTTCTCTTATGGTTATTATTAGCCTATGCAAACCCTTCTTCTAATTTCCTATTAATGACTAGTATCTAAATCCTAGTTCCCAGAAATTTTGAAGTGAGCAATTTTTAAACAATCCTTCTCCCAAATGACTTGCATAGTATGTCATCTAACATACCTCGAACTCAAATTCTCTCCTCTTGATGGTTCTCTCTCTCTCTCTCTCTCCCCTTTTTCTTAAATGAAAATCTGGTTAAGACATAAGGTTTCCACACTTCCAGTCATTATATAAGGTTGGATCTGCCCCTAGAAGGATGTTACTTTGTAGTCAGACTAGTAAAAACAGAAGAGGCAACGAGATCTGAGAAACAAATGCTACATTCTTTGCTGAGGAACCTTTGTCAGTTACTCAACTCTTCCAACCTTAAACTTTTTGATCACTTGTAGTGACTTTTCTGACTTCAAGTCCCCCATAGGCAATTGTTTTACATCCCCCAACAGGCGGTGAAGGTCCGCCTATGGCCTATGATGAGTCCAAAACTAAATATGATTTGCAAGTATGATTAATTGGCTTAATGGTCATATGAACCCAGGTGATCTGTTTTCCTATTGGATCTCCAATTCTTTCACCATTTGAAAACAACAGGTATTTGGAGGGCGGGGTATAACCTTCTCATATCAAGAAATGAGGCCATGTAATTTGGCTTGTTCTACCATAGTACCATCATGCTAGCTGATACATGTTTGCCATCGTCTTCCTCATAATATCAACGATTAAGCACTGGATGATGGGACATTTATAAATGATGCAGGAGTGGTCTTATATTCCAGTTGGTGGCTCATTACCCAGTACAGAGCAAAGGAACCTTGCATTTGGCGCCGCTGCAAGCATGGTGCATCCAGCTACAGGTAGGATGCAAGTAACCTTAATGACAATTACACAATGATATATATAAGCTGATGTCATTAATTCCAAGTGAAATATATTTTAGTAGTAATTATGTGCTTTCTCTTCACCGTCTTACAGGGTATTCAGTTGTGAGGTCATTATCAGAAGCTCCCAATTATGCTTCTGCAATTGCAAATTTAGTCAAGACTGGTCACTCCAAAAGTTCAATTGGTCAGAGGCGTGTGGAGAATATTGCAATGCAAGGTATGTTGAAGTACTGATGAACATGATATTGTTCTTCCAAAAAGTTTGAAGGACATATTAAGGCTATGCTTTGACTAGGTCATGCGGTCATGAAAGATTTTTGATGGGAAGATAGGAGTCATAGGACCACAATGTTTGAGACTAATACACCTGTAGTTCATAAATTCATAATTAGAGGCATTAAAAAAATTTGGCTGCCCTTTGTGATTTTCAAACTAAATTATATACTGACTGCATTTTTTTTCGGATTCATATACCCCCTCCCCCCCCCCGTTCTCCAACTCGGTGGACATGGAGTGAGGCCTGTATGAATCTCTGCTTCATATGTTTTGTCTGTAGAATGTGTTCTATTGCTGAATGTGGTAGATGTTCCTTTCAGTTAATTTTTAAAGTAAGTGATCATCTCTGGTTTCCATTGTTTAAATTTTTTGTTGTAAAATAGCCTCTGAGAAAAATTACTAGCTCAAAGAACCCAGGTATTCTCAACATTGACTAACATTTTAGATGTTATAGAAACTGAAAACGCATATCAACCAGAGGGACGTCCAACCTCCCACTGTCTTTTTGTATGTTGTGTTAGAGTGTGTAGTTTTCAATCATTGGCTCGTAAGAACAGTTTCAGTTAAGGACTTCATGGCGCTAAACTCACCTTTTACTGGTGCAGCCTGGAATACTCTTTGGCCTCAAGAAAGAAAACGTCAGCGAGCTTTCTTCCTGTTTGGGCTAGCACTTATTGTGCAGCAAGATATTGAGGGAATCAGGTCGTTCTTCCGCACCTTTTTCCGAGTACCAAAATGGTAAGCTTGAATGTTTGTTCTGCTCTCATTGTTTTTGGTATTTGTTTCAATGCCAATGGTTCTGTAGAATATAACGTCTTGTGTGCCTGTGCTTATTTCATGAACCTTGTTACCTGATCTGGCATGACTGGTTCTAAGTAGCAACGATAATTATTGTGGAGGGTTTGCTAACTAGATCCAATAATAATTATGGAAAAATCATCGTCATGACTCATGATGTAGGCTTTATTACGCTTTTTTACTGGATGAAATTAATTTGAAGCTTTATCCTTTGTTCACGTATCACTCATTTGGAGTCTTGAGCTTGGAGGTAGAAAGCTGACTGAATTTGTTCTTCCTATGAGCTAGAATTCCCACTCCATCACCTGCAATGCCCATTGTCTCCTTTAACTCGAGGTTCTGCATGAGTCATGGTGGTTGTGATTTTTGAATTTGAAGCAGCGGTCAACCTTATAGATGAACTCTGAGAGTAGAAAGATTTAACTTTGAAATATCATTTTGATTGAGTGTGTTTTATCCCAACCTAAAAGAAAACCAATCTTTAGCGTCATCTGAAATAAACGGAAGATAAGATAACTGCAACTAAGAGAGACGGTAAATAAGTCAACTCTGTCATTATCACTGCACCAGTGGCTCTATGTTCGTTGTTGGGAATTTCGAGCCAATCTCCCTCACCTAACAGACGTACATCCAGTGTAAACCCCAAATGTATTGTACAAGATACTGCCTCACACCCTCAAACCCGGAGTGTTACTGTTCACTCAGCCCATGTGTTTGATAAGTAAGATGTGATATTGTGATGATTAATCTACAAAGGAAAAGGCCTTCCTGCATATAATAAAAGTATAAAACCCATGATAGTCCTGCAATTACCAAAGACCCAAATAGACCATTCTCAAGCAACCTTTCCCTTCTCCTGTAGTCATTCAACTCCCTAGCCAAACTGATTCTAATAACCATTTGTTAACATATTTCAAAGGAGTATACTACATTAAAAATACAAAATGACTCATGAGTAGCGACTTTTGACTTCAGCTGAGATATCCATACACCCTGAAGATAATCCCAAAATGAACTTGACAGTTGTTACTTTGTTATGCATCTCCCAGATGAGTGGATGTCTGGATGAGTTGCTTTGATTTTTGGAAACTTTCGAGGTGTAATCTGTCACAGGATGCAAGATGATGATAAGATTTTATTCTTCCAGCTATCATCCTAAATTAGTGGAATACTAAAGGCCGCCTATTCCTTCTCCATTAACAATTACCATCAGATTGAGAGATAGAGATTACACTGAGAACATTGGACAATTCTGTTATGCTGTTAATTTGATGACATTATGAGTTCATAAAATGGGAGCTTGAAGAAGGTGTTACAGAAACATACGCACTTCTCGATCATTTATTAGTTCTTTGTATACTTAAGTTTTGTTCTTGAACTATTCAACATCAGTTTGTTTCATAGCATGCATTGTTAGGAAGTTCTTTTTTTATTTTTTTATGTAAAGACCAGGAAGTTTTCATCCTAATGACAACTTCTGTATTATTCTTGGTGCAGGATGTGGGAGGGGTTTCTTGGTTCAAATCTCTCTTCTGGTGATCTCATATTGTTCGCATTCTATATGTTTTTCATAGCACCAAATGATTTGAGAATGAACCTTATTAGGCATCTTCTATCTGATGATACAGGAGCGACAATGATAAGAACCTATATGTCAATACTTTGAACATTCTCGATTTGTATAGAAGTCTGTACAGAGATACTATGAAGTAAGTTCTTTTAGTACTTGTATTCGCGCTAGCTTTGCCTTCTCAGCTTTGCTGTTCGGCTCGTGCAATGTGATTTACAAGTATCCGAAACCTGATTGCGTATTGTCCAGTAAGATGTGCAGTATTTTCGATTCAAGTCCCAAAGGATTATTGATTCCCTGCTTGTTGGTTCCAAATGGTGTGGTGCCTGAAATATTCATCACCATCTCTTATTTTTAAGGCCCCGTATGATTTAACTATAAAACATCTGATTGATCTGTGATTCAACTGTAAATGTGAATGGACGAAGTATTTTGGATGGCCAATAATTGTAAGACCATGCCTCCCCTGTTTCATGCCTGTTTTAACAACAAATAACAATAATTGTCTTGAAAACATAAAGTGGCTGGATCCTTTCTTATAATTAAGTGTCGTCTCGAATAAAGCCAAATGCTATAGGTCAATTACGATCTTATTGAAAGTCTCTCATCTAACATAAGCACTTGTCCCTCTCCCCCCAACCACCAAAGATTAGGAAATGTTTTGCAAAAGTCAGCTGCTTTTCTAGTTCAGCTCCCTTGACGCAACACAAAATGATATTGTCACAAATAAAAATTGAAATATACTCCAACATATGCTGTATTTGAACTTGTCTATCTAAATAATGTTACGTCGCCTGATATTATTTTCTATTTATATTCTTAACAAACAAATCATAATCAATAATATGAAATCATATAAAATCCCAATTAACTATGTAATAATCAAGTCAAATGGCCCCCTCTTAATCTATTTAGCATTACGTTGCCTTAACATTTTTTGGACTCATTATTATTATCAGCACGCCTGCTTATTAAGCTGAACAAACCAACGTACTGCCGTCCATTACTAACGTGCTAAGAATAGCAATGACTACGCCGGCGCCGATCATCGTGGCGGTGGCCGTGAATGTCGGTGGGCAGGGCCGAGGGAACGGGAGTAGGCGAGCGGTCCGGTGGGCCGTGGAAAATCTCCTGTCTCGTGCTGATCGCTTTGTGTTAGTCCATGTCATGTCTAGCACCACCCATATTCCTACTCCTTGTAAGCTCTTTTTTCTTTAAGGCACTATTTTTCTTTAGGCCTTATACTAATGATGATGTTTATGTGTGTTTCTTGTGTCTTGATGACTAGAAGTTGTGGTTTGACCACACTACACAAAATATGGCCTTGGGGGAGGGAGCTGTTTGATGTTTATAAGTCATTTAAAGTCGAACCTGAGACCTAATGTATCCAGTACCTCGACCTTAATCGCCAAAAACGACCGATGTTGGCTTGTTGTATGTATTGGGGTTTTAATTGTTTGACTCTATCAAACTGTTTGAAATGACAGTAAAGAACACTTCTTGTTTTCAGCCGGAGACCGTATTGCAATCAAAGAATTGGATGCCACAGTGGTGGCAAGGTATATGGAGGATGTCAGAGAAAAGGCTCAGAGAATCTTTCTGCAGTATAAGAAACTTTACAAACAAGGGGAGGTATTATGAAATTCTCTTCTAAACTCCTTGAATTTTAAAGCAGTCTCCCTGTGTTTTTCGACTCAGAAGGCGCAAATCAGCCTCCATACCTGGCCCTAGGTGGGAGTCTTTGAGGCACTGGAGTAATGTTTCTGTATTATGAGCTAAGTAGTTTGAGCAGTAGTGCCTGACTGTGACTTAATTTCTGTCTTTTCAGTTAGCATTTGATACAATACTGCTTGAGTACGATAATTCTGCTGCTGCACTTGTAGATTATATAAGTAAATCAGGTGTCAGAAGCTTAGTGATGGGTTCTGAATCTGTGAATCGTTTTTGGAGGTACGACATTGTAACCAACTTTGAGTTCTGAAGTTTCAATCTAAATTTAGTCTTAGGTTAATGTTTAGATTCTACATTATGGATGTAGTTTGAGCCACCATTTTATTGATTTGATTTCAGAAAAATTAAGGGTCCAGGGCTACCACAAATTGTGTTAAAGGGTGCTCCTGATACCTGTGACATATTTGTTGTATCGAAAAGAAGAGTGAAGACGAAATTGGCCAGTTCCTTAATCTCAAGTAGTAAGTACAGAAAAATGGATATGTGTACATGCAGTGATCCTTTTGTTTTGTGTTCCTGTTTTCTGATTTTTGTGCTGTGAAGTTGATTCTTTTCGCTGTGATCCTGCAGTGAATTTGTCGAAACATATTCAGGCAACAGGGCTACCAGTTGACAGTAAGCTCCCTGTAGAGTTTACAACAGGCAATACACCTTTGCATTCTTGTTCTTCAATGGAGCAAAGTAACGGTCCATCATCATTCTCAGAACCCGTATCAATCTCATCATCAAATACATTTGCAGCCACTTATATGGATCAAGATTTTAGTAGCGGCGATGTTAATCACTGGAGATCGATAACTTCTTTAAACCCAGAACATATTTCATATGACCAAATTTCCGTCCCAGACACTCATGTGTCCTACGAGAAGGTATGTGTTCATTGATTCCTTCAGCAATGGTCTTGCTCTTATTTCTTCAGTAGTTTTCTAAAGGATCAATCTTTCGAATGATTAATACAGGCTATAATAATTTACATGTCCAGCTTCTGTTTAAGTACTTCAGAATCTTCATTTGAATATTACACTCTACCTGTTGAGAGACACAGTTATTTGGCTAATTTGAGAGTTTAAAAGAACTACAGAAGATAATGCTGTTCTCGACTTTTAGTTCCTTCTAAATAGTTTTATGAAACTTAGAATTAGTGGTGGGAGATAGATGTTGCTCGGAGAATTTGGTTTGATGTAACACTGATAGCCAGCAGTGTGATTCTGGAAATCTGTAGTTGTTAACCTGCTGTCAACTATTTACCTGACTTGGTTATCTTATTTCAAAGAAGATTTGGGATGTCAATATCTAACAGTTGCTGTTTCGATCATCTCATTTATGTTTGGTTACTGTGATATTTTGAGATGTAAATATGAAATGAACCGTTCAAAGTAAATCGTTCATGTTATCCCAAAGAAAATGAGAGATGTCAATGTCATTACTGTTCTTACATTTGGAGACTGTGCTTGCATTTGCAGTTTGATTTACACAACGAGGTTGAACAATTGCGACTGGAGTTACAAAATACCCTTGCTTTATACAGTACGGCTTGTGAAGATCTAGTCCACGCTCAGAAAAAGGTAAATGGAGGATTATATGTTACTACTATGTACATAATTACTATGAAAGTTTATTATTTGCTTCACTCTGACCATCAGCTCAATTTTCAGGTTAAAATTCTTTCCTCAGAATGTGTACAAGAAGCAGTTAAGATAACTGCTGCTACAGAAAGAGAAGAAACTCTGAGGAAAATCGCTGCACTAGAGAAACTGAAGCATTCGCAAGCAATGAGAGAAGTCCAAGCAGCAAAGAATTTACTTGCAAAAGAATCTTATGAAAGGCGGATGGCAGAGCTCAATGCTCAAAAAGAATCCAAAGAGAGACGGAGAATTGTTGAGGAGCTGATCTCTACTGAAAGAGGTACTAGAAGGTATAGCACCAGTGAGATTGAAATAGCAACTGATTACCTTTCAGAGAATAAGGTTATTGGTGAAGGTGGCTATGGAAAAGTTTATAAAGGCATTCTTGATCACACATCAGTCGCAATCAAGGTGCTTCGGGAGGATGCAACTGACAAGAAGGAGGAGTTTCTGAGAGAGGTGAGTTTCTATATTCACAGCTTTCTTGTAATGCTAATTACCTTTTTCATCCTTAATTGTTATAGTAGTCTGAGAAATGTACCTGTAACAACATCTTTTTGTGATTTTCAGGTTGGGATATTGAGCCAGTTGCGCCATCCAAATCTTGTGCTACTACTTGGAGTATGCCCTGACATAGGCTGCTTAGTTTACGAGTACATGGAAAATGGCAGCCTGGAAGAACACATTTTCCGCCAAAATGGAAGAGCTCCTCTTCCCTGGTTTGCCAGATTCCGTATAGCATTTGAAGTTGCCTGTGGACTTGCATTCTTACACAGCAAAAAGCCAGAAGCTATAGTTCATCGTGACTTAAAGCCAGGCAACATTCTTTTAGGAAGAAACTATGTAAGCAAAATTAGTGATGTTGGCTTGGCTAAACTCATGTATGATAATGTGCCTGATTCAGTCACCATGTTCGGAAACTCCTTGCTTGCTGGTACACTATACTATATTGATCCGGAGTATCAAAGAACTGGTACAGTCCGGCCTAAATCAGACCTTTATTCTTTTGGAATGATACTTCTGCAGCTCCTGACAGCGCGTCATCCCAATGGCCTTTTGCTTGTCATGGAAAATGCAATTGATAGTGGATCCTTGCCATACATACTTGATGATTCTATTCCAGACTGGCCGCTTCCTGAGACTGAAGAACTGACAAAGCTTGCTTTGGAGTGCTGCAAGCTCAGATGCAGAGATAGACCTGATCTCGAAACAGGTGTTCTCCCAATTCTGAAGAGACTTGCTGACATTGCAGATGCTAGTATGAAGGTTGAAAGAAACAGCATTTTCGCTCCAAGTCACTACTTCTGTCCCATTCTTCATGTAAGTTCCATTGATAACCCGATTTCTTATGTGGAAATGAACCTTCTCAACCAAAAACTTATGCTGATGTCAGGGCTTATTCAGTGAACATGTCCTCTAACGTGAATGCCCTTTGGGTCTGAAGCGTTGATTATGAGACAATGCAGAAGTCCTTGAAAAGCTGAAACTAATGGTTTATGGTTGATGCCCTTAAATCTGTCATTCATGATTTTCATTTTCCCATGGTGCAGGAAATAATGGATGATCCATACGTTGCAGCAGACGGATTCACATATGAGCGCAGAGCAATAGAAGCATGGCTCGAAAGACATGACATATCACCTGTAACAAAGCATAAGTTGCAGCATTTTAGCCTCACTCCTAACATGACATTGCTTACAGCCATACAAGAGTGGAGATGTCGTCTTGCATCGAAAAATTCTTGAACAGAAATATACATAAATACATAGACTGTACAGTTTGTTTGACATAACACATTCAAAGGTGTTTTAGGCTTTCTGTATGTACATACAACACAAGTTGAGTAGTTGGCTGACTTAGAAGACTTCAGCAATGTAATACCAAATTGATATTGCAAATCCCTAATTTTGGTTGAAGAACTTCATTTTGTACCACATATACTGTTAAGAGAGAGCGAGAGAGAGCTTGTCTTCAACATTTAGAAAAACAAATTGAGGGTGGAGTTCGATGATTTTACCATATATCTCATGATAAAATGAGAAGGGGTTCGATGATTTTACCAATTAAGAAAATTGTAGAGGTTAATTGATCCAATCAAAACTTATGGGGCTATATTTCACATACGAAAAATTAAGAAATTTCTTAATAAAGTATAAGGGTACAATTGTAAACTTATAAGGAATTTCACATACAATTGTGTTGGGGTGCAAACCCAAGTCCCACATCGGAGAAATAAGGAGTGAAACACTGCCTTATAAGGGATTATCAAACTAATTAGTATGAAGCATTTTAGGAAGGAGTCCGAAAACAAATCCGTGAGGAAATGACCCAAAACGGACAATATCATACTAATTGGACAGCTAGTCGCCAGACGCAGGGGCCCAACAAGTGGTATCAGAGCCCAAGGTTCGACTTGGGTCAGGCGTACAACGTGTGGATAATGGGTCTGCTCAAGGTCCACGTATGACACGTTGGGAAAGCATTGGTTGAGACTTGAAGGCATAGTACATGCACTAGAAAATCTCGAAGCCTAGAAAAAAGAGTGATGAGCGAGGAGTCAGCCCCATGGGACGGGTACAAAGACTCTTCGGATAACTTTGGAGAATTAAGGAGAGGGGTAGGCCCAACGCGGACAATATCATACTAATTGGCATAGTAGTCATTAGATGCAGGGGCCCAACAAATTGTTCCCTTATACTCTATTATTTCTATTTTGTTTCACAAAATTTTACGTAAGGTGATTAATCACCCTCGATCGCTTCTACATTCTACTTCCTATTACATATTGTGTCACGTAAGAAATATGACACTTGCCTGGTATGATCATCACACTTACGCACTCCAATTTAGACCACAAAACTAATAGATGATTATATTGTGTGGGTATTTGTATTCTTATAAAAACTACTCACAATGTAGTTTTGTCGGCCGATTCAACACACACTCATATTGAATACTTGCAGCTAAATGTGAATAACATGGACTTGAACAACTTTTTTCTTCTAAAAGATTTTATAGCAATTTATCCTTATTTATGATGACAAAGTCATCAAGCATCAAATTCATCACTCGTGACATAGTTGGTGTCCGACGAAAGAGGATTGAGTCAGTGAAGAAAAAAGATTTTGAATGGACAATTTGACAGAGACAAAGAGTAAATGTATGGAGTATATGTATATACCTGAAAAAGTAGTTTGAACCAACTTGAGATGCTGTGCAGCATATTCTTCTTTTTTTTTTTTTTGGAGGTTGTGCAACATATTCTCAACGTAAACATCTATCTATTACTTTTAATAATTGCGTGCAAGAGATTCAGCGTACAATTAACATGTCAGCAATCGTTTAACACGTCATTATGCTCATTGGCAAAAAATGTCTGAGCCAAGATTTGAACCATTGTTCTCTCAATTACTTATTTATCACATTACCAATATGCTATCTACTACTTCATGCTCATTATTACAATTTATTCTATAAAAAAGGAAAGATTCAGTACAAATCTGATGCTGATTTAGTGTAAACAGAATTACAAAATCTTAAAAATAATATAAAAAAAAAAAATTTCTACTCACTTCCAAATATGGAAACAAAATAATTATACCATACTACAACGATCAACATAAAATGGAGCATTATACTGATTAATGCAAGAAATCCATATCCAACTTCAGAAAAAAAAAATGTCGTAATTTATTATCAAATTAACATTGACCGATTTATGTTTCCAAGACATTAACATTAAGCATTCAAATTTTCAAGCCCCAACTTCTCAAATCATGAATGGTTTGTATGATGGACATACTATAGTTAAAAAAAATTAACATTTTCAGAATAGGAATAAAGTCTAATGAAATCGACCGTAGTGTTTCACAATTTTAGATGAAAAAATCAATGATGATGACTTAGTGATTGATGATGACTTAGTTATTGATGATGACATGATTGAAAATTCGTATTACAGGATTCATTTTTCTTGGTATCCTAGATTCTTAGGCCTCCGTGGCTAATGATCACGAACTCTTGGGTAGGCGATAACGGGAGGGAAGATGTTTTGGGTTAGTGAATTCAACAACGTTTTTAAAACATTTACAAAAAAGAAAAAAAAAACATTTTCAATAAAAACAATAACACAACGAAAGGAATTTATAGTTAGTCCAAAAAATACATTGTTATTTTTTTATTGAGCCCAAATGCCCAAATAAAAAAAGGGGTTGACGGGATTTGAACAATAGACCTCATGAATAAATATTGGATAAGAAATAAACAACGATGCCATGCCTTAACAATAATAGCTTAAAACGATGTCACGCCTTAACAATAATAGCTTAAAACTGTGAGAGGACGGAGGAAAAATGTAGATAGGTCACGGGCCGTGTGACCTTGAACATAGAGGCGATTCTAAATTATTAAACAAGTAATAACACCAGTGATTCACAATTGAAAGGTTATTGTGAAATCATAAGAGTGTGTTTGACCAAATTCTTGGACAAACTTCTTGGTTTAGAAGTTGGAAGTTAGCCAAACACATACACCAAACTCTAATTTTTCAGATGCACTTCTAATAGAATATTGTTCCTTAGAAGTAGAAGTTCTAACTTAAAACTCTTCAATTCCTTTATAAACTGTTTTTTCATAAACTATTCTAATACACTTCTAGAGAATTTGAAACTTAACAAAACAAGCTCTAACTAAATGAATGCAAAAGCATGCGCCAGTGATGCATGAGCGGATTGGGTTTATGGATTTATCGACGCACATGGGTACGTAATTGATGAAAGGCGCACGTCGCGTTGTTGATGAAAGGCGAATGGCGCGTTGTTGATGAAAGGCGAACGACGCACCAAGCGATATATACATACATTAGTGTTAATGGGAAATCATTGGGAATGATATAGGCTCGATAGATATAAATTATGAGCACATATACCCATGTAAATGCGCATGTAAAACTTCCACTTTCTATATAAATGATGTGATTCTAGTTCAAATCATAAATAAGGAAGCTACAAAATAATAAGGTAGAGATGAAATCAATTGATAGTTAATATTGATTTTTTTTATAATAAAAACATATTGTGATTTTTTTTTGTTATAGAAAACGTAACTTATATATCACCATCGATGGAATATCCATCTGCACTCTTTACCATAAAAGACATTGATAGATGGCTTAAGTGAAGTTGGTGAACATAGTCGTTGCTCTAACACAGCTTTTAATATATAGTGTAAGAGAAGATGTACAAACCATGCATATGACCTATGGTTAAGACATGTTCATAAGCTGAGGTTACCGCATAGCAACTATATCTAGTGGTCGTTTGGTTGCCACTCAAAATCATGGGAATTCAAAATTCCCATGAATTAAATTTTTTGGAATTGTTTGGTTGCCTAAAATCGTGGGATTGAGAAATCATGGAAATTTCCAATTCGTACAAAATGGAGGAATTGGCTTACCTAGTCCCCCCTTGGTAATTGGCAGTTCCTGTAGGAATTCAATTCCTACATGCAACCAAACAGTTTTGAGAAATTTATGTGAATTTCTACAACCTGGGAAGTGGAGCTTCATGGGCATTTCGAAATTCCGTATGCAACCAAAAGACCACCTAGATTTGGTAGCTCATGCTTATGTCTATTGGATAGTATAACATAGTATTAAGTCTCAATTTGGCAGCTTAGTTTTTTTTTTTTTTTTTTTTTTTTTTTTTTTTTTTTTTGTTGAAGTTAATGATTGAGGCCAAATATTATGTAATACCAATGCAATGGGCATATAAGATATAACGGTGCGAGTCTAGTGTCGGTTCACATTAAAGAACACCTATTACCGAGTGATCTAATAGAGAGATGTAAAGACATTATTCATCTGTGTTGCACCTCTACATGTTGCAACGCTATGAGACTAATTAAAAGATGATATTTTGAGTTCATGAAATTTAGTAATATAGATACTCCCTCCGTCCCAGATCAAACGCCCCAAGGCGTTTTTGTAGTGGAATAAGAAAAATTGATATAATAAGTTGGGTGGGGTAAAAGGAGGAGAGAGAATGTGAGGATTAATAAAAGTAGGAGAGATAATGTGAGAGAATATGTAATAATTTAATAAAAGTAAGAGAGAGAAATATGTCCCAAAATAGATGGAGTGTTTGAAGTGGGACGTCCCAAAATGGAATATGGGGCGTTTGAACTGGGACGGAGGGAGTAGATTGTTTCCCTATCTATTAAGATTTTTTTCGGTATAAAGAAATTAAAAATAGTTTTGATATAGACGCTTCTCAAAATTTGATTGCGATCCACCCCTCGATAAATTAACTAGCATCCGCGTTAATGGGATTACTCATATAAAATATGATATGAGATCAATTGAAGCTTTATTCGTTTTTTAAAAAAAAAAAAAAGATCAATCGAAGGGTTTTTTTTTTCCGAAGAGAGGTCGCTAATTATTTTTGTTTAAATTCATCAAATTTCAGTTGTCTTTTGAAAATAACTTCAAAGTTTACTTGTTTTTAAAAAGCAACTATCGCGAATTAAAAACGTTGATAATGAATTCTTCAAATGTTAAAAAAATATCAGAATATATTTTTGTAATAAAAAGTCAATTACACACACAGAGCCAACCCATTTTCTCATATAGGCCATGGCTTCAAATAATGCACCAAAATATCAATATGTAGAAATTAAATTGCAACTTGTTCTAAAATAAAAGTGATTAGACTCAAAAAAAAAAAATAACCATTTGAGTTTATGACCACCAACAACATCTCCACACTACCCTATTTGCCCTCGTTTCTTTCTCCGTTTCATTCTAAAATAAAAGTCGTACGTTTTTTTACTTTGAATATATATACTCCGTAACAAGTATTACCAAACAATACTAGCAAGCAACCAACAAAAACAATCTGTAATAGTATGCACGCCAATGCAAACGTTGAACAAGAAGCGATGACCGCAACGGTAGCCATTGCCGTGAACGTGGCCGGGAGCGGCCGAGGTAGAGGAAGCAGACGTGCAGTCCGATGGGCTGTGGAGAACCTCTTGACACAGGCTAATCGTCTTGTATTAGTTCATGTCATGCCCACCATCACCCACATTCCTACACCATGTGAGTTTCTTTTTTTATACTGTTATTGTATGAAATAATGCATGGTAATACATTATTATTTTTGACATAGGGGTCAGGTTTAATACATTCGATAATAATGTGATCGAGATTTTTGAGCATTTGGGATAATGTTGTTGTATGAAATGTTTCATTTTACTTGTTTAAAGTGAACCAAAGATTAGAATGGAAGAAGTTTAATGCGGCTATCATAAATCTTTTTTGTTGTTGACATGCTGTGGTTTTATTATTTTTTCTCACAATGTACGGTTCACGGGTAAATGAGATCGTAAACTCGCAATGTTGTAGATAAATTCACGTGAGCGATTTTATTTCCATACTTATGAATGGGTAAGTCGTCAATCCCTAAAACGGACGATTATTTAAGGGCTACACTAAACACAACACGCAGGTTTCATTTATACTTATGTCTTAAACCGATGATTTATATAATTAACAGCGGGAGATCGCATTCCGATCAAAGACCTAGATGCACACGCTGCAGTAAACTACATGAGGGATATACGAGAAAGGGCTCAACAGATATTCCTCCCGTATACCACACTTCATAAACTAGGCCAGGTATGTCCTCCTGGCTTGGACGACTCTTCACAGCTTCGCATGCAAGAGTAGCGATTTTGTGTTCAAAGAGTGACGTTACATTATTTCTTCTAGGTTGAGTTTGAGACGTTGCTTCTTGAACACGACGACGTTCCAGCTGCACTTGTAGGCTATATTAGTCAGTCCGGCATCAATAGCTTAGTCATGGGTTCTGCATCAACGAACCTCTTCTGGAGGTATGACTGTACTATTCATCAAGCTTACGCCGGGGTTAAGGCCTTATAATTGAGGTACTGGATACGTTAGGCCCCAAATTTGAATCCCCGATCTAACATGGGTTACTTTTAATACCAGGAAGGTGAATTCCAGAGTACCAAACATAGTGTTGAAGCGTGAAGGTAACACTAGTACTGATGTGTACGTTGTTTATAGAAGAAGATTGAGGAAAAAGCTGGCTAATTCTGTCACCTTACCTGGTATGTTCAAGGACACAGACACAGACTGTGTCAAAATCCTGTGCTTCCCATTCATTTCGTTATTGTTATCTCCTGCTAACTATCTGTGACAATTATTGCAGACAACTTAACTGACAAACATGCAGTATTACGAGAAATCGATAGTAATATACATGCAGTAACGCCATCAACTCAGACACCTTCGTACTCTTCGTTCTCGACTGATCACTCAAGTCCTATTACTGAATTCTCATCGTGGTCAGATTTGAGGCGATCAAACTCTCAGTCACGCTGTAATTCCAGCGCAGAAGACGATTTTGAGATTAAAAAGAATACTTTGGTCAAGAACATGCCCACAGCTGACGATCAAACAGCCTATGAACAGGTGTGTTTCAAATGATATTTGTTAATCAGCATGATTTTGTCCTATGTCATGAATGAAGTTTCTAATGCCTGAAATTTGTCAATATGTTGACAGTCAGAGTTGAACAATGAGGTTGAACAACTGCGGGCTGAGTTAGATACTACACTAGCTTTGTATAGCTCAGCTTGCGATGATCTGATTGATACTCAGAAGAAGGTAAGAGCCTAATTCTAATTCTTCAACACTGCAAATACATGGCATTTAGAGATTGAATCAAGTGTTATTTGAAGCAATGAACAAGAGGTTTAAGCCTTGACGATATTGATACATGACTGAATATCACCCCGATATTATAGGTTGAAATTCTTTCCTCGGAATGTGTTGAGGAAGCGGATAGGATAGATGCTGCTACTCATCGGGAAGGAGCACTAAGGAAAATCGCAAACCAGGAGAAAATGAAGCATTTGGAAGCTGTAAAAGAAGTTCAGGAAGCAAAAAATTTGCTCGTGAAAGAATCTAATGACAGGCAGAATGCAGAGCTCAATGCCCTGAAAGAGTCCGAAAAGAGACAGAGAATTGTTGAGGAACTCATTTCAAATGAAAGGCGTACTAGAAAGTACACAGCGGATGAGATCAAAATAGCTACAGATAATTTTTGTGAGAGCAAGGTTATTGGAGTAGGTAGCTATGGAAAAGTCTATAAAGCTGTTCTCGATCACACGTTTGTTGCAATTAAGGTTCTTCAAAGTGAAGCAACTGACAAAAAGGAAGAGTTTCTGAAAGAGGTGCATCCCCTTTCTTCATCCTATGCTTGAAAAACTTCTCACGACTACTGGTAATTACAAACTTTACTAATAGAACATATAGTTAACCTCTGCTATGAATATGAATCAGGTCGAAATCTTAAGCCAACTGAACCATCCAAACATCGTCTTACTCCTTGGAGTATGCCCTGAAATCGGCTGCCTAGTGTATGAGTACATGGAAAATGGGAGCCTAGAAGAACATATTCTTCGGCATAATGGAAGAGAACCCCTTCCTTGGTTTGCCAGGTTTCGAATAGCTTTTCAATTAGCTTGTGGACTGGCATTTTTGCACAGCAAAAAACCAAATCCAATTGTTCATAGGGATTTAAAGCCAGGGAATATCTTAATAGGGAGACACTACGTAAGCAAAATTAGTGATGTTGGGTTGGCTAAGCTCCTACCAGAAACTATGCCTGATTCAGTGACAATGTTCGGAACCTCCTTGCTCGCTGGAACTCTATATTACATGGACCCAGAATATCAGAGGACAGGCACTATCAGGCCAAAATCAGATCTCTATTCTTTTGGCATCATACTTCTCCAGTTGCTGACTGGCCGTAGCCCAAGTGGACTTTTGCTAGCAATGGAAAATGCCATTGCTGACAAGACTCTGGGGAGAATGCTAGATAATGCTATTAATGACTGGCCCACAGCTGAGTCTGAAGAGCTGACTAACATTGCACTGGAATGCTGTAAGCTAAGATGCAGGGATAGACCGGACCTTGACAGTGTAGTTCTTCCTACTCTTAAGCGACTTGCAGACTTTGCAGATGCTAATATGAAAGTTGAAAAACACAGCATGTTTGCACCAAGCTACTACTTCTGTCCAATTCTTTACGTGAGTTCCATGTATGGTAAATTTGCATCATTAATTCGAACCTGTCAGTTTTATGCAACTCTTCTTAACCTTTGTTATACAATGCAGGAAATTATGGATGATCCACATATCGCAGCAGATGGTTTCACATATGAGCATAAAGCAATAGAAGCATGGCTAGAAAAAAGTGATAAATCACCAGTGACAAAGAACACACTTGAACATTTTCATCTTACCCCGAACATGACTTTGCTTGCTGGGATAAAAGAATGGAGATCTCATCAATCTTCTGAAGATGCCTGAAAGGAAAAAACCTCAAGGCTGCATAGTACAGGGTGAAATATTCACTTAAGTCATCTATGATAATTCTTAATATATGTACATTTGTGAGCTTCACCAGTTTTGCAGAAATCATTGATCAGTTAATCTTCTGATAACATTTTCAAAAGTGCTTCATTTTAAGACAAACACAGAAGGAGCACAGAATTCGTGATGATCATCACACATATATATTCACGAACCCGTGTTTGGAAAGGTGGATTTGGCGATAGGCAGAGTCAGGACAATTGGTGGACAAGGGTGAAAAGAAGTTGATTAAGGTGGCATGATACAGTACTCCCATTTCGGGTGGTGGGGGTTGGAGAGGGGGGAACCGGTCAAGGAGTAAAGTGTGGATTTGGGTAGATTGATCTCGCCATCAAGGGAAACCGAGGAGGCTAGGTTTTCAAGTTTTGGGGTAGCGTGCGGGTGAGGAAGGGTGGTAGTCAGGTGCAAGAGAAGTGGAGATAGTTTGACGCTTCACAGTGTTGGTAAAAGACTTCATGATATTTACTAACATAGCAGGCTGCCACATGGCTGATATTTGGACAATATTTTTTATATGCAAATTGCTAGAGATAAATTTATTTACCAATTTCAAATCTGTGAAACTAGGTATTAGTCAAAGCACATGAATAATCAAAACAGGCAGCAATTGAATTACAATCTAGAAAACCAGATATTTCCCAATGCTTTTATCTCACCTCTATGTACAATCAGTGTTTGGTATAAAGTATATACCCAGGTGCTGATTATGTCAATCCCCAACTTGTGTAAATTCTAGAGCATTCGCATCTGGATCTCTAGTAAAGATTGCTGGTCGTCCAGACCGACTGAGAGTGTATGGGATACCTGTTATCATATATATAGAACTCATGAAAATGTGCTCCTCTCCTGTGCCAAGGGCTTGAAAATATTTTAGCTGGCAATATGAGAAGGCTAAAAAATATTTACCTTCTTTGTCAAGGATGGCCTTAAGCTTAGACACATCCTTTATAGCAATACAAGCATGACGGTCTCGGCCCCCATGTTCAGGCCGCCCTGTCAGAGGGTCAGGATTCGGCAGTTCCATCAAATGAATCATCTCAGAGCCTACCCATAGCCAGGTGCCCCTATAAGGAAGCTTGTCATCCGGTCTGTCCTCATTTATCTTTAGACCTGTTATGAATACAGCATATGAATTACTTCGAAGTGAAGGCAGACATCTAAAATAATTTCTAGCAAGCACAATGATTTACATACCCAGGACATTCTGGTAGAATTCAAGAGATCGTTCAAGGTTCTCGCAGAGAATGCCAACATGGTGCACGCCTACTACTCCCATATCTGCATCAATAACTTCCTTTTCAGAAAGGTAACAGCACTGCTAGAGGGAGATAGTTAAAGTAATTAGAGCAAACTAAGGAAAGAATGAAATTCTGTGATTCTCAGTCCTATTGAAGATTTGAAACTTTAAGATACTGAGAGTTTGAGATAATTTCTCAGCAAGCCAAGCACTCAAAAACTTCAACCAAATTTAATCTCAGGAAATACAGAAGCACAGCTCACTATGTCGGAGTTTGTCTCAACTCTCAATGCTCCCATAAATCTTGTCTTAAGAACATAAACTTGCACAATTTGTACTAATACTGAGCTGGTAAGGGAAAAAAGAATTTCAAATCTTAAGGCCTGATAGTACATTGGTTATACCTGTAATCTGCAATGCATTGTTTCTTTCGATATAATCACAAACTGAACAAAAAGTCATCCTTACGATCTCATTAGCACATACGTTAGAATGCATCTCTGCAATTATACTACTTCAAAAGAATCAGAAGGAACGGTGCCACTACAAAAAAACCAACTTCTGTTATCTTCTAAGTAGAGGACGGAGTCTTGACTATTGAGGTGTCTAGATGCACAAAAGTTCATCCGTAAACAGAAATGAGGGTAAGAAACAACATTTTAAACTGCAATATTAAAAAAAATCTTTGAAAAGAAAATGAAAAAAAGAAGAGCCTCGAGTCTTTCACATACCCACGTACGCGCGTGCGTATAACCTAAATGCCACCTCTTCACTAACTGAAGAAGTATCTGAAGATTGAAAGTTATACACATTGGCTGGGCTCAATGTTCAATCCCTGAGTTGTAGATACAACTAATTGGAAAGATAATGCAATAATAAGCTAGGCCAAAAGCCCAAAACCCAAAAATGAGAGTTATGAATCAAAACAAGAAACTGCAAAAAGTACTAAATGAATAGCATGATTGCCTGGCAAGTGTGGGATTAGACAAGGGAATCCAATCTCTCCATATATATTTGTTATGCGCATGGACATTCTGTCAAGACTTTCAAGGAAGATGCCAGGGTTGCCTTTCTTCTCTTTTCATCCAAAATGTGCTATAATTAGCCCCCTTTTTTGTAACGAGAAGCTAACACATCCTGTGTTTACTGGTAATTTGATGGAGTTCTCAAAGGTGGTATCTCAACCAAAAGTTTAGACTTATGGTTGAAGCCCACACAATGTATCAAGTGTCAAGTCAAGACCTCATGTTAGAGATGGTATCTAGGCTAGCACAGTTTCTGAAATTAAGGCTGCTAATCTGCTGTTTTCCTGGTGTAAAAGACAGTAATAACATGTCGGCAAGGCTTACGACTTCTTCACACAGAAGTGGGGCAAACTGCATGGAAGTAAAGTGCTCTGGGAGTCTGGTATTCTATAAATGTTCCCAAACATTGTTTTATTGCTAACCTTGCTGTTCAGAGGGCTCTTCCTACAATAAACAATTTTACCAAGAGAGGCCTGATCTTGGTCAATAGATGTTGTCTATGCAGGGCTGCTGCTGAGAATCACCGACACCTCTTTTTGACTTTCACACATGCTCCCGCTGTATGGGGATGAGATACTTAGATGGCTGCAAATTAATGACAGCAGTTCGAAGTTGAGGAGGGAAGTGATATGGTTTGGCAAGCATATTACCAAAAACCACTGGAAAACCAAAAGGACTAGATTTAGCCTTGTTGCAACCATGTATATGATATGGTTGAAGAGAAATTCAAGGATTTTTAGGAGATTGATCAATGTATTAGTTGGCTCAGTATGATTAATATCTATGCAAGTGTGAGAGTATTGATTAAGCTATGTAAAAGGGGATGCAAATGAGGAGTTAGTCGAACTCCTCAATGCTTGATTCTTCTGTAGGTCTTTTTTTGTTTGCCTTTTATTCCCTTAAGGATGAATAAAATGGTACTATTTTGCTTGCACAAACAGAACAAAAGAACAAAAAAATGATTGCCAAATAAAAACATACCAAGACCATTCTCGTCCTCGTAGCCACTGACTTCTTTCGCAATGACATCTTTACCTACTGAAGAGGTTGCTCTTGGCACGACACAACTCCCATGGCATCTGCTCCTTCTACCCACTAATGAATCAAATGTTGACACGGGTAGAACATTGAACAGTTTCCTCTCACTACGACAGATGATCTGACAAAGGCCGAAATAGAGATACAATCATCAGTCATATAATCGGACCAACACATCCTATCGTCCTTGAATGTAAAACAACCACAAGAGTATAGAGTCACTAAACATGACCTAACTTTCTTGCTAGCACCAGAATCATCAACAACAAAGCCTTAGTTCACAATATTTTTGAGGTCAGCTAACTTGAAACCGTTATATGTAAGAGCAATAAAAAGTTCTGAAACTATGAAGAACACGATATTGAAACAAATGAATTGGTCAGCACCAGAATCCTTGGACAAAAAACTTCTCCCAGTGGTTCTCGTTGCAATTCTTGAAATCTCATACATGATCCACCTAATATTGAAAACCCTAGGAGTATGATGATCTACATGAATCTTTCCAAAATTCCTGCTATTTTTATTAAGACTATTCGAAATGTTTTACCTCGTTACAATCCCCACCCTCGATTAAAACAAATCGACATACTCCGTATGAGGTAAAGCCTGCTTAAATAATGCACGGAAAATCACTCCCCTCTAAAATTTACATTACGTCAAACTAATATGACATAATTTGTGATGAAACTTCACATCAGAAATTCAGGGTACTCCTCCAATTCAGAATATCTTTACAAATTAAACAAGTAATCCTAGCTTCAATATCACGATACAATTATCCGGATATGACACTGAAACAACATAATCCTATGAACATGTTCAATTGAAAAATATACCCAGAAACCAAATACACAACATTTTAGGCATAAATCAATCATTTGTTAACTAAAAATCGAATCCGAAGGGAACCCAAATATTAATTTTAATCATTCTATTGTGGGTAACTTTTGAATTTATCATTGATTCAACTATAATTAGTCAGAATTTATATCAATCACAAGGTAATTACAAATGAACACACAAAAACTAAAAATAAATTAAAAGAAAAGGAAAGGGAAAGAGTTATAATTAGAAGTGAAGACGGAATTGGGCACCTGGTTTTGTAGAGGGAAGGTTGGAAGGGAAGGAGACAAAAAGGACGCCATGAAAAACAAAACTTGAAGAAGAAGATAACAAGGGCTGAATTACAGTTACGAACTCAGGCAACTGTTAACCACTTATAACTGCAAGTGTTCTTCAATATTTCTTTTTTCCGTTTGTTTTTCTGAGGTCGAAAAAACCCCAGGATTATTTGAAAAAAAAAAAAAAAAACGGTTGATTAACCCCGACTTGTATACACCTGGGGTAGTAACCCCGACAATAATGCGTTGACTAATTAAATCTAATTAGGAATAAACCTGTGATATATTGAATATACAAGTCAGTTGATTAACGTAAATCGATAACGGTTGGCTGGCTAGAGTTTGACGTTATTGTCGTTTGACGGCGGTAATCAACTGATCCCTCTCGGTCACACCGATAAAGATAGTTTCTCCAAAGGATATTATATTTGAATTTAATACAATATAATATAGACCCTAATGTATCAGTTAAAGAGTTAACTGATTATATCGAATAGTGTTTTACGAGTTCTGAACTCTGGTCGTGTAAACTGCGGTTTTTGTGTGAATTGTCAAAATTGACAATTAGCTATTTAAATTACAAAGAGTTGTAATTTTAGCTAAAATGATGTAATTAGTAATTATTATATAGTGATATAATAATTAATTAACACTTAAAGAAATAAGTGTACAAATTATACCAAATTGTAACATAAGATGTTTAGGGATATAATTAGTAAGGGCAAAATAGTCTTTTTGCCACCACCACTATATATAATGTGTTTTATGATCAAACACATGAAATACATCATTTTTTACAAACACATTATATGTTTTAGAGAGAGAATTGAGAGAAAACCCTCAAATTTCTCTAAAAAATCAGCCTACTTCCACTTCCATTAAGATCAAGTTATCTTCATTGCATGTCAATGAAAACTTGATCAAAACACTTATCTAAGCCTAGTATATCATTAGCTAATTTGTTGGCTAATTATATATAAGGTTATAGGGTTAAAATCTCATAAAACTATACCATTTTGTGAGATTTTTGGAGAGCTTCTTTGGTGGATCAAGGGAGGAGGTTTTCTAACTTGGAAACTCAAGATTAAGGAGGAGGATCCCCAATAATTTGCAGCTCAAGATCCTTCATTTGAAGGAAGGTCAAAATTCCTCTTGATTAAGGTACAAAAACATGTTTTATTACCTTATTTATGTTTTAATCTTACATGCAACTAAAGATTCTTAGCTAAACTTAATTAGGAGCAATTAAGTATTAATTAGAGGAGTCTAATTAGAGGCTAAATAACTTTCATGTGGTATCAGAGGTTCGGTTTAAGTTGCATGTTAATTTTAAGCTTTAATTAGGTTAATTAGTAACTTAATTAATTTTTGATGATAAAAATTGGTTTTATCATACAAACTAAATTTTCATGTGATGTTTTGGGCATGTGGATGCTCCAACCAAAATTATGGAATTTTGGGAATTTATTTGTTATTATTGCTTATTTTTGGTTGTTTTTATAAGATTTAGGCTATTTTCTAATTAATTGGTAATTAGATTGACATGCATGTTGATTTTCTTAATTTAAGAAATTTATAATTTTTCCAGAATTATAATGAGTATAATTTCCAGAAATTATTTCATAATTTTATTGGTCGTTTGTTATTAGTTAGTAATAATATAAATGGTGGAAAGTTGATTTCTTAAGAGAAAATGACCAAAATAATTTGCAAAATTTTTGTCCTTAACTAGCTATTGGGTGTGATCTTAAATATCTTAATGAAATAATTTCTAAATTTTTTCATAATTAGTTATGATTTATTTAGATATTTTCGGGTTTTTTATGTGATTTTTGGACAAATAGTTAGCAAACATAATCAAATTAAACTAATAAATTCAATTTTAGTGGAGTCTAAATATTGAAAAACTAATTAGTTGGTGGTTAGTTTAAACTTAAAAGGTGTTTTAAGTGTTGGTTATTGATTCTAATAAGTTAGAATCAGAAATTCCTAAATTTACCGGGTTGCTTGTACTGTAAAGTTGAAAATCTGATTTTCGGTCTTATTTACATGATTCTAAGTATAGTATGGCCATAGAGTACTATAGTATCGGTACTGTACCGAAATGTAAGGACGGTATCCGATTGGTTTGTAATAATTGCGATCTCGTATCGTCGGTTTGTAATACTTTAATTCTTTTATTTTTCAAAAATGTATAATAGGATAGTCCATATGTACATTTGTTTATATTGAAGATCGACATTTTTACGGAGCCAATGGTTGGCGGATCGAGACCGAAGTCAAGACGGAGCCTTTGAAGCTTTTGAAGCCTAGTTTAGGTTTAACTGCTTTTGTTAGGTTCTAGTCTTATAGCCATACTAGGACTTGAATTTATTTGATGCATGCTTGGTTTAATTTTTGCACAATTATAACTAAACGTAATCCCACATTGTCATATTCATTATCCGCGACTCGCTAGAATTAGTTCACTTAAAAGCGATAGATAAAATATGACAAGCTCTCACTGAAACGTAAAATCGAGATTTAGTCCTTCCACAATTCACGCCTATGCAACCCTTGTTCATTAGGGGCACGCTCGCCCTAGCGGGGCGTTTCCTTTTTACCTTGGGGGAGTAGGTTAATAAAGAGTTATTACGAGTGAATTTTGGTTTAATCTTGACGTGATTTGCAATACAAGTCTTGCAATCCGGGACTAAAGGATTGATTTAGTAGAAATCGATCAACCGAGAGTTCTAAGTGTAGAATCAATCATGAGTTGGTTCACCGAAATTACATAAATTTGGGATGTATCGCCCTCCGCGTACCTAAATTTATATAAGATCGGATCTCGGAATCATTTATATAATTACGAGAGATCATTATATAAATGCCTAAATTCACAAATAATTATTTTAATGTGAATTTGACGATGAATTTAATCGATAGTTTTTTCCCACGTTGTAGTTTAAAATTCGAAAATGGCTCAAACGTCCAATTCAGTAATATCCAAAGACTCTTGTCTTCGTAATTTTACGGAAAAGAATGAACTAAAGGAGGATGGAAGCAATTTTACTGATTGGGAGTTAAACCTGCGATTAGCCCTTCAATCTGATAGAAAACAACGTTTTCTATACGAACCCTCGATTCCCGCTCCAGGTCCTGACGCCACCCCTGAAATGATACAAATGTATCAAGAGTACGCGCATGAATCTGACCAGATTAAGAATGTATTGATTTTTGCTATGCACCCGCGTTTACAGAAACGCATGATTAATTTCAGTGCGTATCAAATATTCGCTCGGCTAACGACTAGTTTCATGCAAAAGTCGCGAATACTTCAATACGAAGCAGTTTCGAGTTTCTTTGAGACTCAGCTCTCAAAGGGCCAACCAATTGGTCCTCATGTTCTCAAATTTATCGAGGATGTTGAAACTCTTGAGAAGTTAGGTTGCCCAATTTCTGAAGATTTTGCGGTATACCGTCTGCTTAATTCTTTGCCTGCAACATTCGGTCCTTTTAGGACGAATTACAACATGAATGATTTAAAGAAAAATCTTCATGAATTGCATGCCATGCTTGTACAACATGAGAGGGATATGGTGTCTAGTGGGAGTGGGAATAGAGATGTTTTATCCATGGCGGTAAAACAAAAGGGGAAGTTTAAGAAGGGTGCGGGGAAGGGTAAGAAACCCGCGCGTGGCAAAGGAAAAGGAAAAGTTGCTTCGGGCAACAATTCCATTGCTAAGAGAGGCGCGACTCCTGAACAGAATTGCTTCCATTGTGGAAATTTCGGCCATTGGAAGCGAAATTGCCCAAATATCTGGAGCAGAAGAAGTCGAAACCAGGTATATATATGATAGACATTAATTATGCAAGTACCACGTCCTGGGTATTAGACACTGGATGTGGATCTCACCTTTGTAATCACTTGCAGGGGCTGATGAAGGCAAGTCGGCTGGCAAAAGGTGAAGTTGACCTCCGTGTCGGGAATGGAGCTAAAGTAGCCGCCATATCAGTATGAACGTATATTCTGTCACTTGCCCCAGGGCTAGAGTTGTATCTAAATAACTGCTATTTTGTACCAACTCTAAGTAAGAATATATTTCGGTTTCTGTTTTAGACGCTGAAGGTTTTGAATTTTCAATATGAAACAACAGTTGTACCTTCTCGTTTAATGATATGGTGTACGGAACAACCAAATCTATAAACGGTATTTACGTTTTAGATTTGAAAAATGAGGTCTATCATGTAGCAAATAAAAAGCTCAAAATAGGAGATCCCGATCAATCCTACCTTTGGCACTGTCGTTTAGGGCATATAAACGAAAAACGCATTGAGACACTCATAGCCAATGGAGTTCTCAAACCATTTGATTTCAGATCATATGGAACATGCGAATCTTGTCTTTTAGGCAAGATGACTCGAGCTCCTTTTTCTAGAAAAGGAGTACGAGCTACTGATTTGTTGGCCCTCATTCATACAGATGTTTGCGGTCCAATGACAATCACTGCCAGAGGTGGTTATGACTACTTTGTCACTTTTACAGATGCTTTTAGTAGATACGGCTACATCTACCTAATCAAATACAAAAGTGAGGTACTCGAGAAATTTATAGAATTTCAAAAGGAAGTAGAAAACCAATTAGGAAAGAAGATCAAGGCCTTACGATCAGATCGGGGAGGTGAATATCTCAGTAATGACTTTGATATTCATCTGAAAGACTGTGGAATCATATCACAGCTTACACCTCCTGGTACACCACAATTAAATGGTGTAGCCGAAAGAAGAAACCGTACACTGTTGGATATGGTAAGATCAATGATGAGTAAGACTGAGCTTCCTAATTCATTCTGGGGTTTTGCTCTCCAAACTGCCATTTTCACACTCAATAGATGCCCGACTAAATCAGCTCCGAAAACTCCATATGAGTTATGGAGAGGAAAAGTTCCTAACCTCTCATTTATCAAGATCTGGGGTTGTGAAGCATATGTTAAAAACAGGACTGACAATAAGCTTGCACAAAGATCTGATAAATGTATCTTTGTAGGTTATCCTGTACAGACTCGAGGATATTACTTCTATAATCGTCTAGAGAACAAAGTTTTTGTGTCTCGAGATGCTGTCTTTTTAGAAAATGAATTTATTTCTAAAAGACAGAGTGGGAGAAAATTTGAACTTAGCGAAGTTCAAGAGCCACAAATGCAAAATGAGGCTCAGGATGTTTTGCCAGAAGACATTCCTGAATCATCTAACTCTGTGGTTCCATTCTCCACTCCTAGAAGGTCAGCCAGATCAAGCCACCCACCAGATCGATACCTAGGTGTGATCGAGGATGGTAGTGATCACTTTTTGCTTCTAGAAAGTAATGAGCCTGCAACCTACAGAGCAGCCATGAATGGACCGAATTCTGCTAAATGGCTAGAGGCAATGAAATCCAAGATAGATTCCATGTACGAGAATCATGTATGGGACTTGGTTAACTTGCCTGAAGGAACCAAGGTTCTGCAGTGCAAATGGATCTTTAAGATCAAGAACGACATGGATGGAAATCAAGATATTTTCAAAGCTAGATTGGTAGCTAAAGGTTTCACGCAAGTTCATGGTTTAAACTATGACGAGACCTTTGCGCCAGTTGCAATGCTCAAATCTATTCGGATAATTTTAGCGATTGCTGCTTTTCATGATTATGAGATATGGCAGATGGACGTTAAAACCGTCTTCCTGAATGGGTTTCTGGAAGAGGAAGTGTATATGGCACAACCTGAGGGTTTTATAGATCCAAACAATCCTAAGAAAGTTTGCAAGCTTAAGAGATCCATTTATGGTCTTAAGCAAGCATCTCGGAGTTGGAACCATCGGTTCAACCATGTGATTAAACAAAATGGTTTCACCCGAAGTGTCGAGGAACCTTGTTTATACATGAAATTTAGTGGGAGTAAAGTAACTCTCCTAATCTTATATATAGATGACATATTACTCATTGGGAATGATATCCCCATGCTTAACTCCGTTAAGGATTAGCTCGGGAAACATTTCCAAATGAAGGATTTAGGAGAAGCACAGCGCATCCTAGGTATTCGGATCTATAGAGATAGACCAAAAAGAATACTAGCGTTAAGTCAAGAAACTTATATTGATAAAATTCTTGACAGGTTCAATATGAAAGACTCTAAAAGAGGCTTTTTACCTATGGGAAGTGGGATAATTTTGAGTAAACCTCAGTGTCCGACTGATCCTAAGGATATTGAATGCATGAAGTCGATACCTTACGCTTCCGCAATCGTTTCAATCACGTATGCTATGATGTGTACGCGTCCTGACGTGTCATATGCTTTAAGTATGACAAGTCGTTACCAAGCCAATCCAGGCGAGAGCCACTGGATAGCCGTTAAGAACGTCCTTAAATACTTAAGAAGGACTAAGGACACGTTCTTAGTTTTTGGAGGGGATTCTGAGCTTCGTGTAAAGGGTTATGCGGATGCTAGTTTCCAAACAGATCGAGATGATTCAAAATCTCAATCAGGATATGTTTTCATACTGAATGGAGGAGCCATATGCTGGAAGAGCATCAAGCAATCGGTGACTGCAGATTCTACAACGGAGGCTGAGCATCTTGCAGCATCAGAAGCTGCAAAAGAGCCAGTTTGGATTCGACAGTTCCTGGAAGGATTAAATGTAGTCCATACAACAGCAGATCCTATTGTAGTCTATTGCGACAATAGTGGAGCAATAGTTCAGGCTAAAGAGCCTGAGTCTAGTGACAAATCTAGACATGTACTCAGGAAGTTCCATGTAATTAGAGACTTTGTGGAACGAGAAGATATATCGATTTGTAAGGTTAGGACAGACGATAATATCGCTGATCCTTTAACCAAGCCATTATCACAGGCTAAACACAATGGTCATATTGGCTCGATGGGTTTGAGGCATATGCCTGACATGTGTTAGATTATATATTTTAATAGTTAATAAGTGTATTACCTTTTACATATATGATAATTAAATTCATCGTTCTAAGTTTTATTAAACTCTTTAATAAATTCAGTTTTAATAAAATTCTGAATTATATATATGTTCTGTTGATTCCTAATAAGTCGTGGAGACGATTTGAACCCTATTAAGTGAACAGGATTAACAGTGTATTTTGTCTCTAGTCATAAAATGAGGTGACGTCTCAATTGACTAGATTGTAAGTCGGTTGATGACTAGTTCAATGGTCATGGATTCATAGAGATGAATAACTGATTACATAGACAGACTGTACATGACACTCTGTCAGACATTTGACCAATTATAGAACCTTTGTGTCTGGTCGTGACAAGGTAATCTATATTATTCCTATTAGTCGATTCTTTCGACCTGAGATTGTTTGTCTGAGTTTATGCAGTAGGAGGTGACTTTGATTTATGTCCTAAGTCGTGCCGTAAAAGGAGGCTAAAAGGGCATCTATTGGGTCATAACTGACTGTATGAAACAAAGAAAATAAGTCAAGAAGGGATTGTCCACCCACGTCAGGGTATAATATCTTTGGGCCACTAGAGGAATTATGACTGGAAATGCGTGGCCACGCTCAAAGAGATCTATGATAGATATTCCGGTCAGACAGTCATAATCCAGATTGAGAAAACCACTTCTGATAATGAACCAATGCAAATTCGACCTGAAAGATACTTCGCATTGAGTGGGAGATATAACGGACAAGAGAATTGGTAACGCATGACTTGTCTCGGACAAGTGGGAGATTGTTGGAGTAGGTGTCCTCCGACAATAATGCGTTGACTAATTAAATCTAATTAGGAATAAATCTGGGATATATTGAATATACAAGTCAGTTGATTAACGTAAATCGATAACGGTTGGCTGGGTAGAGTTTGACGTTATTGTCGTTTGACGACGGTAATCAACTGATCTCTCTCGGTCACACCGATAAAGATAGTTTCTCCAAAGGATATTATATTTGAATTTAATACAATATAATATAGACCCTAATGTATCAGTTAAAGAGTTAACTGATTATATCAGATAGTGTTTTACGAGTTCTGAACTCTGGTCGTGTAAACTGCGGTTTTTGTGTGAATTGTCAAAATTGACAATTAGCTATTTAAATTACAAAGAGTTGTAATTTTAGCTAAAATGATGTAATTAGTAATTATTATATAGTGATATAATAATTAATTAACACTTAAAGAAATAAGTGTACAAATTATACAAAATTGTAACATAAGATGTTTAGGGATATAATTAGTAAGGGCAAAATAGTCTTTTTGCCACCACCACTATATATAATGTGTTTTATGATCAAACACATGAAATACATAATTTTTTACAAACACATTATATGTTTTAGAGAGAGAATTGAGAGAAAACCCTCAAATTTCTCTAAAAAATCAGCCTACGTCTACTTCCATTAAGATCAAGTTATCTTCATTGCATGTCAATGAAAACTTGATCAAAACACTTATCTAAGCCTAGTATATCATTAGCTAATTTGTTGGCTAATTATATATAAGGTTATAGGGTTAAAATCTCATAAAACTATACCATTTTGTGAGATTTTTGGAGAGCTTCTTTGGTGGATCAAGGGAGGAGGTTTCCTAACTTGGAAACTCAAGATTAAGGAGGAGGATCCCCAATAATTTGCAGCTCAAGATCCTTCATTTGAAGGAATGTCAAAATTCCTCTTGATTAAAGTATAAAAACATGTTTTATTACCTTATTTATGCTTTAATCTTACATGCAACTAAAGATTCTTAGCTAAACTTAATTAGGAGTAATTAAGTACTAATTAGAGGAGTCTAATTAGAGGCTAAATAACTTTCAGTCAGATAGTGTGAATTTTGTCAAAAACGGGCTGGAGGATTGAACGGGGTGGGCAAGTGAAAGTGGCGGCCATAATGGAGCGCCGTGATGATGACAAAGATGATGGGCATGATGCTACGTGATGGTGATGATGATGATGGTGGTGGTGGGTTTTAGGGAAAAGAAAGGGGTTTTGAGATAAATAATAAACTTTATGGTAAAGTAAGGGCAAAAGGGTAACTTGGCTAATTTCTAATTAAATTAGAATATGTTTTATTTGTCTTTCTTTTTATAAAAACTAAATAAACATTCATAATAACCCCAAAACTAATAATGAAACTCGACTTATATAGTTACATCTCAAATTAACAAGTAATATCCTTATTAAATTATTCGTAAAAAATGCGGGGTGTTACAACTTGACATGTCAAAAACGGTCTTACAAGGTTCGTTGTCTCCAACTTTGATATTTGAATTTACGATCATTAAAAGATGCAGACGATATAGCAATAATAAAACCATATGAAGACTAAGAAAGAAATGCTCAATAACGAGTTAAGCACCAAATTGGTATCTCAACTTTGCTTTTATTTTGATATCAGAGTCTGCCAATTTTTTTGCTTGAAATTGGTGTCTGGATTAACTTCCGTCCACTTCCCGTATCTTTGCCATGAGTTGCGTGATGAGCTGACAGATTTCAGTATCTTATAGTTGCGGAACATGGTCCCTGGAAATTGAACAAGTAACACCAGACCATTCACATGGAGTCGGATGTAACTCGTTCCAATCAGCTAAAACCATATACGGGTCTTCATATATAGCTTCTTTGAATGCAATTAAAGCCCAAACTAGCACCACCAAATTTAACATTTTTTACCATATCAGGGTAAAATTTAATTCAACCAAAAAAGCATAAAGATCAATTCTTTCCTACAGATACTAAACCAGGGCAGTAATAATTCACATCTAAGAACAAAATCACCCCACCTATTCACCAGACAATCAAAATTTACTTGATTTACCAAAATTTACCAAGATCTGAACAATTTACTCACCTTCATCTATCTATCTCTATCTTTAAATAAAGTCGTGCCAATAAGCTGATGTGGCACGATTTTGTTAAACGATTGACATGTCAGCAATCATTTAACACGTTAGTATGCTCTTGGTAGATCAGCCAAAATTGTGTCTATCAGAATTTGAACCCCTGACATCTCCCTTACTTATTCATCACATTACCAGTGGGCTAATTGTTAATTCATGCATATTTTTATATGCTCATACTATAAAAAGGAAAGAACCAGTCCAAATGAATGTTTAAACTAGAATGAATGTTTAAACTAAAATAAATTTTTACCCATCAATGGTTCAGAAATATTTTAAACTTTATTTCATACCTAAAATGGCCAAAAATTTTGGCAAGAAATGATGTAAATCTAATTTCCTAGATAAAATTGGCATAGAATATCCTATAAGCTACCATCTAGGAAAAACCGTTCTTGAAAACGGAAACTGCAATAAAATAAATCAGCATATCTTAAAAAATCATTCCATATATTTACGAATACGGAAATAGCAATAAAAATAATTTAAACCTTAGAAAATCAAATTGTGCATTTAAAGAATTCCAATAGACCAAAATTAGATCAACCGAAAATATCTAAAAAAAAAAAAAAAATATGATAAGCCATCAAATCTTTTAAAAACTTATTTCCGAGTAAACATATGAAGTAGGTCATATTACAAGAGTTATTCCCATGAATATAGGCTTCTATATTTGTGTGAACAAATTTATCAAGATAATAAGAACATGCATTCCAGTGTGATTTGCTATAAAATAGGATATTTTAAATTATTTTAATTGTAGCAATTTTTAGCATTTCTCTAGAATAAATAAGATCTTTTGCAGAAATTATTAAAAAATAAATTAAAAATATAAACCGGTCTTTACAAGGATCTTTGGCTGAGATTATTATAAAAGAAAAAAGCATAAGATTTTTTTTACCAAAAATCTATTTTATATTTTCTGGTGACCTAAATTTGTTGTACTTTTAGTTTATTTTTTCTTTGTGTGCAAGACCGTAATAGGCATTGAGTTTTTCAGTGTATAATTTCGTTTTATTATTTGATCTTTTGATAGCATTGTAGATTAATTTTGCTTCATGCATGATAAAAATATTGACCACTACATTTTCAGTGGAATGATTTGCGGGGTACAATATTATACCGGACATAACTTTTACGGAGTATTTTTAAGAACGACTAATCTCGCTTCTTCATGAAACTCGGTTTCGATCAGAGTCATATACTAGGATTTCCATATATCTCGCTTGGCTAGAAGATCGGCAACCATGTTCTTTCTTCAGCAAAATTATACGACATTCACATGTCTGCTCTTGCGCAACGTCCCTGCACATCAGATACTCAATCTGTGTACATACTTTAAAATTTTGATTTTCCGTTATTTATTTGGTGTTATGCAATTTGTTGTATACGAATGCCATAATTGTTGAACTACTCTATCAGGTTTGTACCAGTTTGAGTATTAATTTCAATCTAATTCTTAAAATTTTCGACTTACTGAATTGATATGAAGAAGGTTGTAAGTACAAATAATCCACCCACTCAAGGCCTCAAGCTATTGGTTCGATCTTAGTGTCAAAGGTAACAATCGCCACCCATCTTTTATACAAAGTATTTTTTTTGAAAGGAAAATCTTTTATAACAAAGTATTATGTGCTTCATTATTTGGTTTATTTAAATGGTTTAGTGCAATATATGATTGATGCGGTATTTTATTAAGATGAACAATTAAACATTGTTAAATCTTTCACCGTTTTATGGTTTATTTGTCGGCTGCTATCATATTCTTAAATTATTTATTTGCCTCCGTTTTTCAAGCGAAAATCAAAAGATGGGCGCAAGATTTCTATGGTTATTCCATTCCACACTACGCCAAATAATACATAAGACACCGGGTGCAAAACAATATAGACACCGGTTGCAACCGGTGTCTGGACTGCCGGTGTCTTATGTTAAGACACCGGTTGTTCTGAAAATACCTGGTGTCAAAACCAAAACATACGACACCGGTTTTAGGTAAAACTGGTGTCATATCTTGTTTTTTTTTTTTTCCGCTGGTGGATATTTAACACCGGTTTTTTCAAAAAACCGGTGTCATATATTGGCTTTTTTTTTTTTTTTTTTCAGTTGGACTTTAGACACCGGTTTTTTAAATAACCGGTGTCATATGTTGTTCTTTTTTTTTCCTTCCAGTAGGACATTTGACACCGGTTGTTTAAAAAACCGGTGTCATAGGGTAGACTTTTTTTTTTTTTAGTTTGCTTGCTTCTGCTTCTGCCAGGGAATTGGCGACTACAACAATTAGTCGCCAATTCCCACTTACAAATAAACATACATTACGATTATGCCGTTTCAACGACACCAATTCCCAAAACCTCGACTACAAGAAACCAAGTCGATTCTTTGCTATACAACAATGGAGCTTCAAATTCACTCTATATATAATAAGCATCCATCAAATCTCAATTACTCCATCCACAACATTTCTCCAAAATACAACAATGGAGATCTTTTGCTTTTCCTAGTTTCTAATTTCCTAACTAAAATTTACTAACATTTCTAACTTAATGAGAATCTAAGTGTTTCAAGAAATCAAAGTAGATTTGAGCACTTACAAGCAAAACTCGCTAGGTAGTTAGAGATCATCATCATCTCCTTCTTCATCTCCATCCACAAAGACATATGTAGCCCAAAGATCTCTTATTTCATCCACTTGTTCATTCGTAAATTGCTTGCAACCCTTCACAAAATACTAAAACGACAAATTGATGAATTTAGATATCCAAAACTTAAACATTTATAAATTACTATAGGATGATAGATATATGTTTTGATATTTACCGTAATTGGAATAGTTGTGGCTTTATTTTGGATTATCTCGAACATGTAACGACAATATAATATCCACAATCGTTACTTCCTAAGGGTTGACGGGGACACTACAAAACAAAATAAAAAATAAATAAGCCCAAATTCGAACGCATAAATAGGATATGAAAAGTATAGTTAATAAACACAAAAAATTCAAATGTACCATTATAGTATGTCATCTCATAATCGTCAACTTCATATTCAACTTGTTTAGGGGATCCAAAGTCATGATCCTCGTTACGGCGCTAGTTAAATAACACGGTATTCCAATATAATTAAAAGATATAATTAAATAACAGTGGAGTTTAAAGAACAATGGAGTTTAAAAATATATAATATATACATACTCTTGTATTAGATTACGAAGAAATTCGGGTGGTTTCTTACTCCCTCTGGATGGATCTAACCAATACCCCGTTCCTGACGGTGGATGAATCACAGCTAACATCCAATGCGAACTACAAATTATCAAAATAATATAAGTTATGAAATATAAAATAAAAAAATCATCTAGAATTTGTAAAACTAGTTACCTCTCATTATAAGGTGCGAAAAAACCATCCAATGCGAACTACAAAGTATCAAAATAATAATATAATTATCATCCTTATCTTCAACCGGTGTTATAGGAGACAAATATGTCGGGCATAAAAAACCATACAAACCATCTATACGTCTCCTTTCACAGAACTTTTTCAAATACCTATTACAAAAAGCCACAAAAAGAAACTGTCACATGAATCAATTTACCAATATATATGAGTATCTAAACTAATTATTATTTTTCTTAAACAAATGTATAAAAAGTGACTTACAAGATAAATCCCGTAATGTGAGTAGATTGAATTTGTCATTGATAACACCATTGCTCCATCTCTTCCGGTGTCACAAACAAGTCTTGCATATTATGAAGCACATGCTCGGGTACATGCAAAAATTTTCCCTCATCTCCGGTTTTCTTCATGCTTCGAGCTTTCTTACAAAGCCACTTCATCAACATAGTTCTTCTCATATTCATTTTATCTTCCGGTGTTATGAATTCCGAAGAGGATGTTGAAATGGACGTAGGTGTCGAATTGTTGATTGGTGGTGTGTTCTTCTTATTCGTAGAGTTATCCGTTTCATTCTAAATGATCAAACAAAATAAAAAACTTGTTAGAATTTAAATATAAATTAAAGATAATATAAGAATTTCAACAATGAAGTATAAATTACCGTATCAGGCAATATATATATGAACGGAGAAGGCCACAACACATAACCACCAAGGGCCGAAGAGAGAAAACAAGCTTCCGGGGTTGGAACTGGCAATTCGGCATTTGGCACCAAGTCTTTAGAGATACTCACTCTACTATAACTGGGAGGTACAATGTTATTGTGTAGAGTAAGTACCTCCGAAGCGCCTGTCACATACACTTCTCCTAAAGCTACCATCTCTTGTGAATTGCTAGGAAGTGACATTTGACACTTATGCCAACCCTGCATTATTTATAAAGTAATGTAAATTGTTGGTGCAACTATCACAATTAGAAAATATAATTCATTTGAGATAAAGTATGTTGAATTGATTAATAAAGTAAAGTAATATAACAATTATATTAGATACCTGAACCGGCCCTTCACACGTATCTTGAATTGATGAGATCGACGTTTGAGGGATATTACGAGCTTGTCTCGGAGATGAATGGGAAACAGGAGGCTCACGATCATCATTTAAACTCACTTCTTTTCCCTTTCTTAGAACATTAGAATCCTTAGACACTCTATCCTCTTCATTGTTTTCTATTGCTTGCGAATCGTTACTCATCATCGCACTCATCAATTCTTTCATATCAGCTTGACTCGGAGAATAAGATGGAGAATTTCTAATTTTTTTTTTTTGTGAAATTAAAAATAAATTCATCTCAAAAAAAGGAAAATGTCACATATTCCTAGAATGAGGGTGTATATATAACACTATTAGAATTAATTCACATAAATATTTAAGAACCCCGTGCATGTCACGGAATCATAAACTAGTTTGATACAAATGCGTAACAAGTCGTAGTAAACACTACAAATATAGCAAATTGAAGCAGAACCCAACTTAATAATACTCTCATTTTCTTGGTTTTTTATTTTATTTTTACTGCAACAAATTTAATCACTGAATTCTAGTAAAATTGAAGAAACCCACCAATCATATGAACTCATTACTCATCCAAATACACTCTTGGAATTCAATAGACATACTATCCTTCCCCCACACTCCCCTTTGGATAACAAACATGCTCAAATATCTAAGCACATTAGAGGACCTTACCCCCACAATTTACTTCATCTTCACTCGACTTGCAATTTGGAAACATAGAAACGAAATAGCCTTCAGAAAAATTAAACCTCATCCTGCAACTATCTTAACCCATTTCTCGCATTTCCTAAAATCCCATCAAGATTTGTTTGACCACAATAACAAAAACAACTTTATCTCGCACAACCATCCGCTTGCTGAAACCCCCTCACCGATTGACAATTTCAATTTAGGCTGTTCTTTTGTACGGATTTCATGCAACAGCAGCTAAAAAAACAGGCCGGACTTTATACTCCTGGCAACTTTTAGGGATAGTTCAATTTTTGTGCAAAGCAGATCATGTTGGAGTTAGTCTTCTACAATGTGTTTTTGCAAAGTTAAAAAAGTCCCACATTGGAGAAATGAAATAGTTTTGGTGGGTTTATATATCACATCCCTCTTTACTAGTTTGAAATAGTGAAGTGGGTTTTTTGGAGAGAAGTGCAAGTGTGATTAAGATATATTATATATAAATTTAAAGCACTTAGCACTTTGCACGACTTAATTAAGGATTAGCGGTTTTTCATTTCGTTTATATTTTGTAATTAATTACGGTTTGGGATAATGAGGGGTATAACCGTCCATAATTGCTACGACAGTTATTTTTTACAGTTATTTTCGCACCCCTTGGTCCTCTATATAAACAGGGTTATGGAGAATCAATTCCAAAATTACGTTTTCTGTCTTCCTCCTCTAACTTTCTTCAAACACATTATGATGTCCATGGAGATTACTTAATCGCTGTTAATGTAATCTAGTATTAGGGAAATGCTAGGGGTACTTAGCCGAAAACTCAACAACGCTTATAGTGGGGGCTAATAATACCTTAAGGACAGAGATTAACTCGTCCCTAATAATAATTAGTGTAATTTAGTTTGTTGTATTTTCGTAGTTTACTTGTAATTTCATACGGTATGTAAGCCGATAAGGTACGGAGGATTAGGGCTAAGAAAAATGAAGCCCCTTAACGAGGCGTTCTTGGGAAAACTAGCCTGGAAGATTTTAAAAGAGCCAAATAACCCATGGACGAGATTAATCCGTGAAAAGTATCTAAAAGGAACAAATTTTATCGAGTATAAGCCGAAGTCAAATGATTCCTGGATATGGAAGCAAATCTTAAAACAACGCGAACTTATTAGAAAAGGTATAAGATGGAAGATGGGAAACGGCCATATAATCCTTTTCTGGATTGACAATTGGTGCAGTAACCGCAGTATCGCCGAGATGCTCAACATGACTCTAAATGAGATTCAAAATCCTAATCTCCGCGTAAAGGACTGTATTAGAGGAGGGAATTGGAACATTGATTTGTTGAAAACGCTAGTTCCACCTTATATTCTAGACTTAATACGAGCCATCCCCATCCCGTCAACAGGAGTCAGAGATGAAGTTGTATGGGCTTTAAGTGCGGATGGGAATTATACTGTAAGCTCGGCGACCTGGCTCGCCCAAGGCATCTCCCCAAAGAATAATGAATGGAGCTTCCATTGGATCTGGAAACTCAACTTGCCCCCCAAACTCCTCCTCTTCGCCTGGCAACTCCTCCAAGGTAGACTGCCGACAAGAGGGAACCTCCACTACCGGATACCGGGAATGGACAGTCACTGCCCGTCCTGCAATAATGCCCAGGAAACAGAAGACCACATCTTCCTTAGCTGCCCGACACATCTAAACGTGTGGAATCAACCCAGAACTCGTCGATGGATTCAGAAACGGGATTTCTCGACGATCCAGGAACTCTTCAACTTCTACAAAAGTCGAGATAAAGTCATCTTATGCAAAAGGACCCTTCTCCTATGGAGCATATGGAAGAGCAGGAATCTGCTAGTATTCCAAGGACACATGGATGACCCTTTAGCGTGTTTTATCCGTGCTTTCCGTTACTCCCAGGAGTGGAAAGCTCGGACCGGTATCGACTCTTCATCTCTCACTCTTTCTTCCAATTCTACATTTCCTCTGAACCACCAGCCTTCATTTATTGAAGTTGGGTGGTTCCCTCCAACAACAGATTTCCTTAAACTCAACTTTGACGGATCGGTGAAGGACGGTCAAGCGGCTGCAGGCTTTATTATTCGAGATAAGAATGGCGAAATCATGGAAGGTCAAGCTATTAATCTGGGAAGATGTTCGGTGATACTAGCGGAAGCGCAAGGCCTTAGAGCAGGTTTACTTCGGGCGAAAGCAAAGGGTTACAGAAACCTCCAAATCGAAGGTGACAACTGCATTGTCATCGAAGCAGTCCAAGGGAAGGTCAGAGTCCCGTGGCAGATCGACTACCTCGTCTTGGAGATACGACAAATCCTGACATATTTTGAACAATGGGAGATCAACCACATCTACAGAGAAGCAAATAGAGCTGCTGACTGGTTAGCTAATCTGGGCCTCTCAATCCTTAATTCGCAGGAAGGAGAGTGTCATTCTTAGATAGACTGTAGTGATTTGTCCACTATCGTTAATGCGGATAAGATGGGTGATACCCTGGCTACAAGGGTCACCTAATCTCCCCCCCTCCTTTGTCCCCGCTTACCAACCAAAAAAAAAAAAAAAAAAAAAAAATCGTAGTTGTAATTGTATAAATTTCCTAACAAACTTAACAAACCAATGACCAAGAGTAAGAAGGTTTTGAACGAACAAGATGACGTTGCTAATTTTTTTTCTGATAATTAGTATTTATTTGGATCTTGATAAAACAGTGGAATTTTTTATTTATAAGCCTAGTATCAGGATTCTAGCGTTTTCAGCTTTTGATAACAAATGGTATCATGTTAAAGATTTTTTATCCAGAACTGGTTTTGCCTTTTCTAACGGTGAAGAGATGAGTTTTGATTCCGGGTATCTAAAAATTCCACTGAGACACACCATTTGGATCTTTTATAATGCCTTAAATTCGTTAGGTTCAGTAACCCACAAATTGGATAAAAGCTTAAAAATGAATATTTGTGTCTTATCTATTATCATAACTGAAAGTGTAAAATTTTATCCGATTTCTATGAAAATAAGTAAAATTACACGCATCTCAAAACTCGGTACTGTAATGTATATTTGAGCACAGTACCGAGTTTGAGAACTTGAGATCGAACTTTTCTTTGGCATCTGTATGCGTAGAACTGTGATCATGCTGTGCTTGTAAAAATAAGTTTATATAACAAGAATGAAGAAGGGTTAATGTGCGTATTGTCCTCACCGTACATGTTAGTAAGTGGGGCTTCGAACCTAACATTGATTTTGATCTAATGTGTCATTCGGGGTACCAGTGTACCACAGACTTTTGTCTCTAAAATCCCGAGTTCCACATGAATAAGAGCTAGTAGACCCCAATGACGGCGATTGGCAAATTTTGCCAATAACCGGTGCTAAAGGACAAAAGTTGCTGACTCATATGTATAAATCTACTTTTCTGTATTTTCTCTATCTTTCATACATACCATATATGAATACATATATAAATGCAGTTTGACTTTTTTTACCTTATCTCTACTTCTCTCTTCTTCACTTACCTTATCACGTCTTTACAAAGTTTTTTTTTTTTTACCTTGATCATATTCTCCCTCCTCTTGTTTTACTTTAACTTTTTCTTTTTAATCTTTTTACATTTTCCTTCTTTTTACTTATTCCCCTTTTAATTTCTCCTTCCTCTACCTAGTTTTATGGGTTTTCCCTCTTCTTTTATCTTAATTTTTTTTCAATTTTTTATTTCTTTTTTTTCCTCTTAATTCTCTATCCTCTTGTTTTACCTTAGATCCTCTTTTTAATCTTTTTTAAAATTCTCTTCTTTTATATATCCCCTCAATTTATCTCCCCTTTTGTTTTACCTTAGATTTTCCTTTTTAATCTTTTTTTTTTTTCATTCTTTTTTAAAAGAATTCCCTCTTAATTTCTCTCTCCTCCCTTGTAGCTTGACCTTTTTCTTTTACATTGACTATATTCTATCTATTTTCCTCTTGATTTCCCTCTCCTCCCTTAGCAAAAATTCAAAACAAACAAAGTTTCATCAACATGATTAGTTTCTTCTTGTATATTGTTCTTCCAAATTGTTACATTTTTTAAACAGAATCCTAATCGGAAAAGGACATACAATGATATCCTCAATTGATTTTCAAAATAAACCTTCCAAATTGGTTTCTATGACATGTATCTCATGTGTATGGCACTTACCCCTAAGTATGACAAATCATTATGTGACGACTATGTCAGTTATATCGCAATTAGATCACAAGTAGATATAGTCTTATGTAACATGATAAGACTATATCTATGTCCATACACGCGACACTATAACACCTACTTCGTATATAACAATATAACAATGCACTAAGGTATCAAGGCTAACACGTTTAACCACACAATCAATATTATATATTATAGAATATTAAAACCAATTTTTGTTTTCGAAGACATTATACAGTAAGTCGCTAACAGATACGTTAACGTGAAGACTGTACAATGATAAGCAATGCTAAATTTTCTTGTAAATTGTAATCCCATCCGATAGCATATTAATACCGCTGTAGTGTTCCAACATTACGATGATTTACTAGTAAAACGTTAAAATCTTACAATGTTGTTTAATTTTAACGCAATTCTCTTCAAATATGACTTTACTCCTCATGGAACCAGTAACAGGTTACTATCAAGATGTTTCCAGTGTTGATGTATGTAGCGAAAGTATAAGAGTATTATAATATACTCTTGTGATACTAGTTAAAATTATAAAAGCATATTAAGGGTTAATTAGATGAGAAATTAAACATACGAGTAACCTATGAGGAATGACCATTTTAAAGATTACACTTCAACTAAATTTTATATGTCCTTATTATAACCCTTCTTCAATTAAGTTTGTGTTTTTATAATGTAATATTTTCAATGAACAATTATACAAAAGCAAACTAATTCACTTGACGAGACTTGGATTGTTTCGAATTTTTCATAAAGAAGGAGAGAAATTAAGAGGGTAAAAAATATAAAGTAAGAAATATAAAAACTAAAAATTAAAAAGAGGAGCTAAGATAAATCAAGAAGAGAGAAAGTATCTTATCCGAAAGGATTAGTTAGGTTGGTCTTACATTCGTGGATCAATCTAGGATTTCTTGCCTCTATAAAATTAAAAATAAAACCAATATAAAAGAAAAAGTTAAGCTATAAGGGAGGAGAGAGAAATTAAGAGGGGAAAATAAAAAGAATGAAAATTTAAAAAAAAAAAATTTAAATAAGTTCTAAAATAAAACAAGAGGATATCGAAAATAAAAGGGAAAGATAGAGAGAAGTAAATATTTAAAAAAAGATTAGAAAGAGAAGGTAAGGTAAAACAAGAGGAAAAAGAAATTGGGAAAAATAAAACACGGAAAAATTGAAAAAGATTAAAAAGTGGAGAAAAGGTAAAATAAGAGTGAGAAGTTAAGAGGGGAAAAGGGGTAAAAAGAAGGGAAACTTTAAAAAGATTATAAAGGGGGGTTAAGGTTAAAAAAAATTAAAAAGATGTGCTAATGTGGGTAAGATGAGAAAAAGTAGATCTAAGGTAAAAAAAGAGAGGTGTTATTCGTCGCCCGCACTATTACTATTATCGCCCACTATATTCCCAAAATGCCCCTTTAATTTTTAATATTTTCCACCTTATGAAACAACTCAAATAAGAAATGACTTTTGTAAAGAAATTCATTCACCAACGAAACCAATATTGTTAATGAGAATTTCAAGATGTATTATTTCGTAGATTATTTTATCTTGATGAATAAGAGTTTGATGTACTAGGCATGATACTGAAGTTGCAAAGAATGCGGAATTGCGCATAGATTGAACAATCTAACGAGAAATCGAATATTGAAGTTGCGGCACTTTGAATTTATTCTTATTAATGTGCAAAGTTTGCACAAAGTAAAGACACAGAGTATAGGCAAGCCAATGTCTTCCCAGCATCTCCGCAGCTTACATACCAGATGCCTAGACTACATGTCCATTATTACGCAAAGTCAGACATATGTCTTTGAAGGACATCCGGCGTCAGCACGTCTGTCTTATGACGTTCGACATCCCATCTACACATTTATATTTCAGGCTTTTAGCGATCTGTTTATCACGGAGCAATTTGTCCCAACTGTTAGTTAATTAATAAGATGAGTTAATATGAGTTAAAGGGGATATAATTTTTTGGAGAGACGATATAAATTTAAGGGAGATGGGGAAGCTAAGGAATGAGAGATTATTTATGTGATTTATAAAACAAGAGTATAATCGGAAAAGACTGGTAAAAAGTTGGGCGACAGTAGTAAAATATGGGTGACGAATAGCTATTCGCAAAAAGAATCAAACTGCATTAATATATGTAGGGTTAGGTTCAGGTAGAAACCTTAGTTATATAGGAACTCTAGGAACCATTTTTAAGCACAGGATCAAATATAATCCAACGATACCCAGCCCTATATTACCCCCCGTCTTCCTCAACATTTCCTGTCTTCCTCTCCCTTCCTCTTTTGCAAAATCCTACCACCAGTCACTACCCAGCTGAGCTAACTCCGTCACTCCGACCACCGCATGCTCAACCAGCGGCCATCACCCAAAACCTCCTTCTACGGCGACTTGACCCCACCTCCTCCGCGACACCAGCACTTCCCAATTAGCGAACTCCGGTTACCACCGAACTCACGCCATTTCGTCATATGTTGTTCAAGCTCACCATTTCTCTCTCCTCTGCAACATCCCAGAAATACTCCGACATATACTCAAGTTCATGGAATTAAAATGTTCATTAATCATTGTATGTTCACCAACTTGGAATTTTAAAAGTTAGAATGTTCATCAAATTAAGATGTATGTTCATCAAGTTTGAGTAGAATATTCATCAATTATTGGGGTCATGTTCATCAATTTTTGTGTTTGTGTTTCCTCAATTTAGAGGAATATGTTCACGAATTCATACAAGTATGAATTGATGAACTTCGAAATCAGAATTAATGAACATTTATATAAATTGATGAACATGTAAGTATGGATTGATGAACATATGACATACTTTGATGAACATGGAGATTTGGTGTTCCAGCTTTATGAACATACACATGGTATTAGTTGATCAGAATGAGAGAGAAGGTGTGTATATGTGTGCAGTAAACAAATAAACATTTGTCTTCAATTTTCATCAATGCATGGCGTCAATGGAGTCCAGAAAAATGATGGAATATGAAAGGATGAAACAAATAATTCAAGTCACCTGGAAATTGGGAAAGTAATGTCATAATCACGTGATGAGTATCACGCGTGAAGAGAGTGGCGACAAATGGTGACTTAAATTTTTTTTTTTTTTAATGTTTCTCAATCTTCACTTTCCAATTCAACAAAATTACTGAATTTGCCATTAATGAGCCGGGGGTGGTGTCAGCCGTCGGATCTGAGTAATTTGATAGCCCAGATTGGTTCCTAAAGTTCCTATATACATAAAGTTCTTACCTGAACCTAAATCAATATAAGTATTCGTATGTGTATTGTTTGGAAAATTTAAAAATACTGAAAAGTATAGGAGTGTATATATATATATATATATATGGGTGAGTCAGCTTTTTTTGTCTTTTAGCATCAGTTATTGGCAAAGTTTGCCAATCACCGTCATTGGTGTATCCTGCCTCACATGAATAAGGCCCTTGTAGTCTTATTTAACAACAACTGTTAATTTGACGCTACATAGAATTTTTCGTTTCTATTATTACCGAAAACATCAACACTAGTTTATGAAATTAAATACAAATATAGTCATGATGTTGCATTTAAATGACATTGACATTAAACTCCGCAATGAGTAAATTAAGCTTACAAAGAAACTAAACTGCGTAAATAAGTTCCACAGTCAGGCCTACATCCCCGCATTCAACGACAATACGATGGCCAAAATCAGGACAGCCATATCCTAACAGAATTGGTCTACAACGGCGGAGATTCTCTGTAATTATAAAAAGTGATCCATGTCAGCCCTACTCCATTGTACGTCAATACGAACCCCAAAATCAGGACCTGTAAACTCTTTTGACGACGCATCAGCACTAGGCAGGAATCTAGCAGTGTTGCGCAGAGGTTCACCACTCTTGGAATTTGCATACAAGTTGAAATGAATAAAAGTAGGGCTCGATTCAGTGGACTGGCGATCATAGGCCTACACAGCTTGATTTCTGAACCTTCACAGGGATTGAAAGAACCTTTGAAGAGCACAATTTGACAGCATTTCTTACTGTAAGATTCCAAAGGATGGCACTCACCATAGGTGGCTGTAAGCACTCCATGAACCACACCAACCTTCTTACAACAAAAGACCCTGACAGACGCTTTAACAGCAGATGAAAATGCCGTATAATACACAGCAGCAAACCCATGGTCGCCTCTAATGATGGAGCAAAGGGGTCTATCAAACCAGTGTGCCAACTTTGCATAACTCAGCTGGTATATACTTGACACATACCCAGCGATGGCAAGACGTCCAGTAACATCTTTCAACTTCAGAAAGAAGATAAAGTACTCGCAATTAGGAATCGTTTCCAAAGGGCTTGTAAGCATAAATATCTGTCACCCTGAGCCAAGAGTTGAGGGTTGTCCAAATTTTGATCATATACTCTATTTGTAAGTTTCTTCATGTAGGTGATATTTCCATAAAGACTCAATGGCGCATCATTTTCCCGGAAAATACACACTGACAACACCTCCACGAGTTTAGACCCATATATTCTATCAGAATTGGGATGTGCAAAAACGACAATGCAAACACAGTTACGTTACACATTAATTGGATACCCCCTCCAATCTAGACTAAATGTAACCAACACTACGCCACATGTTTTGGCACGCAGTTTAAGGTGACAAAAAATAACAAAGAACTATGAAGCAAGAATTCTATAATTCAAAGAAAGACTACAATCAATAATGGGTTTCTCTGAATTGTAGGGCATTTGGTCAAAATTTAATCATATATTTGTTAATTTTCTAGATGAAATTGCAAAGAAGAGGGAACTATAATTTATTCGTTATAATGTCAATTATAGTAATGCTGCCATAGACATCACAAGGCAACAAAGTGGTAGAAATAGTGACAGATGAAACCGTAATCTTTCTTCATCTCCGTACCATCTTCCCACTTATTCGATTCCACAAAGTCTAGCGGCTCAGACATAATCGAATCCTGATCTTCAGCCATCATCGACATAATCGAATCCCCAGAAGAAGACATTATCCATACCTGAGCAGACAATTGAGAACATACACTAATCGTAATCAACATGGTATTCTAATTAAATTCTTTGGAGAGCAGAAATTATTCAAAAACATAGAGCAGAAAATTACCTGCAACTGGGAGTCGGAGATTTCGGAACAACTTCAAACAAGGTCTGATCTGATCTCAAGGGTTTAAATAGGAAATTAGGTCAGATCTTCTAACTAGAACAGAAAAAGGCCGGACCTTTCCGAACAAAATCAGAACTTGGCTTCCCAACGACTGTTTATTTTTTTGCCTGTCGCTTTTTTTTTTTTTTTTTTTTTTTTTTTTTTTTTTTTTTTTGCGACAGGATTTCGAAAAAAAAAAAATTTAATAATTATTTCTCTCCCCTACTTTTATTAAATTATTACATCATCTCTCCTACTTTTTTTTTTGTTTTGGAAGATGTATGTTTATCTTTATTATTAAACTAGTTTAAAACTCGTTGCAGGGCAACATCAACATTATTTTATATTATATAGGCACATTTGATTACCGAAATCATTATAATTATTGTAGTTAAATAAAAAAATTTAAGGTAATAAAGAAATAAAGTTATCATTTATCTAGAACTATTAATTAATTCATTTTTTAAAGTTTCACACTGTATACTTACATGACAATAATATTTTAGCTAATTAATTAACTTTTTTCATAAAACCATTTACTTACATTCCCTACTTTAACCAATCTTTATCGTTTTACGTGTTTATTCTCATGACAAAAGTATAAAGATGTCAATATTAAACAAAACTGAACACAAATTATGCAAGATATATACATTTATTTCACATCAACAAACCTAAATAACAAATTGATAGATGTTGTGCTATAGTGATTAAGATAGAGGTACCGAATACAATAAGTTTCAGTTTCGAATTTGTTCCCTATATTGTATACCGATTTTTAAGCTTATTACACTTGATGTTAGTAAGATTTTGTATGATTCAACTTATTTTTTTAACATATTCGTATCACGAGAGTATAGACGTTGTAACTATAATGAATATAATAAAAAAAATTGATTCCAAATGAATTTATATTAGTTCAAATCTAATAAGTTTAGTGCAAGTTTAATAAATTTAAATAAATCCAAATAACTTTATATCATAACTTACGAAACAGAACCAAAATAATATATTATCTTAATTGTATGTTTCTTTTAAGTCATCTTATATTTTGTTTTGTTGAATCAATGACTCAAATTAAAGATTATACATCAGTTATTTTAAATTTTATAGTTGCAATAATGCTTGCACGTTGTACATTACAAATTCTCAAGATGAAAAATTATGATTCGTGCCAATGACTTTGCTTATGTGGCCATGTTTCAAACTACCTAGCAATAAAAGGTAATTCTAGGTTTGTGATTAATGGTTTTATTCCAGCTTGAATATATATAAATGCACTTTGCAAATGTTTGATAATCAAGAATTTACTTATAGTTATTATTCAATTAAAGATCTTATATTATCATTTTCAAAATTATATATGGCTTGATAACCTGTCTAGACCTCCATAAAACACCTATAATTGTTTGCATCTTCAATAGATAGACTATATTTATAAATCAAATATTATATTTTCTAGGACTATTTATTAAAATTTGCAAAACTCAAGATTACATTAAGGTGGCTGACCAAATAAATTTTGTTTGATAGTAATTGTTTTAGAGCAAAGAGATCTACACATTATGTAAAAACATTTTATCGCTCTCATAGAAATAAGTACATCGAATACACGAATGACCTTGTATGATACAATTCAACTTAATTTTGCAACATATAAATACCAAAGCATATCATCTAAATTAAGCTATTTTTTTTATTAATTTAGATCAATTGACATATTAACTGTTCAACAGTCAATGCCTCAGCTAAACAAACTAATACAATCATACATTTCTAGAAGGAGGGAATATCCAATCTTTTTATGATTAGAAAAAAAAGACTTAATAGAATAGCGCATATTTAGAGAAACCGATTTTTCTTCATCTGAAAACGAAATACAATTTCAATGTCTCTAGACGTATTAAAAGTTTATGGTTATATGCAGAAAAGATCAAATTCATTAAAAAATATAAACACTACATTTATTCGTAGTTTGTGGTCAATCTTTTATATATATTTATACTAAAACATAGATTACAAAAAAAATAGACTTATAGAATAGCACATAAATTAAAGCGAGTAAACAATTATCCTTTACTCGTAGTTATTATTATTGGGGAGTTTACATGAATAAGTTGAAAATTATTTTGTATTATCTTACCGTTTCGTGATTAATTGCCATATACTCCCTATAATTTTCTGTTTTGTTTGTTGCTTTTTACTATCCATGTTGTGGGTCACTTCTACACTAAATGAACTTATAAACAGACTTTTTATTCACCAAAAACTGTAGACGCATTTAAAAAAAAATTGGTTCTTATATTTTACCAAAATGTAAAAAAATGTCATATAGTTTTCTCTTATATTAAAATGTAGGTTTGACTTATTATCTTACCATAACTTAAAAAGGAAACTTTTATATTGATAGATCTTTTCAAAATTACCATAAACCTACATATGGTATACTACATTTCCATAAGTTAGATATATGAATTTTATACATGATTACCATAAACTCACATATGGTATAACAACAATTCCATAACATAAATTAATTCCTTATTCTCCAGAAGCTCTAAGAAAATTCGAAAGGCTCTACACCTCTTCAATGCCCACGAAAAAAGCTTTGTTTATAAATATACGAGTTGAATGCCCGTGCGTTGCACAGACTCTTGAATCAAAACTCAAATTTAACCTCAAACCCAAATTGTTATTTTAGAATTATTTAATCTCAATTAATCAAAAAGAAAGTGGTATAATATACCTTGTTAAGTTAAATAAACTTTGAACAATACATATATTTGCGTCAAATTCTTGTTAAATACGCACTCCTCTTTAAAGCAATGAATAAACTTATAGCATCAATTCACCCATAAAAAAAATTATTTAACTCTTTAACTTTTTGAATATTAATTTGCGGCTACATATTTGATTGTAATTGAAAAATAAATTTGTGGAATCATAAATCTATGTTTTAACATATCGTCTTAGATTCACATGGTTTACTTAGCGTGTAACATAAATATGTCAATTATGCTTAATTCGGTTAATAAAGGAATGAGATATGCACGTTTCAAGTTTCATTGTCCAATTTCTATGAAGGTTTATTGGAATAATGTGATATTATTTTAATGATAACCTAGACTCATACACTTTTGGACGGAGTTTAATTTTATAAATATTTTGAAAATGGTCTACTATCGGAGTGCTTATACCATGCTCCCGGGAGCATAAGGAGCATTGTGGTCCTTCTCACAATTGAGAGCAGGGACCACACTTAAAATAATTTAAAATTTATATAAGTGTGGTCCTTACTTCTCTATTTAACTCTTGACTTGGAGAATCTCGATTTGCGTTACATATTTAAGTGCAATCGGCACAAGATTTGTTGAAACCATAAAACTTAAGAATTGCTTATCTCCAAAACTTTATGCGTAAACTACAATGAATTTAATTAGTTAGAAAATTACATTATGGTAATTTGGTTGAGAAATGAAAGAGATATGCGTATCTGAACTCCTGCGGTCCAGTCTCTGTGTCGATAGACGGGTAACGCGAATTTATTTACTTGTTACATAATTCCTGTTATTTAGTTAAAACAAATAAAGTTTCACATGGTTTAGTTTGACGTTGTGATGTTAATTAACGATAAACTATACATTTAATGTTTTTAGTAGGAAATGAACAAATAGTGAATTGTCGTTATGATCAGGATTAGAATAGATAGTACTGAGCACCAATTTTTAGTAGGATTAGAGTAAAAAATAAACCCTAATCTCTTTTGAGTAGCATTAGAATCGTTGATGAACCATATCTAATGAATTGGATTAATGCAAAGACTACCATGATAACTAATAAAAAGAAGAGAGAAATTATCAAAGGAAAGCATATTAATGAAGAAACATAACTACGTCATCTCTTTTAGATGAAGATGGACTCATGGAAGGCATCTATGTAGTACAAACGTACTATGTACATAGATGCACCAAAGTTAGCAAATCAAAATAGCTATGGTGCTTAATCTACCATACAATTTGAGCGTGATTAGATTATTATTTTACTAAGAGTATAAGACATTAAACGAAACTACAAAGTTAAGTGGAGACAATGTAGGAGGATTCTGGTTGATTGATATAGCTTATCATTTGTCTTATATTAGTTTCAAAATGACAAGTATCGATCAGTTATTAAATTTTACAGTTATTATAATGTCCTAATTTGGCTCTGTTCGACTGCACTAGCTGTTTGAGCAGCAGGTAGTTGTTTTAGCAGCAGGTAGTAGGTAGTAGGTAGTTGTTAGCTCTAAAAGTAGCAGTTGATCTTAGACGTGTTTGGTAGAAGTAGCTGTTGAGTTATCAAAACTATATAGTATATAAAAAAATAAAATAGAAATGCTACTTTTTTTACTCAAAATGTTACTTTGTGAAACATTTCCCAAATGCTACCTAAAATGGCAACTACTACCTAAAATGCTACTTTTAAAATGTTAGCCAAACAGGTAAAGTAGCAGTTTGACCCGGTCAAAATGTTACTTTCTACTTGTTAATATGTTGCCGAACAGGGCCTTAGTCCAATTATTGATCATCTCATACATTCCGTTTTGTATACATGACCTTAGTTATTGAGTTCATATCTTACTCAAATTACAATGGACTTGCTCTAATGTCCTAAGTTCTTGTTGTAATAATTTTCGTGGCCCGCTAAGAATATCCAATGATACGTGCTGCAATAATATGTGGTCTCTAAGCTTCGAAACATGCATGCTTGCATGATTAGTCGCAAAAAAGTGAACAAATAAAATTTGAGCAATATGTACTCATCTTAGTTTATGATCTTGCCAAAGTCCACTGCATACGATGGAGATTTGCGCCGTAATTAGTCCTTGTCTCTTTAGCGTAGGATTAGTACATGTACAGATCATCATCTTCATCAAACAATTATTGTAGTATTGTTATACGACTAACCTTAGTAGAATGACTTCCTATTGATTCTTGGCTAACTAATCCCATAAGGAGAAGATCGCTTGATCTTACCTTCTTACAAATTTAGAAAATTGATTAAAAGAGTTGATTAGCCCATAAGAATGAAACTAAATATAAGTGAACCGATTAGCCCATAACAGTTCAACTGTTCAAATGTCACAAAGTTGCCATTGAACTCCTACTGTGAGTGAAATCGAATATCTAATACTTATCGATTAGATGACTAGTTCTTTGAACCGTGAAAAATTGCACGGGGCGTTTTACCTTTTTGTTCTTAGAACTGGTTTTATTATAGGGATCGATGTTTGTACATATATCCAGTATTGTAGGTATAAGATGTTAATACGTCCAATTTACAACAATGGTGTTAGTTAGATTTTTGAATAACCTGAGTTTTTGACATACTAAAATAGACTCGATACGCATTGGATAAGCGAATCGTATTGACCAGCAAGGAACCTCACAAAAGAGATAATTATCTATTTATGTTTGAATATTACTACATAGGAATTGCTAATTATAGATGTAGTAAACAATAAATTATTTATTTCCTTCTAAAAAAATAACAACAAATTAAAATACTAATATCACTTTTATCAACCAAAACCCTTAACAACACAAAAGTTGATCATATTTGACCTCGCCCGCTTGTTTTGGTTATGGACCTGTTTTTTATTATTATTATTTGTCACCCGTGTTAAACCACGTATTTAATCTCAAAATCGATCTGACCCGTTAATTAAAATGACCCTTAATTAACACAAATCTGCGTAAATTCAAACTAAACCTCAAACTTTACTGTTTCATTTGTCTTAGACTTGCATTATTTATACTCTAACCCATTTTATTATTATTATTATTATTTTTTTTTCAATTGCCACTCCTTTTTGAATGTATCTATATATATTGCCTTCGTTTTGTAGAAGTTTCCGTAGGTGGTAGGACATTAGTAATTATATACAAATATGTTAATTATGGATTTATGTTTTTTTTTTCCCGACGAATACTCAGTTAGAAATGAAAGAAGTAATTAATATCATATATTCACAACGATAATAAGTTTACATTGAATATTGAATCCATTTATTCATCTTTATACTTATGCTTGTGTAGTAACATACTTCATCATAAGATTTAAAATTTAACCAACATCTATTAACTCGACATAATCTATTTGAAGCGTGTTTGTACGTCATGAACCCACTTTTGAATAATGCAACCAGATATAAAGATCACAATTTACTTTGCAGGGAAAGTAAGGGAAAATGAAAGAATACGGCGGATTTTTACGTCCCTTTATGTCTCCTTTTATGTTATTTGAGATAAGGTGGAAACCATTTAAGGACAATACAATAATAGTTTCACAAATCCGCGCGGAATTTTTGTTTTGGGTTTATTATATAAATATTACTCCCTATGTTCTACCTCAAACACCCCATTTTAAAAACGATTCCATATTAGGGAGGATGTACACATTATTCGGTTAATCAAAGTTTCAAACAAATTACATGGCGACTTAGCGAAAACTCTAATCTTATTCGCTATACAATTTTTTTGGAACTATGATAAACTGATTAGTATGCATATCCTTCATCACACATGGGTATTTTGGGCAATGGTGTTTGAGGTGGGTAGGAGGGAGTCTGTATTTTTGTAGATATAATATTAGTTTCTTAACCGGTAGGACAATATAATTTTGGTTTTTAAACCATTTCAATTTCAAGACGTTTGAGTGAATACTTTACCCTCCTATTCTCAGGTCATTTTCTAATTGCACGGGTAGTTATAAGCAAATGATAGTAAACTAATTTTTATTCCTAAGCCCATATATGGTAAGACTACTTTCAAATATTGCCAAACTAATGGATGTGTATTAAGATATAAAAAAAAAATAAGACCGAAGAAGTTAAACCTCACAAAAGTTGAATCTATTTGATATCGTCCGGTTGTCTTGGTCATTAACCCGTTTTTATTTTTATTTTTACTTATGACCCGTATTAATCTACGTTTTCAACCTCAAACTCCATCGGACCCATTGATTGAATTTGACCCTTGATTTAACAGCATTCACCCTAAATTCAAACCAAACGACCACTTACATGTATGTACGTAGAGCACTTCAATTTCTATATTTGATTTGTTTAATATATTCTTAAACCTTTTTTTGGTATATATTCCCTTCGTTTTGGAAAAATTAATTAGTAATTTAGATTTAGGTCACTTAACTCGTAGATGGTAGGACATTACTCAATACGAATAAGACTATAGTAGTTTCATACACCCGTGCTAAAGTTTAAAAGTGATTATTATTGTTTTATATATATATATATATATATATATATTTTTTTTTTTTTTTTTCGACGAATTCTACTGTGGTAGAAATGATGTAAGTAAAATCATATATTAACTGGATAATAAGTTTACATTGAATATAAATCAAGTTAGTCATCTTTATACTTATGCTTGTGTAGTGGTGTACGTGTAAATTGAATGTGTATAATTCTTTCCATTTCGTACTCTACTTGTACCATGCTATTAATGATGTTAAGAAAGTCGTGATTGACCCAACCATATTTTCCTTTATCGGAAAAATATCATGTGTGAAATAATAAAACATTGTAGTCATTAGATTGTAGTATTAATCTAATCTGATTTTTTTATTTATCAATATTCTGACCTATTGATCTTGGTAAATTATATCATGCTCCCGGGAGCACAAGAAGCATGTTAGTCTTTCTCAGAATAGAGGGATAGGGACCACACTTAAATAAATTTTAAATTTTTTTTTAAGTGTGGTCCCTACGCCTTCCTTGTGAGAAGGATCAACATGCCCCTTGTACTCCGGGAAGTATGGTATAACCCTTGATTAATCTTAGCCCGACCTTGACAACTTAAGTGATTTACGTGATCATTTGTTAACTTGGCCGGTGTTTAACGCATAGTTGTTTAGTCACGTTATTATAAGATAATTCATTACTTTTATTATGACCTAATAACCTGACATAATCCTTTGTTAAACCTATCAAAACTTAGCTGACGGCCCAGTAACATAACCTAATTCTACTCGCTTAAGCTGGTTTAGAAACTCATCCTTTTTTATTTCTTGTCAGAGATAACCTGACTATGAACCCTTAATTAACCCACTAAATTATCCTAATATGCAAGTAGTTACTACTCCCTCCGTCCTCCATTGAATATTAAAATTTCTATTTTCAACTGTCCCAAAAAAATTTGCAATTATATTCTCAAATAATAATATTTTGTCATATAATCTTATTCTTGTGGGAATATGTTATAAACATTTTTGAAAAATTAATGGTTTAGGAATGAGGTAAACAAATCTTTTAGTTAAATTTATAATTTTACCTTTTCAAATGTTAACAATCTTTGGAGGACGGAGGGAGTATATGATTATCCTTGAAATCAAGAAAAATGTGTGTCTCTTCTATAGTACATGTATCATCTTTCAAAATTTTAGGTTTTTTTTTCAAAGTAATTGTGTACCTGTGAAAATTGAACCAGATGGTGAAGTAGATTGATTTTTCTCTAATTTGATAAAAATAATTATAGTTAAATTTCATACTTAAAAGAGTCGGCCCATATTATTTTAAATGAAAATAAAAAAAGGTGCGATTATGCATGCATGTCCCACACTTATTTTGACCTAACCCGGTCCAATCTCTTATATAAACCCGGTAACATCAGTAGTTCCTCGCACATTTTGTAAGTCATGAATCCACTTTTTATGACCCGTGTGCCAGCGCTCGTATACGCTGGATCCATTTTTGGCGCCCATATTTTAAGTTTTTACCTGACTCAGCCCGTTCAGAAGAATATAAGTTAATTAAGGTCCTATATGATACAACTTTAAAAAAATCATTAATTCAGTTTAGAAGTATGAATTTGGTTCTTATGTTAGCATATATACCGCTCTGATTTATATCAGATCATATGTTGTCAGTTGAATCATACGGGCTTATATTTTTCCCTTTAATCTAAAAAAGATAAAGCCTTAGATTGTGAAACAGGCCCGATATCGCTTTTACTACCATTATTCCTTTATTTGGTTATAGAGTTTCTTGGTATGGTGTACACTATTCAAGACTACTCCGTAAGTTTATGTTCAATCAAATTTTGGGATGTTGTACGTGTAAGATAATAAATTTAGCACACAATAGACTGACTTAATTTTATTAATAGGTGTGACTACATTTATATAGTTGATCACATACATAACATAGTGTAAACCCTAGGTTTAGATTACACTAAGAATAATATTGTTTACATAAATATAAAATATATTCCTAACAATATTATTCTATACCATAATTATAATATATGGTCATTATTCCCTAATACGCCCCCGCAATCAAAGCGGTAGGAGGAGACGGACGCTTTGATTGGAGCCAAAATAATTCGTTGCTTGACAATTTACTTGATCCATGCCGAAATGATGTGTCGTAATGGAGTGGCCGATTTGGGTGGTGGCCAAGCGTTGTAGAGTGTGGCCGAGTTGGGTGGTGGCCACGGGTTGTAGAGGGTGGCCGAAATGGGTTGTGGCCACGGGTTGCATAGAGTGATGGCCGAAATGGGTTGTGGCCAAGGATTGTTTTGAGTTCATAATAAGAGATAAGATGAGTTAAGAAAAAAAAAATGCTTGGCAATGTAATTGAGAGATACGTGGAAATCAAGTCTAGAAGATGGGGTGAATGAGCACAACGGTGGACACCTCCATGATCAACAATTGGTTATCTCCAGTTGAATCCACGAGTATGGCGCATCAAGTGGGGCAGCAAGAGTCATCTTAAGCTTCAATCATACGCATCAAATGAAGGAAAAGACAGTAGAAAATAAACCAAAAAAAGGTGTTGGGTAAATAGCCTATATAATCGAATTATTATATGGAGGAATGGTTGGGGCTAGCTAGTGATATGCCAGCGGGAGACGGTAGAAATGTCACCATCTCCGGCCGGAGCGGAAGAATAACGGTGGCTTCGTATAGGGTTTGTACTTAGAGGTCTCTAGGATCGTTCCCGTCTGATACCATGTAAGATAATAAATTTAGCACACAATAGAGTAAGAATAATATTGTTTACATAAATATAGTTGATCACATACATAACATAGTGTAAACCCTAGGTCTAGATTACACTAAGAATAATATTGTTTACATAAATATAAAATATATTCCTAACAATATTATTCTATACCATAATTATAATATATGGTCATTATTCCCTAATAGTACGTACATGCATGTATGGTATTGTATACTAACTACTTACTCTAAATCTAAAAAGTGATGAGATCAATGTGAATAAACTCATATTTGGTTAAAGTAAACGTAAGAAAAGAGGAGAGATGGAAAAATTATTATAGAAAGGCCGTGACAGTTTCATGCTTGATTGTACCTATTATAATCCCAACAAAAGATGAAATTGTTAATCAGATTGATTGAAAATAAAGTCAATACTAACACTTGTGAAAAACGTAAAAGACCTAATCACATACCCACCTCGGCTAAAATAGATGAGTATAATCAAGATCCCAAGATCAAATTGTTGCACAACAGTCTGAGCAGTGACACAAACGATTCGATCATTCGAAAGTGATCAGCAACTTTTGATCTTCACAACATGGACTCCTACGAAACCAACGACTTTCATGTGAGAAATGAAGAAATTTTGCATGTTCAATGAATAGAAATGCGAAGTATTAAGTAATAACAGTAAATAATCCCAAATCTTGTACAAAATCAAACAAACGAATGTATGAATATAATTAATTCAAAGGCTTAAGAATACTCAAGGGGTGTATGGCGAGATTCCTGAAACTTATCAAGGAAATGTGACTAAAATTTTGCTTGCAATTTGGGATATCCGGATATATGTTAAGCTAATTTTTTTTGTTACCAAATTTAGACTTATACGGATTATTATGGAAGACCTACTATATATATATAATTGGTGAAAGAAAAATTAAACGGAAAAAAGAAAAGAAAAAAAAAAACAATATTTACATGCACGTTAATGCACATGCATGCATGAGTAAATCAATACATATGAATGATTATGGAAAATATATGTAGTAACAACACTTCTCGACCTAATAGCATTGTAGTATAACTTCTCCTGAAAAATATAGGTAGTAACAACATTTCTCGACCTAATAGCATTGTAGTATAACTTCTCCTAAGCTAGAGATTCTACAATCTTTACAATCAAACATCTTCTAAACTTCTAAAGTTTTCCAATTTTCCATAACTTGGACTCTCTCACAACGCAAGAAAATTAAATCGAATTTTCTGGTTGCTCCGTGAAACTTAACTTTTAACGTAGGTTCTCAAAAGAAGCCTCATTTATTAATATGTACTAGTTGAATGCCCGTGCGTTGCACGTACTCTAGATATAAACTCTAATGTTCTTATATGATGATACACTACGGTACATAAATATACATCTCCAGAACTTATTTAAAATCTAATTCTCTACTATTATTACTACTACAATTGCCCAATTTTCCAATACATTAGGAATGTCTCTTTACTACTACGTAATATTGCTGATCCTCTTGCTATCCCGCTACATACTCCTCCTACTCTGATCTTAATTACTCTTATGATTTTATTTATACTCCTATCTACTATAACTACTACTCCTATTCACTAATACTATTAAAAGTTACTGCGGGCCGGCTGATTGACTAACTATTTATCAAGATCTATTATTTGATGAGTCGAGCACGCATAAAAATTTGATCCATCTCTAATAACCTTTTACTACTACTCTTCTTCTTCTACTATTACCACCACTACTACTATTACCACTACAATTCTCCAATTTTCTAATACATCATAAATGTTTTCAAATAATGAACTCTTTTTTAGAGTAGGAGTAAAATATAAGGATGAATAATAATAAACTACCCATAAGTAGGATTAGAATGACTCCCTGGTCTCTTTGTAGGTAGAGTTAGAGTTGATAAAGACCTACCTGATCCTATTCTATCCTTTATGAGATGACTTGGACGTTAAGACGTCAACTAATATACCTACCATAACTGAATCTACCAAAACACGTACATTTCCTAATACAACACGTATTCCAAATTTTCAATGTTCCCCTAACTCTAAGAGATCACAAAACTAAACCTAAAGGTCTTAATGAGTTAACTACTGACAATAGCTAGGCATAATGTGCAAATAATAATGGACCAAGAGTCATAAGAACACATAAATAAATTGAAAACAGCGGTCTATGATAAAATCAATATTCCAATGGAGATGGTACATAATGTTTTCGAATCTACTCTTAAGTCTTAAGCTAAATTGTACTCTAATTTGATTTTCACATACAGAAAAAAATCGAAGATTTCATTTAAAAAAAAAAATTGTGGGATTTTTAGTTTCTACATGGATGGTACTGCTATTCCACGAATAAGATTATCAAGTTAAGACAATCATAATTTGAGTTAACTTACTGCATACCATAGAAATTAACGATAAACCGTTAATCTGCAAAGAAAATTTTGACCATATAGCGGCCTATAGGAATAGACTTGGTACGTAAAATACAAAGACAATTATTTGGCGGATTAACCATAGGACTATTGTTTTTGTAACCTTCAGCTTCATTACATTAAGGATGCTCAGTGATACAATGATATAATGGTGAGAATTTACGATTTTAACATATGGTAGACCTAGTGTAATACATTGCTTTTTGATTTACAAAGTAAAATATCACTTGCATGCTCTTGGTCATGTTTCCACGCACGAAGTATACTACTCACCCTCAAGTTTTGCAGTCTTAAATTTTTATTTTATTTTTTTATTATTTTATTTTTTATTTTATCATGCTTCAACTTGTTCTTAACTTTGTAGTCTTTCAGAAATACAACTTGTTAAGATATAAAGTCAATAATAATTGGGCTAAAATTAGAAATTACTCCTGCTCCTATTCCTACTACAAAACTCAACATGCTTCTACGACTACAACCCCTACTCTTACTACATGCTATTACTACTACTACTACTACTACTACTACTACTACTACTACTACTACTACTACTACTACTACTACTACTATTACTACTTCTACTCCTAGAAATTAGTTAGAAACAATAATGGAGCAACCAGATTATACTACAACGCTGACCATCTAAGCCTAGGATTACAAAGAAAGTTTAGGAGAAATAGTGATTGATTTGCATCCAAAATTCTAATAAAAAAAAATGTTCAAACTTGCCCAATCAATATTTAGCAGCTTATTGTAGATTTGTAGCCAGCTAAGTGTACATGACCAGGCATTATGATTGTGCATGTTGATTTGAGAATTCAACTATTTATACCTCACAGATTGTTTAACTTCGATTAGAATTAGAAATATGGTAGCCCAGGATTAGGAAAATATACCCTCAATCTGCTAGGCTTATACAGTTTTGCAATAATTGGACTCTCTCTATTATGGTAGCCCAGGATTAGGAAAATATACCATAAACCTAAAGCTAAATACATAGGTAAATTAGAACATGCATACTTATAAATACATAGGTAGCCGGGTATGTATGTAGTATGTATATTTATTATCTATATCCCAACATAAAGCTACAATTGTTCATCTCCTACTCTTATACAAATTCCCAATTGAAGTTCACCTAAATTTCTACAATCCTATAATTGTTGGACTCTCTCTATGAGCTCGAAAACCTCAACTTTCGACGTAGGCCCCTGAAAAATCCCTCATTTATTATTATGTATTGATTGATTGATATGTATTGATTGATTGATTGATCGATTAAGACTAATTTTAAACTCGTGCGTTGCACGGTTAAAATATTATATCTACGACGTACATAATAATTATTTTCTTATCTTTAAAATAAAAGTTGTAGTATTATCCTTATTTTTATTGTCTGTTGTAGCTACTCCGGTTACAACCTCCTAGAGGCAACATTAAGTGGGTATGGGGCAAAAATAAGGGCGGAAACTTGTATATGGTGTAGTCCAACGAAAAAAAGGGTCACATCAGGTGTGGTTGGATGATACATGTATCATGTATCATAATATTATGATATAGGTAACCCAAGTTATAACAAATTATATATGTTTCATATAAATAACTTTATGTAAAAGTTTTACAAATATTAGACTCTCTCTATGGATTTCTACATTTATAGTGCCTTGTGGGAATTTCTTAATTTATAAACGCGCCATATGTTTTTGTCAAAAGCCTCTCTTATATATATAATGATTGATTAGTATTACTCTATTAGGACCGATATTATACATAATTAATTTAGTTTTAGTTTAGTGATATAAAGAGTATGGGACGTTTGGTATAATATTAGCAATGGAAACAGAATAAAATGGGATTAGAGGTGGAATGGTAACAAGTTCTGTTACTTATCCTAAAAGTTGTTTGCAATTCAAATATGGAATGAAATCAATTTCGACCAAAAAAAAAAAAAAACAACCCACCAAATCCCTACCCCTTTCTCTCTCCTCTCTCCTTCCCACTCCCCCCACCCTTCCACCGCCGTCACCCAACACCCATGACCACCTGAGTCGGTTCTGAAACCACCGGCCGAGGCCAGTGAATCCCCACCTATCCCATGCGAGCCCAGCCAAGCCCCCTATTTTTCACTTAATGGAGAGGGGAGAGAAAACGGGAGATGAAAGAAGGGAGATGTGGGTTGTGTAATGGTGGTTGTTTGGTTGGGGAGGCTGAGGTGTAGCCGACGGCTAGGTAGCACCGAAACGGACACGGATACGGGAAACGGCAGCCGGAAAATTGTAGGACACGGACCCGGTAAAGAAAAACAATATGGATATTGAAAAAAAGCATTTTGAAACAATTGCTTTCTAACTTCTACAAAATAGTCACTTAATACTCCAAAAAGTCACAAAATAGCGAATGGGCGTCAACATAAGCTATCCGAATGAAATTCTTTGCTCTTAAAAATAACAATGGAATGTTTTAAAAATCTTACAATCCCAAACTAAAGAAACCATGAAAGTATGAAACACCAAACACAAAGAGTTTAAAAGATCACGACAATAAAATCAGAAAAAATAGAATTAAATGAATAATAAAATCAAACAATAATTAAACATTTCAACTCAATATAACAATAACAAACAACAAGTAAATAAATGAATTACTCAAATACAAAAAACAAGTGTGTGAAAACGTACCGGTGCGGCTGGCGTGGTGCCGATCGACGATGTCGCGATTTGGTTCGACGATTCGCGTGGTGCGGCTGGAGTCGGCGGTGTTCGATTGATGGTGGTGGCGAGCGATCGGTAATCGGTGATTGAGGCGGTGAGAGAGTGTGGAAGAGAAGGAGAAGGAGAAGGGGCGGATAGAGAGTGTGGAAGAGAAGGAGAAGGAGAAGGGGCGGATAGAGAGTGTGGAAGAGAGTGAGTGCAGTAACTCAGTAAGGCTGTGCGGTAGTCGATGAAAGGGAAAAGAAACAAAAAAAATATCAATTGAACACAAAACGACGTTGCACAGTGTCCGGGTCGGTGTCTGTTCTCCAAAAACCGTGTCCATATCCCAAATTTAAAAAAAAAAAACCAGACACGGTTCTAGCCGTGTCCAGGACGTTTCGTCCCGTGTCTCCTGGGTGTCCGTGTCCGACACGGTGTCCGACACCGGAACGTCAAAAAAGCAAGGTGTCCGTGCTTCCTAGGCCGACGGTGGAGCTGGTGGTGGTTGGTGAAAAGGCAGTGCCGGGCGCGAGAACTTGTAGAAGAGGAGAAGAAGGAAAAGGAAGAAAGAAGAAAGAAAAAGGAGCTCGTTAGTGGACCGCCAACAAGTCGCTATAGGAAGACTGACAATCCGGTCATAACGTGCCCCTTTCCAAAATCGTCCCTTACATTTGGACTTGAGAAAACAAACACTCTAAAATCTAAATGAAAATCCACGATATGCAGAAGTATAAAAACTAACTACGAGTATCGTAAAATCAGCTTCTTGATCAATAAAAAGTATGTGAAATCTACAATAGTTATCAAACCTTTGTAGCCATTGTAAGGAGAATAAATCACATCCGTTCATTCATTTAAACAAATCAGAGTCATCAATATCTTTGACCATAAATTAGTTTTTCTTAAAAAAAAATGTTCCACCGTACTCATCTCCCCTTTAGCCCTTCGTTTTCTCTCTCCTCCCCCTCCCCCGTTGGGGTAAAAACTAAATAGTGACATAATCTCCAAAAGCCACGGTCAAAACTTCCAGAGCCATTGATAATTACACAAAAAATGCTTTGCTTCTTCCCAATTTCACAACGTGAAGATGTGTAAAAATCACAAGTATTACCAGATATTTATATTTATCACATCTACAGTCACTAGGGTAGAATGCTATGACAACATAACAAAAAATAGAACCCACAGATAAAGTGGGGAGGGGGGGTTGCTCACAGTGAAGACTTTTTAAGATGTGTAAAACCTAATCTAATTGCTGCTTGCTTTTACTTCTCTTCATCTTGGCCTTAAACCGCGATTTGACCAGTAAGGTTTGCATGGTATTTGAGAAATTCCCAACCGCCATCAAAAGTAGGAGAAACCCACAAAAGACGACCTGAAATGTCGATACCAGAAGTTTTAAGTCAACTGAAGCCCATCATTTCAAAAATTTTGTAACACTTCCCTGTGATTTATTGCGAGGGAGAGGGGAGCGAGGGGGAGGGGACGTGAAGATGAGTGCAGAGCACGAAACAAGTCCACTCACCTGCCATTCAGATGCAACTCCAACGAAGGCTGTCTGAAGCAACAACAGTCCCACATATGCCTCAAAACCCTGAACAGAACACAGAACAGTAAGTAACTAAAGCATACGGAGTACTCTTCGACAACAAAGAAAGTTTGTTGTAGCAATTGTTAGCAGAAGTCTTAGCTCGTAAGAATGGCTGATTCAATCATAATTTCCTTTCGAACCCATACCACAAAACCAAATGTAGGGCTTTTGGGATTACCTTTTAAATCCAACCAAACTCCAACATTCAATGGAACTAGAGAAAATGTAAACGGAGAAGAAAACAATGAAAAGATTCGAAGCGGATCTACAGAACATATACCCAATCAACTCCTCAAGTCAAGCCAACCTGTTTCATTGATCTGAGGCTCTGAGCATATCATCGCCCTAAACACATGGAGGTAGCATACTACTAGCATCTACTCTTGCAAATTCCTGATTTCCCAACATCATCCCCTTGCTCCAAATTCCTCCCCTCCCCCCCCCCCTCTTTAAATCATTTTCATGGAGCACCTCTCTCCAGGGTTCGTGAAGCACTTCTCTTCATCTAGTGACCCAATTCTAATCACCGAATAGTTGATGCACGTAACCACAACTTGACCATCTTTTTGCTTTTTTATTTGAGCACTTCTCACCTTAATATTTAAGACAAGGATTCTTCTTTGGTTGCCTATACCAAATTTGTCTTATCATCACTGGACAAACATTTGTTTGCTATATAACAAAATACTTGTACACTGGGGATTGCCTTTGTGCCAACAACACCCTTGTTGTAACCAACCTCTTACAATTGTTGCACTGGACTCTACCTTTCCCTTCTGGAGATGAATGTAGCCGAGAAGGCTCCCTCATTTTTTCCACTTTCTTCTTCCCTCGTGGATTTAATTGGTCTACAGCACTAAGGGCATTCACCAACTCTCTACGGATATTTTGGACAAGTCTTTAAGATCCTTACAATGGCCTCAAACACTCGCTCCAAACCCCAGTCTCTTTAAAAAAAAAAAGGCTATGGGAAATTATTGAGATAGAAAGCAGGCAACAAATAACATTCTAGAAAAAGCAGTAGATAAATTTTCTATTTTATGAACTCCAATTTCAATCATATTACATCACTCCTTAAATACTACTTCCTCCATCCATATCCAAATTCCCCATCGAGTTTTTGACAGTCCATATTCGACACACCTCTAGATAATAGCCAAGAGGCCCAAGACTAAAGAAGTTAACCCACTCACAAATACAATGACCCAATACATGCATGATAAAGCCTTACTACCAACTAATTCTCTCTAATTAATAGTAAATCATAAACCCACTAACTAAATACTAGGAAACAACTTTTGACTAATATTTTAAAGCACGTCAACATATCCCCACCTACCTCCACAAATTTTCGCTCTCCACCCCTTCCCCTTCCCCTCTCTCCACTTTTTTTGCAAAACATATGAAAGAATCATCTCCTCTTCCCCCCTTCCCTAACATCTTCATTCCCATCTATACCTCTCTCTTAACTTCTATGTGCTCATACAAAAAAGTTGTTAGCCTCGATGCAGCGCAAATCTTCTTGATATTAGTCTCATATAATGAGTTTTAAGATATTAGTTTCTTGCCTAACCTACACCCTTAAGGTGTCCTTGTGAGACCATACCACTCAAGATTTGCTCTATATAAAAATATACAACATATTTTAGAGCAATTAAGAGAGGGCAAGATATTTCAGTGTGTTGTAGTGTGTAGAACATGTAGAACAGCCACATGTACCTGCAATATGAACAGTATGGGCAAGAGCAGCCAAAGCTGGCCATGCACTCCAGCTGTTTCTCCCCAGACAACATCCATTCTCTTTGCCTGAAATGAATAAGAAATTAAAAATCTGTGTATTGCTGTACACTACCACTTCAAACAAAATTAAAAACGGAAAAAATCAAGAGCTAAATTGTCTATCCCTTTCTTGATTTTCACCCTCTTGTTAAAGAAATTAATCATTTATTGATAAGCTCGAAAGGAACCCAGGACCAACAAGTGTACAGTGACAAGGAACCCAAACTGAAAAGAAATTAAAAAACGAACAGTCTCAGTAAGGTGGAGCTACAGAGGTATACAAGCTTGTTCTCAAAGTAAAAGAAAGGTCCTGCTTGGAATGATGTGAAACTAATATACTCTCAGACCCAGGTAAGAACACTAGAGCAATCTCACGAGCTGAGATGAGATCTCTTACATAAAGCCGGGGCCCCTCTGGCTTGCCACTACAATTTCATCTGATCTAGATGCAACACATTCCAGTAATAAACCAATGAAAGAAAAACACTATTAACCCCTTAATTCTAACACAAAACATTAAAATGGATTCCTTTCATCCATCTCTAACTATTTTTTGTGCATATTAGCTCAACCCTAATCCAAACAAAGGTCTTATATTTAACTAGTAACCTGAGAAAAGAAGACTCCCAGACATCCATGAGACCATAGAAAGTAACTGCAGCTTTAGAAGATGTTAACACATGGGTTCTTTTGATGTCAAGCATATAATCACTCCAGAAACACAAAAGGCACACATCTATGTAAAAAAATTACTATTCAGCCCAGTTTCAGTTAAAAGCTTCCAACTAACGATATTCAAGGGTAATGCAAGCGTGTTATCAAGAATGAAGCACAGACCTTTCCAAGTGCAATGCGAGTGTACAATCTCTGCCGTTGATATCGATTCTGTAAAAGCATTGCGAATCCTTGCATCGTAGCCCATATAAGAAAAAGTTTCACCCCCTTCTGCGCAAAATAGCAACATGAGTTTCAACACATAAAAAGCAAAGCATTTTGGATAACAAAAATATTGCAACATCCAATGAACCCTCATCAAAGAAGTTCAAAAATAAAGTAAAAACTAAAAAGACACTGAAAACAAGCCAGCCTCAAAAAAAAAAATCGTAAGTTTTCCTGATCATAAATGGAGCATGGACGTGCGATGTGAGAATTGTTTGGCCGTGTTATAAACTCACCATCATAACAAATAAGAGTTTCTAGGGATCAAAAGATCTAGCACACAACACTCAAGCAGTTCAGAACATAAATGGAAAGACCATGAATGATAAGTCGGATGCAAGATTCACATACCATTCTGAAAAACTCCCTTCTTAATAAATGGGACACAAGAGGGAAAGGGCAATTTTCAAATGGAAGTACATCAAGCACTAGAAAAGCAAGCAACAAGAAAACTATGCCACATTTAATGGGGGATCAATGGAGGGCCATATTAACTTCACATCTGCACCTTTTAACTATAAAACATACATAACCCACGCAAGTCAGCTTATGACAACAAACTAAGACATGTAAGTCTAGATAAAAGATATTAACCACAGAAAAGCTACTGTAAAATAAGATCCATAATTGAAGCCCCAAGATCAGAAGTTGGACATTAGTGCCCACTAAAGCTCATGAGCTTGTTAGTCCCAGTAACTGTCACCCAGTCAAGGCTACCCCCCATGAGTAAGGTCAGATAGGAAAACAAGTTCCAAAGGTTTCATTTAGAATGATATCAACCAAAGGAATGATAATAAAGCAAGGATGTACTAGCCTACTAGGTTTCTAATGGTCTTCGAGGATTCGAACCCGGGACAACCCCAAGCAAATTAATTTCCTAACTGCTAGGTCAACCTTGATCCTCAGGAATATTTTATGATCATTGTATGCAAAAGCCTCTCCTATTCCAAATGATGCCCAGTTAGGATACCAGACATTCTTCAAGTTCTAAGGATGGGCGCTCAACCCATGCTAGTCAGGACTCAGGACATACTTAAGATAAGAGCCAGTGCCCATATATAAGCAAGACGTCGTATATAAACGAGACCAGTATATTGGCAGGAAACAGAGCCTCAAGTTTCAACACCAGATAGTGAGCACGGTTCAAGGCAGTAACAATAAGGTGTTATCAAGGTGGTGATAGGTCGCCATATCTACATATACTTAGTTTCTGTGGCACAAACATGTTTTCCTGAGAAGGATATCTCCTATGTTGAGGTACAAGATAATGGTAACTCCGAAACTAGAAAATTAAGCCAATCAAATTTAAGGTTAATGGTGAAACAACCCAGACAGTAACCAAATCATTCAAACTTCCAAGATTCAGGGTGTTCCATGTCTAACAAAACAACCACCGGCAACCCACGGCACATAACCCGACTTAGGCCATGTTCCTATCAAACATCCTTAGGCCTAGTTTGTTTCATCATATAAGTTGCGAATGAAAGTTGAAATTCCAAAGAAGAAAGGGAAGTTGCGGTGTTCAGTTGGAGGAACTCGTGGAACTATGTACATTTAACTCCCATGGGAAAGTGAAACAGAAAACGAGAGTTCATAGACCTGACTAGGCCTCAATTCTTAGTGCGGTATGTGTTCCAAAGACCATACCATAAATAAAATTATGCACACGGACTGTCTCAAAAGGTCATAACAGTGACTGATATTCTTTCTGGCTATTTGGGAAAAGAGCTTATAAAAAAGGATTTCAAACTAATGGCTTCACTTCATTTTGGTATCCTTAAGGGCTGAAATTATTATTGTCGCAATTATTTCAATTTTTGTAACACTGAATTCATATAAACATATATCATGTCAACTGAAAGGAGGAATTTCTTTCATAACCTTTCAACCTTTGGAGGGATTTGGCTTGCTCAGAGGAGAGAGAAATGGTTTGTTTCTCCAGTTTCTCTTCTCCCCCGTTCAGTACCCTGTACATGTGTTATCCTACCACAAAATTTTTGAAGCCCCCCCCCCCAACCCCCTCCCTCCTCTAACGCCACCCGAGGGTTTTTTGATAAGTAAGATGGGATATCATATATCCAAAAGGACACCAAGGGGGTGACTCCCATATACAAAAAGACACCTAACACCACCCGAGGAAATTATAATAAGCAGTGATGAGAATAAAAAAAATCACCAGATATCATTTATCACTTGTGTGTTTTACACAGCTAGAGGCCTCTCGAAGGTCCTTGTCTTTCTTTACTTGTAGTGTTCACTGTACAGCTATTAGCAACTACTATGGAAGAGAAACTTAAATCTAACGGCATTGTTCTTCTATCACCTTCGTCTTATCTAATTACATTATTCAATTCATCACATTTGCTCTCCTACCCTCCTCTCCCTTCATTTTCTGTCCGGTCTGAAGTATTAGTGTCTTTGTAATATAATTTCATATACACTATAAAAACAAAAATTAAAAGAAAAAAAAGGAAACTACCAACACGGGGAGATACAAAATTGATCTTGTAAAACTTTGTATAGCCGAAGATCCAAGCTCGCACATAATACATGTGGGATAAATAAAATAAGGCAGAGAAATGGATTTACCTGCTTCTGAGAACAATCAGGTTGGCCTCTTATTTCCCATGTAAGGCTCACAAGGGCCATCACCATAGCACAGTAATGATGACATATCCACCTGCATAAATTGGAAAGGTCATGACTCATTGAATTATGCATTACGTATGATAAATTGGCTATTCAACTATCACCATAGCACAGTAAAGATTGTTTATTCATCTGCACAAATCGGAAAGGTTTGTATAATTTACCACCCAAACTCTTCATCTCAAACAGAAATACTTTACTGGCAAGAACCTCAAAGTTACTACACATTATCAAAATCAGTTTTTCAGCATAAAAGCCTCCACAATTCAAATTGCATGCCAGGTTTATGGCAGTATATACTATGTTGTCGCTGCTATAGCAGTTGAATCAAGCCAAAGGGTCTAGGAATGCTGGCAGCCACAGTATTTTCCCAAACATCCCTAATAACAGAAAGAGAAAAAACATTCGGAAGAACAAGGTGCATACTTGCTAAAGATAACTTCTAACCGTTTAAGTAACGTATTTGCACAAGACTATATATCATTCATACCAAACTGAAAGCAAACAACAATTGGGAAAAGGAGGGAGGGCAGAGGCAAGCTCTAAGTTATGAGAATAGTACAGACAACCACCTATGCACTACACAAGTTTAGAACTGAAAGGTCAAAACAGAGCCAAATGAAGCAAAAGGAATGCTCAAATGCTCTGGAAAATGGAAAACCAGCAACAACAAATAAAAAATATAGCAATTACCATGGACGAATATCACTCCCATTCACTCTTAGGATATTCTCTCTCAAAGCCAAGCCAGTGTAGAGGAACAACAGCCATGCCTGACAAAGACGAGAACAACAGTAATTTAGTTATCTGACAAAAGAACCACATTAGAGTTCATGAGGGTATAACAGTTTATAGCCTAAACCTGGTAAAGCTGAACCGGAAATGCTGGCATGCACCCATTCCATATCCAAACCCTCAGAATTAGTAGCACTGAGGGAAAGAGAAGAAACAACCAGGCAGTTCTGTCCTGCTCAAAGTAAATCAAAGGTTAAACCCACAATTTGTAGATGAAATGTCTTAAAAATGAAAAAGAATAGATGATAACGTATCAAGGATGTTATTTCAAAAAGCATATTCTAATTTTTACATCAGTTCAACTGGAAAGTTACTTACTTTACCACAAAATGATGGAAAACCTTGTTCTAAATATTCACTACGGAGTACACTAAAAGAGTTGGTGTACATATACAAAGACAAGCGAATAAACAAGAGCATAGGCAAGAAAGAGCATCAAAATGACATTAGTGTCATTGGATTGATTTCCTCTTTTTCCATGATATTTATCTTTCTCTTTTCCCATGTTTTCTTGAGAGGGGAGAGAGGAGGGGACGGAGATGAAATATTTCAAGAGTAGAGTGTAGACATGCTCAATCCGTAATCATGATATCTCAGTTCATCCAGTTTCATGATGTTGATGAACATAGATTAGCACCAAATAAAGACATGAAATGCTCAATGTTGATTAATCGCATTCCATCAGAAGTCAGTGACCGAGATGCATTAGAAGAGTTACAAAAGTCTGTGTCTCTCTCCAATATTGCACACATTAGGCAGCCTCTTAGTGTCACTACAGCACGGTCAAATATGATGAGTGTAACAGATCATGCAAATTTTTCTCACCTCGCAGCTTCTATCCTTAGCAATATGGTCCTTACAAAGATCTAGGAGTAATTCAAACTCTCAGGTTCGCCTATCTAATTTTTCTATGACCCTCCTAACATCATTTGGGCAGCCTAATATGGAAGTAAGATCAATATTCCATCTAGTGACAAAGGCATTGATCAAAGCTAATTAACACGTTGAACCGGTTTAGGCAAGACAGAGCAAAACCGGGAACAACACTAAAAGCAATGAAAGCTCCTTACTTTTTCAAAAGCTCAACCGCAAATTTTTAATTTTATCAAAGTTACAGTTTAATAAAACTAGTACGTTGCATCCTCAAATTCTGCCGATTAAATTGCCACGGCTTTTAAAACTTGATTACAGCACCCCACCAACCATGCGCTTCTATCCCCTATAGAACCCATGAAAAAGTCAATCCCCTCAATGGAAGCCACTTATAGCTTATCAAGTACATGTCTATGTTCAAGGAAAATTACAGAAACGAAGTTCTAGGAGAAGACTAACCACCAGGATTAATTATATACACGTGGGTGAATAGTCAAGAGCTTGTAAAATCTAGCGAGCGCTTCCCCCCAACCCCCCACAAAACACGCTCCTTAAAGACTCTCATTTTCTCAAACATCCACTTACAAGCGTAACACTTGGACTAAAGCACTCTGCTCTAAACTACATTTCAGTGACAGATCAAACAGGGCATCACGGACATCGCAGTCGCCATTATCAAACTAATGCATCTTCTGACCAAAACACATGGCAGACCCCATTAAAATCAAGTACAGCAAATCAATCAAAAGACATAAAAGAAGCGAAAACGTACTTTGTAACTGTTATACTCCTCTTTAACTTTCAACTGCACATCCTTCCGGGTGGCTCGCACATTAATAGGCCCCAAGAACATCCTTAAAAACCGCCCTGTACCATCATCATCATCATCATCATAATCAACACCGAAAAATGCAATAAATCGCCCGACTTCAAACAAAAGATTAAAACTTGATTAAGAAAAACGGCATACCCTCAGCTTTTCCCGGAAGAAACGACGACGCATCGCCGTCAACTAGTATACACTTGGCTCTATTCAATTCATCTTCCAACTACAAACAAAAAAAAACACCCAAATCACGCAACTTCCCCCAAATTTCAATGCACCGAAAAAACACATACTAATAAAAACTATCTATAAAAACCAACAAATCAATCACAAAAATGAATCAAAATTGAAAAATGCTCAAAAAAAAGAAACCAAAACCTTTTCAGCAAGCTTGGAATCGAGGCGGGCATCGGAAATAATAGAGGAACGAAGCTTATTGATGACGGAATCGAGAGAAACAGCACGCTGCTTCAAAATTTGTTCTTCTTTGGTAGATTTCGATAGCAAAGACGCAGCTTTATCTTGCAATTCCTTAACTTGTTCAACAAGCTGGGCAACTTCTTCCTCGATTCCCGGCTGATCCCCCATGAAAAAAAAAATTGTCTTACCAAATTAGGGTTAGGGTTAGGGTTTTTGATCTACCAATAGTGCGTCGAATTGCATGAAACTAAAAATGCGCGAAAATCAACTACAACAGAAATTAAAATTGCGAGTTTTTAATTCGGAAAACAAGAAAATGGGGAAAATGTGAGCGGTTTTTTTGTGGAGATTGGGAATTGTTAAGTTGGGGGATTTTTTTTTTCTGTGTAGATGAAGAATCTATGTACTACTAGTTTGACGGTTCGTGCAAAGCTCGAGCTACTTATGTTTAAATGTAAAAATTATGTAAACAAATTTTTTTATCTAAAACCTAAAATCTCGTTTCAAATAGCCGTTGGATATTTGTAATGTGATTAAATGCAAAGTCACATTTAAAACCTAAAGTCATGTTTCGAACACCCGTAGGATATTGTAATATAATTAGATGAAAACTCACCTTTAAACCTAAATCTCATTTCGAACACCCGTGTGATATTTGTAATTTAATTAGAGGAAAAGTCACCTTTCAAAAGCCGAAGTCCCATTTTGAAACACCCGTGGTATATTTGATCAAATTGCCATAAATCAAGTAATTACTATATTACATAACTATTTTCCATAAATCAAGTAATAATGTTATTTTATTAGAATAATATATTATCATATACTTACCATATCCTATTTTAGATAAACATTATTTACAATATAATAATATTATTATAAGCCACGTGTCAGCGTGGGAATTGAGCGAGTTCAGGATTACATATATATATATATATACTAGTGGGCTGGCCCGTGCAACAGCCGGGCTTCACTTTTTAAATACGAAATTTTTAAATGTTGTAAATTTTTTTCTTGAAATATTTGAGGTTTTAAACCCCTAAACCATGTCTAAAAATAGCGCCGATCATGACCAGTCAGAATAGTTAAACGAAAGTTGAAGACCGATTTGGTAGAAGGATATATTTTGTTAATTTTTTTTATTAACATTAGGAATCAATCTTAAGCAAAGTGATTCTTCAATTACAGAGTATGTTTAGACGCAAAGCAATTTCATTCTCTTGGCATAGTAATAATATAAATAACTTGGAAAATAAATTGGTCTTCTAAACGTTCTTCCAAAACTTAGTGTCAAACATCTTGATGTTGTTGTTCGTGAGTGTAATTGATGTACTGTCATACAGTGCTTCTCATTTCTCCTGCATTGAAACAGAAGCATATATGTTACTGTTATGCGGATTGTAGACTTTAATTTAATCTTTGTGTTGTCAAAAGTTTACCTGTTGGTATGTCTTCAAATATCTCCTTGTAGACGATGTTCTTAGTGTAGTTTGGGGGCACATTTTTTTCCTTATTATCAATGAGGATTTTGAGTCCTTCACGTGAAGTTACTCTCGATACCGCGACGTAGAGCTGGCCATGGCTAAACACTGGTTCTAGCAGATATAGGGCGACATTAGTCAGACTTTGTCCTTGGCTCTTGTTGATGGTCATAGCGTAGCATGTTTTGACCGGGGACTGTCTCCTTTTGAATTCAAAGGGCCACTTAGGTTCTGTTGGGGACATCATTATTCTTGGGATGAATGCTTTTGCCCCCACATTCTTTTCGGTCATTATTTGTGCCTGAATCACCCAATCTGCTAGATGTGTGATGATAAGTCTTGTGCCATTGCACAATCCCTCTGCTTGATTGATATTTCTGAGTAGTATTATAGGTGTTCCTACTTTGAGGCATAACTCGTGGTCAGGTATTCCATTGAACTTCAAGGTGTTTAGGAATTCGACGGGGTATAGGATTTCTTGGTCGCTTACGTTACCCGTTGATTTGCATATCGAATCTAAACTCTTGTATGTTCTGGTGTCTTCGTGGATGGTCCCCATTATATGGTTGTTGATCATATCAACGGTCTCATTTCTTGGTGCAAGTATGCACCTGTCCCTGAGATAGTTTGCGTCCTTAGAGTGAGTTGATAGATCTGGATAGAATCGTTGTTTCCTGTGTTTCCTAAACCAATTTTTAAGCTCGGCTGCAATATATTGTATTTTAACAATATATTATTTTATATGACACTTTCTATAATGAAGCTTTTATATTTATTTATTTTGACCTATTATATTATATTTTGTATTAACCAATCATAGATGACCAAGTGTCCGCGTGGGAATTGAGCGGGTTCAAGAATACATATATACTAGTTTATGGACCCGTGCCATGCACGGGGTTCATAAATGTTTATATGAAGTAGTTCTAATAATGCTCCCTCATTCTTGGAATATGTTACATTTTCTGTGTTTTGAGGTGGGTTTTATTTTTTATGGAACAACAAAAAAAACTAATTGGATTTATAGGGGCAAAATAAAATTATTAGATTGATATTAGAATAGGATTCATAATAAGTTTAAAGAGTTTGACTGACATATTTCTAGTTAGAGATTTTTCACTTATTAACTTGTTCAGCTAATGTGTTGGGCCCTGTTTAATAGGACTTAGGCCATGTTTGATAAGACTGCATCATTCTGATTTGATTCGATTGCTTTTGATCTGATTTGATCTGATTTGAATGAATTTGAGTTGATTTGATCTGGATTGATTTAAAATTTGATTGAATTTTCAACAAATTAGTATCAATAATGAACCAAATTCATTGAACATTATTTGGCAATTTCTGATCTGATCTGAATTAATTTGGTCTGATCTGATTTGAATGACTCTAAACTAATCCATGCCCATGTTAAAAACATTTATATTTTTTATTCATTTTATATAAGGTAGAAATATATAGCTTATATACTGTCAAAAGACTCGTATGAGATCAGATTTAGGTATAAACAATTGTTTTTACTAATAAATAAATTATGTCCGATACACCTCATTTTTAGTGTTGTCCATACACCTCTATCGCAAGAAGGACCATATACTCCTTGTGCTCGGAGCATGGTTAAGCATTGTTTTTTCATGGGTTTTATGCAATTTGATTTGATATAATGAGGTATGTGCTAAAGATTAAGCAAATAATAAAAATAAATACTTACACTTCAATACATCAGGTTGTTTTCTTTTGAAAGCATTTGATCAAGTATCAAATATTTCTTCATCATTTTTAAACGTCCTGAATGTTTGCCAATCTTATATACTTTCCCATATATAGCCATATATGTCCTAAATCATACTCCCTCCGTCCTCTAATGATTGAGACACAATAAGACATAATATATTCCCCTAATCATTCTAAACCTCGTCCTCTTGTGATATTAAGGCCCTGTGCGATTGGACTGCATTTTTCTGATTTGATTTGAATTGAACTGATTTGATTTGAATGAACTTGATTTGATTTGATCTAAACTGAATAAATTGATAAATTAACTGCATTTAGAAGAATTAATAACTAAAAGTAGGTTAGATTCATTGATTGTTATTTAGATAATTCTAATCTGATTTGTTTTAAATTGAATGAAGTTGATCTGATTTGATTAAATTTAATTTGATTTGAAAACAGTGTTTAATAAGTTGAATCGCACAAGGCCTAAAAGGTATATTAGATTCGAAGATTGATTGCCTTATTTTAAGGTGCGATCAGGTTTAGATTATTTGTTCTTTGATTTTGTATCTAAATTAAGCTATATTAGAACCGGATATGTGATTTGGCGATTCAAAACCTGAACTTTGTTTTGCACCATTTTGCGCGATTCCTTCGTTTTTTGTTTTGTAACTTATTCTTTAAAAAAACATACCGATTCTGTCATTGTACCATTTTAAAAGTGACTCTCTAATGTTAGATCAAGTATTCCAAAACAACGACGCATGATATGAATACAACACATTGTCATATGATTAATTTATGTGAAAATGATAGAATTTCAAGTACACAACGACACTACTACTACATTTCATTTGTCAAGTTGAAGCTCGAGCCAAGAGTATGTTACTCAATAAGACGAGCCTCATCTATTGAACTCGTATGATGGTGCTTATATTAGGAGGATTCCACTCTGCATTAATGTGCATTGAGTTGCCTTCAGTCAAACCGTAACCTTGTACGTAGTTGCTCTTCTTTCTCATAAAACATTAGTGTAAATCCATAATTTTATGATCTCATCATTACTGAAATCAAATTGGAGAAAATAAGAACATAAAGCACAGATAATATCAGAAAAAAAAATAATAAAAAATGACAACTTCTAATGAATCACTTTGATATGGTAAAATTTACTATGATATAATACCAAGTGGTTTAAAAGAAGTGACCCAGAAAAAATTCTGATCGACCAATCTAACATCCGAAAAAGTACTGCAGTGTCTCTGATTGAACGCAAGATCGATTCGGCACACGATTATAATCATCCTACCGAGCAACAAAAGAGCCTGATAAAAAAAACATACCTCAAATCCAGATGAAAGTGATCTCGGAGGTTTTCAAGTTGTGTGCTTGCTCAACAACTATACCTGAAACAAAATACGGAAAAGAGAGAATCAATTGTTAATCCTTGATAATATTAACTAAGGTAAAAGTAATACTCCAATGAAATATTGAAGACAAACTTTTGGGGATGAAGATGTGGACTGAAAATTTGAGTCTGATTATTATACTCATGGTAACCTTTGAGAATGTGTTGCCAACGATTTTTTTTTGCCTAAACGAATGCTCTAATTACGGAATTTTATTTCCTAAGTTTTTTTTTTTTTTTTTACAATCAAGTATTTTGCAAGATTTCGGAAAATGGGTATGTTTTAAATTTCTTGTTTTGATTTTTTTACTTCCATAATTCGTCCAAATTTTCAAAAATAAAAGATTTGGTCATCTATATTCGTTTGGACTGTTTCTAACATTTTTATAGTATGAGCATATAAAAATATGCATGTAGTAATGGTTAGCACACTGATAATGTGATGAATAAGTAAGTGAGAGGTCAGGGGTTCAAATCCTGACGTGTTAAATGATTGCTGACATGGTGCTGACATGTCAATCGTTTAACAAAGTCGTGCTTTTGACTGATCTACCAATGAGTATACTGACGTGTTAAATGATTGCTGACATGGTGTGACAGCACCATGTCAATCGTTTAACAAAGTCGTGCCACATCAGCTTATTGGGACGACTTTATTAAAATATATAGATATAGATAGATAGATAGATAGATATTAGATAGATTAGATATTAGATATATTAGATTGAGGGATTCTACAATGGGTACCAAGGTATGGTAGCTATTGTAAAAGAAGAAAATCGGACCGTTGATTTTCGGAAATGAATCATAGCCCTCCATTATTTTGACCTAGTATTAAAAATAATAATAGCATTGATTAAATCCAAAAGGCCCCAACCCCATAATTTTCTCTCTCCTCTCCGTTTCCCCAGCCATGCCACCACCCTAGGACCACCACTGACCTATACCCAACACCACCAGTTCACCTGAGAAAATCACCACGACGTCGGTCCCGCCTAGATCAACGCCGACCACCATCGTCACGTCCTTATTGGTCGTGCACGGTGCACCCCGATTCTCTCTTTTCTCAACACTCCTCTTTCCACCCTCAACCCCATTGATTCCCCGGCAACCAACCCACGAAAACCCCTTCTCAACTCTCCCCCAACCCCTTAGTAGCCTCCAGTGTCGCCGGTCCCTCACAATCGTCGCCGCCCAAGAAGATGGAGAAAAGAAATAGAAAATGGAGGTGGAGGTGGAGGGCGTCGGTGAAGCAAGGAGTAGGGGCTTTGGGCGTCGGTGAAGCAAGGCGTCCGGCGGCCCAATGGTGGTTTTGGGCGACGTTTTGTTGGTGGTTGGTTAGCACGGAGGTGGTTGCCAGGGTAGGGAAGGAAAGCCGGGTAGGGATGAGAGAGAATATGGGGGGTTTTGTAATATTGGTAACTAATTTTATTAATTAATTTTAATTATTACACATGGTCAAACAAATGAAAGGTCATGATCTATTTAAAAAAATCAACGGTTGATATTCACTCACTTACAATAGCTACCATACATTTGTAGTCATTGTAGAATTGGTATATTAGATTAGATTAGATAAATTAGATTATAAAGAGAACACCCCTTTTGGTATCCAAATTAAGGGATTGCCATTTATATCCTTATAAAACAATTGATCCATGAAAAAAACAACAGGGTTAGAATAGTCATTCTTATCTCAACAAAAATATAACCGTCAATTAGCAGTTCGCTCCTCTGCTCTGAACTGCCCATATCCCCAGACTCAACTCTCAGTCTCTATTTCCTCTCAAATCTCATTTCCCCACATTCTTGCCTTCCTGAATTTATGATCCAATTCGCACGACTACAATGGAACATGCATCAAAGCTCTTATTTTTTTTTAGAAAAGCTGCTTATACGCTTGTAGATACAACGATAGTAGCTGCAATTAGAAGAGTCAACATTGACTAGATGCCAATTGTATATGGCAGTTAGGCCACGTCAGACTGGTCCCCTGTAACAGAATTCTGTTACAGGCGGTTATCAATCTGAAACTCTATATAAGCTCATTGTTGTAACAAAATCAGAACATGAGATAATGGAATAATTTTCCTTATGATTTCTCACTATAATGTTCCTTCTTCTATAAGTTTTAATATGGTATCAGTTGGATTTCGATCCTAAAATCACAAAATTTCCGCAAATTAAAGCGTCATCAATACGTTTTTTTTCTTTTTCACAAAATCAAACAGCAAATATCTGGTAAATTGCCAGGTTTGCTGCAAAATCAGTAACAATCTTACTGATTTCCTGAAATTCGCTGTGAATCGGCGAATTTAATTGAAATTTCTTCACAATTTGGTGAAATTACAGCTCAAATCCACCGTTTTTCAGTGGATTTCTAAAAGATTTTCACTAAATTTACTGGAAATCAGTAAATTGTTCACTAAAATAGTGACATTCAAGCTGATTCGTCAAAATCAGCTGAGTTTCCTGTGTTCTCAGTGCAACATGAAGCTTCCTGTTGAAGTTCCGATCTCGTTTGCTACATTTTCAGCTCAGTCCTGTGTAATTGATTAGGACGATAATTTTTTTTTTTTTTTTGAAGTTTTCTGTGAAATTTGGATCAATCTTCACAAAGAAGCTTCCAAGATATGGATTCTGCTACTCCAATGCCGCAGACAGGTTCAGGAGCAAATTCATATCGTGATCCTTACTATCTTACCAATGGCGACCAAGCTATCACGAAGATTGCAGTTGAAGATTTCAACGGTGCCAATTTCGTTACATGGACTCGTCATGTAAAGCTTTTTCTGAACTCAAAGAATAAGCTTGGATTTGTTACTGGTAAATTTCCAAAACCTGCTGCAGATGATGATCGACTGTATGACTGGATGAGGGTCGATTATACAGTGTTGTGGTGGCTCCTGCATTCGATGGTACCTGCAATTGCTAATCACATGGGATTTGCAACAACTTCAAAATAAGTGTGGGATGAAATCATCGAGAGGTATGGACAAACTCATGCACCATTTCTGTTTCAGCTTAAGAAAGATTTGGGTGAAATCACACAAGGTAATAGTAGTCTTGCTGCTTATTATGGAGAATTGAATACTGTCTGGCAAAACATAGCTACTTTAGACCCAATCCCAGTTTGTGACTGTGGTGTGTTGTCTCAGTGTTCTTGTCAAATTCTGAAACGAATCCTGGATAGAGATAATAGAGACAAACTCCTGCAGTTTCTGAATGGTCTAAAACCTGAATATGGCACTGTCAGAGATCAAATTTTGGCGACTGATCCCCTGCCAAAACTCAATCAGGCATATTACAGTCTACAAAAAATTGAATCCAAGTCAAAGAGCATTCCCATGTTGCCTGAAAACATAGCTATGGCCACCCACAGTAATTTCAGAGGGAATGCTAGGCCAAACAACCCCAATACCACTGGTTTCAGTCAAAATCAGGACACAAGGGAGTTTAAAAGGCCTAAACCAGATAGACAGGACAAGAGATCAGAATGTATCCACTGTGATAAGCCTGGTCATAAAACTAAGGAATGTTTTAAGGTGATTGGTTACCCTGCTTGGTGGAGAGGGGCAAGACCAACCCTATCTGATCACAAGAATACAGCCAATTCTGTCATCACTCCTGCTACTGATCAGAGATCTGAAAACCAGTCCTTCAGACCATTCTATGGCATCAATCCTCCAGAAAATCCACCTGTATACATCACTGATCCAGCCACTGGGAACTACATCAGGGTAGAGCAATCTGTGGTCGACCAGATTCATCAGCAGTTGCAGAAAAAGCAGCATTCTGCAGGAATTCAGGGTTCAGCTGCAGCTTCTTGTTCTTACAATCCTGACTCCTATATCATGGCAGGTATGGTCTCTGCTCTATCTGTTTCTAAGACTGCATCCTGGTTGCTTGATTCTGGTGCCTCGGATCATATGTGCTTTGATTCCTCCTTATTTCTCAATCTGCATAAGTTGGATCAACCTATAAGAGTGACTATCCCTGATGGAAACTGTACATATGTACAGCATATTGGAGATGTTCAGCTTAATAGAGACGTTCTACTAAAAAATGTGCTTTATGTGCCTCAGTTCAAGCATAATTTGCTTTCTATTGGGAAGTTGATTGACAATACTGGACTAACAGTCATCTTCACTGCTTCTGGGTGTCAAATTCAGGGCCTTACACCTGATTCTTCAACCCACATTGGTGCAAGAAATGCTGGACTCTACACATTTCACAATGAAACTAGTCCATCTACTTTCTTTTCTGCAAATAAAGATACTGTCATTGCTAATTCTTGTAGTAAGACTAGTGACTATCTTCTTCATTCAAGACTTGTTCATGGGTCCATTGGCAAGTTAAGGCATGTAACAGCTATCTCTGATGTTAATAAAAGAATTGCAGACTGTGAAATCTGCATTTTGGCAAAACATCATCGACTCTCTTTCTCTTTAAGTGATTCTATTGCTGCCAATCTTTTTGATTTAATTCATGTGGATCTTTGGGGGCCCTATAGAATCAGGTCATTCACTGGTGCAAGTTATTTTTTAACTGTATTGGATGATAACACTAGAACTACATGGACCTATCTTCTAAGAGACAAGAAAGAGGTACCCGCAACATTATCAGCTGTTCTAGCCTATGTAAGGAATCAGTTTCACACCTCAGTAAAAGTTGTCAGATCTGACAATGGAACTGAGATTGTCCAAGACACTTGTCATCAACTCTTCTTGCATAATGGCATTCTACATCAGAGGAGTATTCCTGGTTGTCCACAACAAAATGGACGAGTAGAAAGGAAACATAGGCACCTACTTGATACAGCAAGGGCCCTGATGTTTCAATCTGGTCTACCAAAACGATTTTGAGGTGAATTGATTCTTGCAGCAACACACCTGATAAACTTGCTACCTAGTTCTATCTTACAATGGAAGACACCATCAGAACTTTTGCTTCAAAAGCCACCCTCTTATGAAGACTTAAGAGTTATTGGCTGCCTCTGTTATGCTGCAATTCATGAGGCAGATAAATTCTCACCCAGGGCACGCAAATGTGTTCTTCTTGGGTACCCATTTGGTCAAAAAGGCTACAAGTTGTATGAGATTTCTACAGGAAAGGTCTTTACCAGTAGAGATGTACTTTTTAAGGAGGATCAGTTTCCATTCCTATCTTCAAATCTGCAAAATCCTAATCTTCATGTCATCTCTACCAATAATGAAGCTACCTTAGACACTTTTCTGGATGAAATTGAGCAGGATTATCAGAATGCTCCACATGCTACAACTCCTGAAATTGCAGATCAGCTGGTCTCAGTCTACTCAGACAATGAGATTACCACAACTTCCCCTCAGATTTTACCTCCTCCTGAAAATGTACAGTCTGCAACTCAATCAGAAGAAACTGGCAGACCAGTTAGGATGAGGAAACAGTCCTCCAAGCTTCAGGGATTCCTACTCCATAGCATCCCTCAGAATGTCATCCCAACTTCAAATGCCAACCTGGTCCTGCAATCTGGCACCTTTTCAGATTTTTCCTCCACTTACATGGCTTCCTTGGCTAGAGTTTTATCTACACCCGAGCCTGCAAGCTACAAACAGGCTTATAAAGATCCTAACTGGATCCAAGCTATGCAGAAAGAGATTGAAGCTCTGGAAACTAACCATACCTGGGAAATAACTGACCTACCTCCTGGTAAGAAGGCTATTGGGACAAAGTGGGTATACAAAGTGAAATTTAGACCTGATGGATCAGTCGAAAGATACAAGGCAAGATTGGTAGCCAAGGGGTATAACCAAATTGAAGGTAAAGACTTTAAGCATACTTTTTCTCCTGTGGCAAAATTTACCACAGTCAGATGCTTAATAGCTATTGCTGCTGCCAAAGCTTGGCCATTGCACCAATTGGACATCAACAATGCCTTCTTACATGGTTTTTTGGATGAGGAAGTCTATATGAAATTTCCTGAAGGGTATGATAAAGTTGTTCCAGATAAAGTTTGCAAACTCAGAAGATCTCTCTATGGATTAAAGCAAGCATCCAGACAATGGAATATTGAGCTAACCAAGTTTTTATTGAAGATTGGTTTTACAAGATCCAAGCAGGATTACTCCTTGTTCACATTTAACAATGGAAAGGTATTTACAATGATATTGGTATATGTTGATGATTTAATCCTCACTGGCACTCATACACCACATATCTTGCAAGTGAAATCTGCTCTAGACAAGGAGTTTACAATCAAGGATCTTGGGTTGCTCAGATACTTCATTGGAATTGAGGTTGCCAGGTCCACTTCAGGCATCATCCTCAATCAGAGAAAATACATTCTGGACATTCTTCAGGATATGCATATGGTTGAGTGCAAAGCAGCCAATTTTCCATTTCCTCGCAACCTTCATCTCTCCACAGACCAAGGAGAGATTCTTTCTGAACCGGAGATCTACAGGAGGTTGATTGGCAGGTTACTGTACTTAAATCTCACCAGGCCTGACATTTCATATAGTGTTCAGCAACTGTCCCAATATCTGAGTTGTCCTCGACTACCTCATCTGCAAGCAGCTCAGCATTTGGTCAGATATCTTAAAGGGACAATACACCTTGGTCTCTTCTACTCTTCAGATAATAATCTCAGACTCACAAGCTATTCAGATGCTGATTGGGGCTCGTGTCAATTTACTGGTAAATCTCTGACTGGTTTCTGTATATTTCTTGGATCATCCCTTATCTCCTGGAAAACAAAGAAACAGAAGACTGTCAGCAAGTCTAGTGCTGAGTCAGAGTACAGATCGATGAGTCACACTGCAGCTGAAATGGTCTGGTTGCATAACTTGCTTCAGGATTTTGGGATTGAGCTTTCTCTCCCTGTCCCTTTTTTCTGTGACAACAAAGCTGCTGAATACATTGCTGCTAATCCCGTCTTCCATGAGAGAACTAAGCATTTGCGTCTGGACTGCCACTATGTCAGAGAGAAAGTTGAGGAAGGATTTCTCTTCACTTCCCATGTCCAGTCCAAATTGCAAACCGCTGATATCTTCACCAAAGCACTTGGCGCAGAACAGCACAGTTTCTTCCTTGACAAGCTGGGATTGGTTTCTACACCACCTATTCCAGCTTGAGGGGAGGATGTAGATACAATGATAGTAGCTGCAATTAGAAGAGTCAACGTTGACTAGATGCCAATTGTATATGGCAGTTAGGCCACTTCAGACTGGTCCCCTGTAACAGAATTCTGTTACAGGCGGTTATCAATCTGAAACTCTATGTAAGCTCATTGTTGTAACAAAATCAGAACATGAGATAATGGAATAATTTTCCTTATGATTTCTCACTATAATGTTCCTTCTTCTATAAGTTTTAATAACGCTACTTTGGTAAGTCCTTAAATGCTTTGTTTTTCTTCCCCTTATTTTTTGTTCTTTGTGGCTAATCATTCATATTTGACTCCATGATTCAAATAGTTCAAGGAATTGATATCTGATTTTGTTTACGAATCCATTATTCTCCCTGCCCCTATCAGATTTTCGATTGGGATTTTGTTTTAGAATTAAATTTATAGCTTTTGTTTCTATTATCAAGAGTTGAATTTGAATCATTCACAAAATTTCATTCCAATGTTAACTTTTGATTTATTTTCTATCATCGACAATTAACACTTCCATTTATTTTTGAGTTTTTTTTTTTTCAGATGAAAATAGTTGTTGAGCAAGCACGCACAAATTATGTTGGAAACTATACAGACCATTTGCTTTGAAAACTTTTTTTTCCATCCTTTGGATATTTCATCTTTATGTTTAAAATCATGTTAGTAGTTGGGGCAGGGTGATTATAATCATGTGAATGATGAATGAAAATGAGAACGAGTGATCATAATTTCCCTGAACACCAGCGATCATTCTAATGTTGGTTATTATATACTCCCTCCGGCCCAGTTCAAACGCCCCGGGTGTTTTTTGTAGTGGAATAAGAAAAATTGATATAATAAGTTGAGTGGGGTAATATTAGGAAAAATGAAGAGAGAGAATGTAGAGATTAATAAAAGTAGGAGAGATAGTGTGAGAGATTATGTGATAATTTAATTAAAGTAGGAGAGAGAAATATGTCCCAATATAGATGGGGTGTTTGGAGTGGGACGTTCCAAAATGGAATATGGGGCGTTTGAACTGGGACGGAGGGAGTAGCCTAGATTTTGTCTTGCGTTTAGTTCGGAGGATTTAAGTGGTTAAGATACAATTTTCTACAGGCGGCAAGTCGATCTTGGAGTATTACAACACTACATAAAGTGAGTAAAAACTCCAATTGTTCGTCTTTTTTCTTGGAGTATTTTTATATTTTGGTTTCACAGATGAAGGTGTGGTGTTCTGATTTGTTTGCTTATCTCTCATACTTTTGAGTTAGTAGTCAATAATGAATAATAGCTCGAATCGTGAATTATACTAGGGTACATTAGTTCAATGATTGATGGTTGTATGTAGTTTTTTGCTCATTGATTCCATCTCACTTACCTCGTAATTTAACTGATGTACTCCGTATTTTGTGTTGTATCTGTAGCTAATTTGGATTTCCCTTTCATTTTGATTGATGCTCAAGTTATTATATGTCCTTAGCTTTTTTTATCGGTGCATCGTGTTCCATTTGAATGACAAATAGGCAAGAAGACGAGTCCATAATGGCCTAACGATGCTACTCAAGTGAGTATAACTCCTTCGTTTTGTGGTTTTCATGATTGTTCTATTGTTGGATATGTTTAATGAAGATTAAAACTTAAAGTTCGTTCTTTAATTTGGATATCAATAAGTTAAAACAACAGTTTTATCCTGTTTTTCAGGTTCTCAGAATTAAAAATTCAGAATAAATTCTTGATTTCGGGTTTGCTTTGACGCACTTGATAACAAATGCGAGGAACATGATGTCTTCAAAGGTACAAAATTTATTATCATCATGTCTTTCTGTTTGATTTATTTAATTGTTTCAACCATTCCAGTAAAGGAATACAAATGCAAGAATTATCACTTTGAAAGTGTTTTAACACTTTATTAGCTATGAAGTTATCATATATGGCTCTAAAGATAGATATGCATATACAAATAACAACATAGTAGTCTGAATTTCACGAGGAATGTCTTTTCCGAAACGGGCCACCTCAGTCATAACAAATGACAATATGCTTGGGCGAGCCTGACCGGATGTCTGTATCCAAATACTCAAGTACCAATTAATCTTTTCTCAGATTGTGGATGTATATTATGCGAGTTATAAAATCACTGATTTCGATTGTTCCTGTATTTCAATTCAGGGGACTACTTGATCAAATTGAGGTAGGGCCAGGAAGCAAAAATGCAAAACAAAGGACAAGGGCATCCTCAGCAAAAAAAAGAGATTGACCAAATGGTAAAGGAAGCACAAGATCAAATAGTGCGGCTGTGCGGGATGTTGTGCGGAAGCTTGTATGCGCTAAGATAATCGATGGAAAAACAACAATAAAAAACACAAGAATTAACGAGGTTCACTATCAACGCGATAGCTACGTCCTCCGCGGTCTAGAATCAATCTCACTATGATGATGGGAGTGTACAGATACAAAAGATGATCTGGGTTCTCAAGATCTGCTCTTCTTGAGAACCCTGGTTGGCTCTCCCTAATTTTGTCCCATGAAGAATATAGGCTAGGTTAGGAGAGGTTTTATATATTAACGCTCCTTAACAAAGACCTAATAAAACAATAATCAAAATAAGGTAAGTCAAACAAATCAAGTAATTCCACGTAGAATATTAGCCGACGTAACAAGTCCACAAATGACATAACTCAACTTCTAACACAACAAAAGAATCCCCAAGTGTCAAGTAACAAACTAGTTACCACAACTAGTATCATCTACTCAAGTAACACCATCTAGAATCCGCAGATTCTCAACAACAAGCACCTACAATTACTTCCACAAATGAGAATAACCAAGCCGATCTTCCATGATGAATGATATCCACCACAAGCAAGTGTTCTCCCTCAGGTTGAGCCACAAACCTGAATAACACTAGCTACACACAACTTCTGGCTAACATATACAACGGTATAAATCATAGCCAACAACCATCCTAGCACATAGTACTCAAAACATGCAAGATTTTCAGTTTTAGATAGAGGTAACCAACAATATCGAAAGTCTCATACCTTTTATATTGCCAACGCTAAAACTGAATAATGCCAACAAAATGCTAGAATCCCACCTCAACATCAATCACTGTATAAGTCCACTCAAGGACTCACCATGCAAAGAAGATCGTTCTCACTCCATAGAATCTCAAACTCCCAAATAACTTTATCAGAAAACCATCTTCAATACCACATGAAGAAAACACGATCTTGACATAAATTGCTCAAATTCTCTGTCAAACACATGCTACTATTTCTAGCAACACTAACCAGATGTATGTTGAATCTCTGCTGAAGATACGTCAACTCTATCAACTCCACCTAAAAGACTGGACTCTATTGCAATTTGTAAGACCACAAATCTGACCCACACTATCACTATAATTCCTCAATTCTTCTCGAGAACATCCTTGCAAATCCATAGCTCTATGCTTCAAGGTAACAACATCAAATCACATGTCTCGAACATATAGTAACAAGTCATTGCGCTCGACTTGCTCCTATCTATTACTTCACTATTGATGATTCTCCCATGACTCGATCCCATCGGCTACTATGATGCATCAATCATCCAGTAAGTAAGCAATTTTTTTTGGTAAGAAATTAGCATTTTATTCCTCCATATAGAGTAGAAAGAATAAAACATACAACTCCAACCAAAGGATAGCAGTGAGCTACCCTATAAGATCCACAAAAAGAACTACTTACTAGAAATTACATCACTATATCGATCAATCAATCGAACACAAACATTAAACTTAATACTAAGCGTGACTTGCTCAATTCTTCTCTCAGACTCTCTAAACAGGCTTGCATTCCACTCCTTCCAAATTTCATAGATTGTAGCAGTGAATGCACTCCTCAGTCTATGTTGCTTTCCAGTCTTGCCTTTAATTCTGAATCTAAACCAATTTAGCTCATGCTGCAAGCTTCCAATCCTCCTATTATAATCCATCCATTGCAGAATGCTCCTCCAGACAGCCTTAGTGAAGGGCAGTAAAAAAACAGGTGGTTTCTAGTTTCCTCTTGCATTTGGCACAAACAGCACCTGTTAGGGATGCTAAGACCCTTTTTCTTCAAATTGTCTACAGTGGAGAGGCCATTATGCATTGCTAACATAGCTATAATGGAGCATTTGGGAACACAGCAAGCATCCCACACAATATTAGACAATTTGACAGTCTATTTTCCCTCCCTAAAGAACTTGTAGACCTGCTTGCTTTTCCCTTTACAACCCTAATCTTTGGTGATGAGCTTGGCATCAGCAAGTGAACCAGCTTTCATGACAATCTCATCTTTAAGCAAGAGGAGAGATTTCCATGAAACAGAGCAATCCTGAGCAGCCACAGCATTCCAAATATCCTGCTTCTTAAGGTAATATTCATTTGTCCACTTGCACCAGACATTATTCTTGCAGCTAAGAAGCTTGATTAACCACTTGCAAAAGATGGTCTTATTCCAGCTTAAGACCTCCTTTATACCAAGCCCACCTTCTCTTTTAGGAGAGCAAATCTCTTTCCATTTTACAAAAGTCAGCCTCCCTTTCTGATCATTAATCCCCCAAAAAAACTCTCTGCAAAGTCTGCTTATCTTCTTCAACACCACCATAGGAAGAAAAAGGACAGAGCCCCAGTAAGTTTGGATCCCCAAAATAACAGAGTTAATCAATTGAGCTCTTCCAGCATAGGAGATGAAAGAATTAGCCCAATGTAGCAGCTTGTTTCTTATCTTCTCCAGAAGTGGGTAGTACATAGCTGCAGTAAGTCTTGAAGCGTGCAGGGGCACTCCCAAGTACTTAAAAGGAAAGTTGCCAATCTTATAACCAGTTTTTTCAGTGATTTTCTGAGCTACCTGATCACGCACTCCTCCCAGGTAGATATTAGTTTTGAGTGGATTAGCAACAAGCCCAGATTGATCTTCAAATTGCTTGAGCATATTAGCAACAACAACTAATGAACTCACCTCACCTTTTGCGAAAATGAGAAGGTCATCAGCAAAAAGTAAATGATTCAGCTTTATTTTGCTGCATTTGGGATGCTGGTGAAAATTCTTGCAGTGACTGAGTCCTCTGAGCATTCGAGAGAGACCTTCCATGCAGATGACAAACAAATAGGGAGAGAGGGGGTCACCCTTCCTTAACCCTCTCTTAGCTTCAAAGAAACCAACTTGGGAGCCATTTATATTGAGAGAGAGAGGTGAGCAGTCTTCAGACAAACCATTATCCAATTGACAAATTTCCGAGGAAATTTGAATGAAATCAGCAGATTCTCCAAATAGCTCCAAGAAACTGAATCAAATGTTTTTCTTATATCCACTTTTATTGTAGCTCTCTGAGAAATGCCTTTTCTTTCATATTTTCTAACCAATTCCTAGGAGATCAGGATGTTATCATAGATGTTCCTGCCTGGCACAAATGCTGACTGTTCCTCCCCGATAATATCAGATAGAATAGGCCGAGCTCTGCATACCAGCATTTTGCTGATTATCTTGTATATTGTATTACAACAGCTAATTGGCCTGAAATCAATCACAGAGGAAGGAGTAGAAATTTTGGGAACCAAGGCAATCAAGGTTGAGTTAACTTGTTTGATCAATTTGCCACTCTGGAAGAAGTCAAGCACAACTTCACTCAATCCATCCCCAAGAAGATCCCAAGAGTGTTTATAAAAAGCTGAAGTAAACCCATCAGGGCCCGGACTTTTAATTTCATCAATAGAAAACAAAGCCTCTCTGACATTCTCCTTAGTGAAGGGCTGTATCAGATGGACTTGATTTTCATCAGAAATGCAGCTACCAATTACCAGGTCCCTATTGAAAGTCTGAGTAACATGATCTGTACCCAACAACATTTTATAGTACTCTAGAAAGGCATTATTGACACTCTGAGGAGTAGAATGCAGGTGATTATTAGTGTCATGGATTTTCCGAATGAATGAGTGAGACTTCCTCTCATTAATCTTGGCATGAAAAAACCTGGTTCCAGCATCACCCATTTTTATATCTCTAATTTTTGCCCTTTGGTGGAGAAAGCAGAGTTCAGCTTTCTGCAACTTAACAAGCTCATCCTGTTTTGCTTTCATTGCCGCAATATTCTGAGCATGCTGAATCTTTTCCTGAATACTGAATAGCTCCTCTCTGCAGTTCTCAACTCTTTTTGAGATATTAGAGTAGTTATTTTTGTGAATATATTTGAGGGCATGTCTAATTTTCTTTCGCTTTTCCACAATTATGTACATCTTAGTACCTTTAATTCTCTGATTCCATTGAGCCTCAATAGTTTCCTTGTAGTTGGGGTCATGACACCAGGCATTAAGAAATTTGAAGCTCTTTGGGAGCAGAGTTATACCCATATTAATGTCAATGAGCACAGGGGAGTGGTCAGAGAGACCTGGTTGAAGGAATTGAGCAGTAGCGTTCACATTACCAGCCAGCCAGACATCATTAACCAATGCTCGATCCAATTTTGCCCACACTGAGCCCATACCCTCCTGAAGATTACTCCAAGTAAAGCTGCAACCCGTGCCAGGGAGATCAACAAGTCTACAATCATTAACACATTGCTGAAACTCTTCAATGTCTTTTTTATTCAGAGCACCTTTGCTTAGCTTTTCCGAACTATCCAAAACCACATTAAAATCACCTAAAAGTACCCATGGCTCAGTACTACAATTGTTAACCATAAACTGCCACAATTATTTTCTCTCATCACCCGAGTTCAGTGCATACACAAACGTAGCACTAAAAGAGAAATGAGATTTCAAACACCTTATTTTGTAGTGAATGTGCTGAGCACCTACATCCATAACTTGTACAGAAACTGTAGACACATTCCAAATCACCCAAATTCTCCCATTATAGTGCTTAGAGTAGTTATTAGATGTGTCAAACCTTTTAAACTTACTCTGTAGCACTTTGAGACCTTTATCCTCTTTCATTCTAGTTTCTAACACTCCAAGGACATCTACTTTATTAGCTAACAGGAAATTTAGAATTTCCTGCTACTTATGAAGCTTGTTGCAGCCTCTAATGTTTCAGGAGGAAATGAACATCAAGCTGAGAAACCCCCTCCGGGATCCTCCCCATCCTCTATGACACATTGAGCCATCATTTCCAACTTAGTGTCCTTTGGCATGTTAAGAGGCGGCAAATCAAACTCAGTATGCTTTAAAGCTAGGATCCTACTTTCAGCCAGAGCTTTATTCAGAGATTTCTTTGCCCTTCTGCTAACCACTGGTGTGAAACCATCATCATCCTTTGATTTCCCTGAGCCTGCAGAATTTCGGACTATCACAGGAGGTGTAGCTTGCTTCTCTTGCTCTTTAGTCACCTCATCTTGCTTACTACCATTTTTATCCACCTCTAGCCTGACCTTCTTATAACCAGGCTCAACTGTCTCTTTTTCCTCAGTTTTCTTCTTGACATATACCGGTTTAGGCACAACTTTTTCAGATTCAACAGCCTGCTTCCTCAGGAGCTTGCGTCTCTGTGTCATATGTCCCAATTTATTGCAACATTTGCAAAAACAAGGAACCCACTCATATTTGACTGGCTGGGCAATATCACCAAACGGAGTTTTTATGCCAAACGTGTCAGGAAGCTCTTCAGAAACATCCACCTCAATCAGCACACGAGCAAAAGCTAACTTCTCCTTTAGCGTGGTCCTAAGATCAGCAAAGAGAGGTTCTCCAATCTTGCTAGCTATTTTGCTGAGTGCTTTTTGGGACCAATAATGTGGTTCAAGCTCAGGAAATAGAACCCACACAGGCACTCTAGTAATCGATTCCATTTCTTTACTGAAATTGGGTGACCATGCCTTGAGGATTATGGCACTATCCCCATAATACCAGGGCCCCCCCCCCTCTCAAAACCGCTTTCATATCAGCCTTATTATCAAACTTCAAGAAGAACCAACCCATTTTGAAGTACTGAATCAATGGGGAAGCAACAAAATTCCAGTGTTTAGCAGCATATTCCTTCAGATTTTTCTCCATTGGTTTTACCCCAATAGTATGACAAACCAGCGTGTTTTCCCAGTACTGCAATTGGTCAGCAATATCCTCTAACTCGATAGTAACATCACAGTCATCATTAGGAATGAATTCAAGATGCATTCCCTGTTTTTGCTCACAAACCTTACTATAACTCCCAGTTTTCCCCAATTTTGAATTAGCAGCATCATTTTCAGGGATTACAGTTTCAGGGCTAATATTAATAGAAGCAGAGGAAGTATCTAATACCTTATTTGAGCTTCCCATTGCATTTACAACAGCAGAGGCATTGAAGAAGTCCGCAAACGTAACCGTACTATGTTTCTGTACCGTATCATCAGTTGGAGCAGCCATTGTTTCGTCTTGAGGACCGTCCGTACCATTTTTCGGCCTAATACCCAGATTACCATCTAGCTCAGAATTACCATCATTAGCATCAGGGTGATGAGAGGATTCCGAATCTGTATTTGTCTTACGAGTTCGCCTAGTATTCGCCATAGGATTCAGCTAGCAAATTAGTGTTTTTGGTAGCTTGGAGATGAAGCCATGTTCTCCTAAATCCTTTAAGTAAGCAATTTTCACCACAAAACATTGTAGTGCGACATCTCCCCAATGAATCTGCCAAAAATCATGTCCACACATATAGGCAAAACAATAACCACCAACAGAATCATAAGATGTCCTCTATGTATATTCCTCCTCAAAGGAACACGCAAAAGCTCGGCAAATACTGGCTCGGCATCCACCTTGATCAACAAATGCAGCAACACGGACAAAGTGGCTGGAGCCACCTCAAGCTCCACCTCTTTCTCGACACCACTATTCTAGTCAACACCTGCAAACACAACCATGAAATACAATAATAGAATTTTGTCAAAAGTTTAAGCCATGTCACAACATGACGCTTTGAACCCACAATTCTATCTCCGTATCTCTCAAAGTGTCAAATCCTCTCGGCCCTCAAATGAAGAATAACCAAACGAACACGATCATAATCTTCATCTCCACCAAGAATATGCAGACAAGAATATCACCCATGTCGATCCATAACTCACTTGGAACTCCGCAGTCTATCCCATACTGTGAGGTCCACATCTGATCAAGTAATCAAGCAGTTTCCACAACTGCTACCAGCATCTCCTAGCACGACATGCAAATGAAAGTATGCATCCAACTCTCTCTTGCAGCGTCCAGTTCATTTGTTTTGCTACACCGTTCTGCCAATGATGTAATATCCTACGGTATGATGCCCAACAATACCGCCACAAAACCAATGAACATAAAAGTAACAATAACAGGATATTATCCCATGCGTAGCCATTTGATTTTCTTGCAATTCTTGATCTTCAATTCAAAGTCTTTTGCTGCCCCAAGACTTTGAACAACTGCCTCCATACTAGAACCTGTTCATTGACAAATGAACCCTATCAAAAACTCCAGGCGTGAGCACCCATGCTAAACTTACCCATGTGTTATCAACCGAACAACACACACATCCCTCACAACACTCAAGAAATCACATCTTGAGACAACAAGAAAATCCACCCCGGATAATAACTACATCTTCCTATCACCCCATGACCCAAATCCAAACCACATGAATTAGTCAACTCTGGCGATTAGAATACCAAAAAACACTCAGCAGAACTAGTCAGTCAGCCTACTTTGTAGACATACAAAGTGAATCTCTTGATATTTAACAGTACCAAGCTGGAACTCTTTAACGAGACAATTCCCTATCCGAGCCTAGAACACATCAATCGATCCGTATGGCCAAACCATCAATCGATAACCGTTCACACTCTGAACTTGAACCTGTCTCAACGAACAAAGTATGTGCTTCTCAAATAACCTGTCTTAAATCGATCGATCCAACCACAACCTCCTTACATGTAGCATCTATTGTCACAACAATACAACCACAAACAAAAGACGTTGCACGAACACAACCAATCACCATAAGACACACACGACACAAGCAACCCCGAATAAAGATCCAATGATCCTTGCATGTACCACTACCACTGCGAAAAGTACACACACCCTAGACCATCCCTTATTCTACTTCAATCAATCCCACATATAACCATATGCAAAAAGTTCCCTGCAGAAGTAATAAACCACGGTGCCACTAGATCCAAAAAATCTAGACTCCAACTCCTTGTACAAAGGAATTCTGCCATTAGTTGAACTAACAACTAACATAAAACGCATCAATCCAATTTACTACTTCTAATTCTGTTGCTCCACGCAACATCCTAGCAAGACGCCTGACTCCACATCTTCTAAGATAACAATTTCAATATTGACAACAATATGATCCCACAAGAACATACAACAGCGCCAATAATGAAACACTAGCAGATAACCAAGCAACATCCTCATCTAACAACCTAACATCTATTTTGAGCAGATCCACAATAGATTTAGGTGCACCAAGATGATATCTAAGTGACGAACTTACATGCAAAAAAGCTGGCAAATAACGGTTGTTCCAAGAACAACTTACCCTGATGAGCGGATTTGTCAAGTCCACCCTCTCCAAATTCGCCAAACCCGAATAGCTGTCATATCAAAGAACCCTAAGATACCTCAAACAGCTAAACATCGCATGATGATGGATTGAGCCCTCTCCACCATGACTACCGCAGCAGTCTCAATAAGTCCGCCCGAATGTGCTTCACCCCTTTGCCTACTACAGTAGAAAAAATCTCATCTTTATCTGTCATAGCCTGAAATTATTCCACCCAAATAATCTCGTCGATCTTCGTTGTCTTCAACAAGCCATCGAGTTGCCCAAGATCTTTACAACCAATAGCTCTGATGCCAATTGTTGTGCGGAAGCGTGTATGCGCTAAGATAATCGATGGAAAAACAACAATAAAGAACACAGGAATTAACGAGGTTCACTATCAACGCGATAGCTACGTCCTCCGGGGTCTAGAATCAATCTCACTATGATGATGGGAGTGTACAGATACAAAAGATGATCTGGGTTCTCAAGATCTACTCTTCTTGAGAACCCTGGTTGGCTCTCCCTAATTTTGTCCCATGAAGAATATAGGCTAGGTTAGGAGAGGTTTTATATATTAACGCTACTTAACAAAGACCTAATAAAACAATAATCAAAATAAGGTAAGTCAAACAGAGCAAGTAATCCCACGTAGAATATTAGCTGACGTAACCGACTAGTCGTCGGTAGTGACCGGCTAGTCGTCGCCTGCTGCTGCCTAAAAACAGCCTTCCAGGATCAGAAAACAGAAGGCACCGGCTAGTAGTCAGTTTGGGCGACTACTAGCCGCTTGGTTCTGCCAAGTCTCCAAACTTGCCTGAATCAGTTCTAACACCGACTACTCGTCACCACCCATGGCTAGTAGTCGTTCACCACTGTTTTTAGCATCAAACATCTACGCTATTTGCCTCACCTTGTCTCGTATCTTAATCCGTTGACGAAACCGTGCTCAAGGCACATTTCCCAACACGGGAAAAGGTGGACTGTATGTAGTAAGTTAGATGCATATACAAGCTGAAGAAAACCGAGGCTCAATTGAAGAATACCTCAAGTAGTGACTGGATGCAGAACGCCGAGAAAAAGGACCGTGAGGAGAAGATGAAATAAGTGGGAGCCGTTTGCAACCATGTGATAAATCGAACAAGCGTATAAGAACTCTGGCGGCATGGTGTTTCTAAAGAGGATGGAAATCCTTACGACGAGTCGTAAAGTGTATAACAATTGTTTATTGGTGAATTCGGAGCGTACAATTTTAATCAACTTCCTTAGAGAACTTCTATTAACTTCTATGGTTTAGGTTATACATTATCCATGATCTTCAAATTCTTCATTTTTCTTTGGGTTTATTTTTGCGCACTCATTGTCAAAGCTGTGTAGTGGTTGATCTTACCCTTCATTTGTTTTTAATTCGCGTACACTTTCGCACACGCAGACAAGAGTTCTTTAGGTAATAATTCGTGTTTTCACTGTAATTTATTTGTTTTTCATATTTCAATTTATTTAACTTTATCATATTGTCTTATATGTACTTTTGCACGCATAGCGTGCATTTCAAAGCTTGTTATAATAAGATGAGCGACGAGAACAAGGGGGAGGAGTGAATGTTGGAGGAAGAGTATCAATGAAGCATATTATGCAGCAAGTGTTGTGCGTCGCATATTGTTTTCGCAGATACACATTAATCGATCCCTTTGATGGAGTATGTCATGGTCATGTGGTGGTATTCAATTATCATTCAATAGTGATTGGAGTTATCTTTTTAAAAGTCAGTTACGCTGTCGGAATATACTCCGTGTTAGATTTGATTTGAAATTAATTATGTTTTCTCTTGTGTTTGAATCAAAAATTCTATTATAGTTGTCAGTATTTGACAATTAGGATAAAAATAAAATCAGGACCATTAAATTAGGATAAGATAAATTTCAGCCGTTTGATTTTTCTTAACCATGGTTACAAAAGTTCCTATTATACACCTTACCACACTGGATCACAAACTATATATATTTTTTTTTGTACTCAAAATATTTTTTCCCTGATTGAATTGATTTTGTCTATCTATTATTATCTTGAAATCTTTTTTTTTTTTTAGGAAAATGAACTTGCTTAATTCCAATTTTAGAAAAGAATAAGAAAAATTGAAAATTTTGACAATGGTGCGTATGTATGTGACCAGCCGGTGGAGGGTTGATGGTGGAGGGGAGTGGTGGTCGAGAGGGTCGGTGTTAGGGAGGCCAGACGACGGTGTATAGGTTGCTAGTTGGCCGCGCTTCGGTGATTTTCATAAAATTCACGATAACCAGTGAAAAATTCTCCTTTTATTCTCCGTATATTATCTTGCTAACCACATCATTGAACACACAAAATCCAACATACTCTAAGACCGCAATTCCAATAATTACACTTAAACTCATAAATTATCTGATGAAAACAACCAAAGCTAACATCTGGGCAACATCTAAATCGTTTCAAGCAAAAAAAAAACCCAGATTGAAATAAACATATCATGATGTATGGTGAAATAAACAAAGCATAACCAACAAGCACGAAAGAACCCCTCCACACCCCATCCGACGACCCATCCACCATCCGACCTGACCCCAACCATCGCGATCACCGTCGCCCCCGTCACCCACCGGGGGGTTTCGGCCACACGTATCAAAATGGTCCAACCCGATTATGTGGTTGATCAGTGATTCGTTATTTGATGTTTATCTTTCACATATGCTTGTTTTTCAATCTGGGTTTTTTGCTTGGAATGATTTTGATGTTTATCTTTCACATATGCTTGTTTTTCAATCTGGGTTTATTTTGCTTGAAACGATTTTGATGTTGCCCAGATGTTAGCTTTGGTTGTTTTCATCAGATAATTTATGAGTTTAAGTGTAATTATTGGAATTGCGGTCTTAGAGTATGTTGGATTTTGTGTGTTCAATGATGTGGTTAGCAAGATAATATACAGGGAATAAAAGGAGAAATTTTCACTGGTTATCGTGAATTTTATGAAAATCACCGAAGCGCGGCCAACTAGCAACCTATACACCGTCGTCTGGCCTCCCTGACACCGACCCTCTCGACCACCACTCCCCTCCATCGGCTGGTCACATACATACGCACCATTGTCAAAAATTTCAATTTTCAATTTTTCTTATTCTTTTCTAAAATTGGAATTAAGCAAGTTCATTTCCCTAAAAAAAAAAGATTTCAAGATAATAATAGATAGACAAAATCAATTCAATCAGGGAAAATATATTTTAAGTACATACAAAAATAATATAGTTTGTGATCCAGTGTGGTAAGGTGTATAATAGGAACTTTTTTAACCATGGTTAAGAAAAATCTAACAGCTGAAATTTATCTTATTCTAATTTAGTGGTCCTGATTTTGTTTTTTATCCTAATTGTCAAATATTGACAACTATAATAGAATTTTTGGTTCTAGTAGATGTCGGATATGCTCAAATTCACTTGATTTTAAGTGATGCAAAGCATAATTATATGCAAGATAATATTGAATTATAGAGTGCAAAAATGATATAAGATTCACTTCAAGGATGTGCTATAATTGCAATGCTTATACCATGCTCCCAGGAGCACAAGGAGCAAAGTGTGGTCCATACTCCTCTATTGTGAGAAGTACCACCATGCTCCTTGTGCTCCCGGGAGCATGATATAATTTGCGCTATAATTGCACCTAAACTCCCTGATTTAGCAGAATCCTTTGTCCCACTTTCGTTTCCCATTTTGTGTACTCGTCCAATCATTGCACTATCAAACCCGACAAATCAAGAATTTTATTAGATTGGAAACAAGTAAGAATTCATAACCTTGACCAATTCTATTCAGCGGGTCAAATTTCCTCAATTGACAAGGCGAATCGTCTGTCCCGCTTTCGTTTCCCATCACTACCCCTCTAAACACATGGTAGCATGATAGCATCTTATAAACCTTTCCAAAAAAACACTTTAATGAATCTCGTGCTAAGATGCTAGCACGTGAATGAAGGGGCAGATGCAATGGAACACAAAGCGAGACATAGTATCGCTCAAATTTATTAGTGCGTGACAACTAGTAAATATATTCAATCTATAGTAGACTTAAGGCCCTCTTTGATAGGACTTATTCGCAGATGAATTCAGATCAGATCAGAATCATTCAGTTTAGATCAGATCAGATCAGAATTGTTCAGTTCAGATCAGATCAGATCAGAATCATTCAGATCATCAGGTGGTTGAAATTTGTTCAGTTCAATCAAATAAGTTGTTTTTAAAATAATATAATTATTAACACTAATCCTTTTATATTTTAATGATTACAGCCTTACAGGTTACAAAAATAAAACTAAACAAAAAAATTTATTTTTTAAAAATCATCATAAATTACTGTTAGAAAAGTAAATGAATTGATGTATCTAGTGGATTGTCATAGAGTTAATCATCCCGTTATATATCATCCTCATGTTCTATATCAATATCCATATCATTTAGCTCCGCGCCAACTTCTTGTTGGGTATCATCTTCTTGCTCGACATGATGATATTTACTACGATTGGTTTTACAATAGCGAAATGTGTGGGGGCTCAGATAGTATCTCGGCTTCCCACAAATTTCTTGTAAATTGTTATTGATTCTCCATTCGATATATAATAATAATGATAATAGTTAATCATAATAATTATATTAAATAATAATAATAAATAATAATAAATATAATAATCACTATAATTATAATTATAAAAACAATTAAAGAATATGTTAAATTGATATGTTCAATTAAATTCTATTCAGTTCAGAAATCATGAATCTCAATCAGATCAGATCATATCAGATCAGAATCATTCAAATCAGATAAGATCAGATCAGAATCATTCAGATCAGATCAGTTCAGTTCAGAAAGATGCAGTCCTATCAAATAGGGCCTTACTCCATAGTGATTAGAGTGACGAAAACAAGTTTTTCACATAAAATTCAATCTCACAATATCAAAACCAAGTCCAACGAGAATGACCTGATATTTTAGAGTGTGAAACGAACTACCTCTTGCACTAATAACAAAGCATGTTCATTTATAGATGTGACTAAGATTTGAAAAGTAAGAAATGGAAGAGAAAGTTGATGGAAAGTAAAGGAAACCAAAAGGAGGAGAAAATTTGCTCAAAAAAAAAAAAAAAAAGGAGGAGAAAGAATGGAAACTAATGTGTTTGTACTTTGTTGCACCCCTTCCTACTTTTGCAATTTTAGAAGGAAGGATCCACCACCACCGTTATTAAGATTTACGTTTCGTTTGATAGGAGTGCATTTGATTTGATTTAAATTGAATGATCTTAAAACGATTTGATTTGAATATATTGAAGATTTAGCTGCATATAGACTAATTAATGCTAGGAAATAGACTAGGATCATGGTTCTTTATTTGAACAATTCTGATCCGGTCTGTTATAATACAATTTAAATAAATATGATTTAATCTAAATACACCATTTATAAGTTCCATCAAACATGATTTTAATTTCAACAATCCTTTCCTTCCCGCCCGAATAATTTACAAACATGCAAAGATAACCGAAAGTATCTTCGTCGATTATTACATCCCATTCCTCCATACCAAACAAGTCGGAACTCGGAAGCGTCATTCTTACATCTAGTAATTCGGACATGTGTAGTGCGTAGTTCCTATACTATACACCTGGGGGTACTACCCCCAGGATTATTTGAAAATTAAAAAAAAAAAAAAAAAACTGGTTTGGAAATTAAAAAAAATGATTTCACGTTTCTTTGAAACATGTATTCTATGTTTTTTTTTTATTTAACCCTAATATCTAGCTTTCTCCTCATTATACGTAGCTGATTAATTCAAAAACATATCTAGCTTTCTCCTCATTATACGTAGCTGATTAAAGGTATGTTTTTTTCACTTTTTATGGTACCAAATTTCATCAATATTCTATTTCTTAGTTGTGTTTTGCTATTTTAGTAACAAATACTTAAGATCAAGCAAGAAAAGAGTTCATCAACACCAAATTTTGTACTTCTCAAAGGTCAGTTTGTTCATGTAAATTGAAATTCTATATTAATTTGTTTTTAGTTCTTGATTTTCTACATTCAAGATTTAAATCTTAATGAGCATTATTAAGCAATAGACTTCATTTTTTAATGTCTAATTCTCCTTTTTCATGATCTAGTATAAAATTTCAATTATACACTTCAAAAAATTCTATGCACACTTATCTTCACATTTATTAATTATTAATGCTCGTTAGTTTGATACCAAAACTCATTAGTTTGATACCAATACTCGTTAGTTAAATATCTTTACTCGATAGTTTGACATGGATACTCATTGAATTTAAGTGTATTCGTTAGTTTAATATGAATGCTCGTTTTTTTAATATGAATACTCGATAGTTTTAGTATAATGCTCATAATATTTTTAATAATGCTCATTAGGTTTAAATGCACATTGTAATTTCCCTAACTTCTAATAATTTCTAATGCTTGTTACATTTTGATAAAAACTCATACGTTTTTAGTAAATCCTCATTAACTTAGTTTTTGATATAATACTCGTAACTTTGATGTCAATGCTTGTTCGCAGTTTAATACTAATACTCGTTAGTTTGATACTAATACTCGTTGGTTTAACATGAATGCTCATTGGATTTAAATGTATTCGTTTGTTTGATAATTGATGTGAATACTCGTTTGTTTAATATGACAATTTTAGTATTACGCTTATTACATTTTTAATAATGCTCCTGAGGTCTAATAATTTACCTAATGTCTTATAATTTCTAATGCTCGTTACATTTTGATGAATACTCATACGTTTTTAGTAAATACTCATTAACTTATTTTTGATATAATACTCGTAATTTTGATGTCAATGCTTGTTCGTTAGTTTGATACCAATACTCGTTAGTTTGAAAGTAATACTTGTTAGTTTAACATCTATACTCGTTGGTTTAACATGAATGCTCATTGGATTTAAATGTATTTGTTAGTTTAATCGTTGATGTCAATGCTCGTTTGTTTAATATGAACGCTCGATAGTTTTAGTATTATGCTCATTACATTTTAAATAATGCTCATTAGGTTTTAATGCATTGTTATTACCTTAACGTCTAATAATTTCTAATGCTCGTTAAATTTTGATGAATACACATACGTTTTTAGTAAATACTTATTAACTTATTTTTGATATGATACTCGTAATTATGATGTTAATGCTCGTTACTTTGACACTAATACTCATTGAATTTTTAATATGACCTCGCTAGTTTGATCATTAGTTTGATAATTGATGTGAATGCTCATTTGATTAATGTGGATGCTCATTACTTTTTTTTAATAATGATTAACTATTTTTTTTCCTTAATGCAGAGAGAAATTTTCAATATTACAATGACGCACGATATTGAAAGAGAAAGGAGATCAAAAAGTAACGACAGGCCACAAAAGAGATTGCAACAACCTGAAGAACAACGCCCAAGTCGTTGAAGAGGAAAAGACCATCAAAATCCAAGCAAATGGGTAAAATGATGAAAAAAAAGCAATATGAGTAGCTAGATTAAAAAATGTCTCCTTCAATATTGTTCACGTTTTTTAGTGAGATATTTGAAAAGCAATGGGAAGACATTGATAGTATGGGTTTTGGTTCTCTTATGTGGTTGAGCACGAAATCAATATTGCATTAATATGTAATTAGTCGCACTACCTTTTTACCATGTTTCATCCGTACTGGATTCATTTATTTGCAAGATTTTACATTGTTTACGATTTCAGGCCTACAAATGCTTATTAATAAAAGAACAATGCTCAATATATTCAACCCAATACTCCACAATTTAGATTACTTGTACTCACATTACACTCATACTTGACAATACACCACCAATACTCAATAATATTCTAACAACGCTCAATATAATCCTTGAAAACATAATGTTAAAAATAATACCTAAATTAATCTTAATCGATTATTGAAATGCTCAACAAAAATAGATTAATACTCTACAGTACATAATCAATGCTCAACACAATTACAGATTTACACTAGAAAAAGTATAAACTAAAGAAACTAAACAAGAAATGACGATGATGAAATTAAGTGTTGTGAATAGATGTAGAACTAGGAAGATAATCTAATATATATATATATATATATATATAAGAGAGAGATTTATGAAGAGCCGATAGAGAGTCAAACAAAAGATAAATACTGAGAGAGTTTAAAAAAATGAGAAATACCCACATTTTATTATTAACAACTCAAATGGACAATTATTAATAATTCACATATGGAATCCTTATTTTTGTGAGACTTTTTAATAAATGTATCTAATAGATTTGAGACATAATCATTCGTAACATTGGTTACGTGTATCAGAAAATTTCAAAACATATATCATTTGATTTGTTTCGAAATGTATCTCAATTTGAGATCCATTTACACATTTTTCCGATATGAAACAATTCAGTTACTCCGTGTACATTTAGTAGAGATTTGTTTTTTTCCTTAAAAAATTTAAAGTCCAACATAAGAGAAATGGCGAGAGAGCCCAAATTAAAGAATGAAAAATTCTCACAACATTTATTAGCCAGAGTCCATACTTTCATAAAATTGTAATTTGAAAGTTATTTAGATGTGACACGACATAATTAGTCCTAACTTTCATTTTGTATATCAGAAAATTAATAAACAGTTATCGAGTGAGAATTGCGAAAATGATAATGTGTCTATTTCTAAACTAAACTCAACAAACAAAAAATAAACACTACATCTGGCTAACTAAGAACCATGTTCAACGTGGAACTTTTTGTATAAGAATCATTAACCATGATATAATATGTGTACCGTGCAACGCACGAGCTTAAAACTAGTATGCTGTAGCAAGAAGATGATGAGAAACCAAAAAAAAAAATGGAAAAACAAGATCTATCTAGTTCTACTAAAACAGAAGCCACTAGGACACGTGGCATTCTGTGGCTAAATAATTTCCCGCTCAAAAGCTCCAAGATATTTTCGGTTTGCTGCAAACTAACTCTCACCCTAATATTGGCTATAGTTTAGGAATAAAATATTAAATTCCTAATATTGCTCAAACAAACTCCTGATATTACTCCCTCAGTCTACTACAACAAATTGTGTTGTTTCTCAACAAAAAAAAAAATAATCGCCAACCACTATAATATGTTGTCCTCTAAAAAAAATTGGATCAAAAATGATATCCTGGCCTTCATCAGGTATGATTATTACTTCCTCTTGCCTATGAATATGATATGATCCCTTATAATTTTATACAATCGAGGGTGGATGTCGATAAACTTATTGGGTAGTTCTAGCGAATCTAGGTTGACCATAAATTTGAGTATTACTGTATTATGTATGTTGATGCTTGGTATTATGTTCAATGACTGATTTTCTAAATACATACATTCCTATATCACATGGTACATTCCTCCATAAGAATTATGATGAGTTGCGTTACATAATTTCGTGAGTTGTTGTACAGGTTAAATTTGTATGTCAAATTGTTCCCAAAGCTACTATATTTATGGCTTTTGCTGATTGCATCATTAGCATTTTCTTCTTTTACGAGATATAATATTGAGTTGCTAAACCATTCTTTTTTTTTTTTTTTTTTTTTGAAGTTGTTGCTAAACGATTCTTCAGTAAGTCTATGGCTCTTTTTTAGCCATTAGGAGTATACAATTTGATACTATCATTCACATCAAAAGCCTACGACTCCTATGATTTACACTGCATTTTTTGGGGTGGTGTATGTTTCACACTTATACCATTACATAGATTTGGACCTATATTTAGACAATGGTGTGCGTGTTTTACTCGAGCTATTCAACTTTTTTTTTTTTTTAACATGAGATGATTTGAACTTGGGTTACTAAATAAGTTCTCAACAACAAATAATATATAATTTTATCGAATATATTGCTAAATATCTCCGTGCAACGCACAGGTGTTACGCTAGTAGCTAAATACAAGGATGCAGTTAAAAGTATAAAGAATTGTTCAACATCACTTCTACCGCCAAAAAGAAGAAAAAACAAAAACAAAAAACAAAAAAAAAAAAGGCCATAAAATGACGCCAAAATTATAAAAAAAAAAAAAAAAAAAAAAAAAAATTAAAAAAGTTGATGATGTCAGCATGACGTCACCCTGGGGGTAATAACCCCGGGTGTATGATAGAATTTTCGCAACCCCACCTCCTTTCTTTCGTCTCTCTTTCCTGAAAAATCAAAATTAAATACTTCCGACGACTTTGCAACGACTCCCTCTCTCTCTCTCTCTCTCTCTCTCTATATATATATATCTCCCCTCTCATTTTCTCTCTCCTCACCACCATCATCATCACCGTCATCGTCATCGTCATCGTCGTCGTCGTCACCATGACGAACAGAGGCCGCTTCAATCTCAAGCTCAATGTTCCTCCTGAAGAAGACTCCCTTGCAAAATTCCTGTAACTTCTCTCTCACTTCTTCTTCATAATATATATTTTTTTTAGTAGATGAGATTGATTTTTAATATTTCTTTATTAAATTGGTGTAGAACTCAAAGCGGTACATTTCGAGACGGTGATCTGTTGGTGAACAAAGATGGAGTTCGAATCGTATCCAACACTCAAGCTGATGCTGTTAGTTCCTTAATTATTTTGTTTCTAATTTGATTTTCCTACTATATGATTGTTTTAATGTACATTTTGGTTGATTAATTGTGTTCTTTGTGATGCTGTTTGCTTGCTTTTGAGTATTTTTAATCTTTTTTTTTTTTTTTGGTATTGTATGGTTTGGTACTTACATGAGTTACATCATATGTAAGAGTGTGTTCGTTACGACTTGAACATCGAAGGTATTTGTTGAGTTCTAATATGATTAATCGGTCGCGTTCAGTTCACCTTGGATAAGCATAGTTAAGTTTCTTGTTGTATAATTTAATTCAACCTTAGTCAGATTTGGGTGATGTTAATTCTGTAAGTCTGAGAAGAGAAAATCTACTCAATGGATGGACCATGTTGGATGGCTAAAAGTTTAGTGGGATTTGGATGGTGAGGGTGATGGTGGGAGGTAGTTGCAGGTCCCTAGAGTGTGAATTCATGAAAGGTACTGGCTTGAAGATTAGTGTTTGTGGCATTGGTTGGTCGATGTAGAAAAGGGAGCTATTTTAATTTAGTTTATTACTCCGCATACTCGAATGCATTTTCCGAGACTCCCTATTCTTTGGTTTGAAACATAATGGAACACAGCAAAATGGGTCGTCAAATTTCTCCGCTTGTATTGTGAGTGGCAGTCGGTGGGTAAAATTTTAGACGCAATTTTATCAGCCATCCAAATAAAAGTATGGTAATGTTGTTGATATCAGAATGCACCAAAGAAAAATGAATCTCTGGCTGCATGTGGGTAATGTTGGGAGTGAAGTATGCGATTCATTTGCTGGACACGTAGTTTATGAAAATTTATGTCGCTTGTGTAATCAGGAAGTTTGGTGATGGATTGACTATACATTGCAAGTGCCCCTTTTCTTTAATTATTATATTGTGCTATCAAGTCATCTTGTTCAGGTCAATTCTAATATCTGTTGTTTCCCCTCTCTATTTTTTTTTTCAACAGCCCCCTCCCCCCATCAAGCCGTTAGACGAACAGATAAGCTTAGCAGATGTGGACATTATAAAGGTCATTGGTAAAGGAAGTGGCGGACTTGTGCAGCTGGTGCAACACAAATGGACTAACCAGTTCTTTGCTTTAAAGGTGAGGTTTTGATTAAAATAAATGATATTACTGCACCATCGGCCTTTTTGTATGTTCTGAAGTGCCTTTAGTGAAAAAACTTTCTATCGCTGAGGCTGTTAACGCAGTACGCAAGACTTTTGCTTTTATGTCTGGTACAGCTCCAATGTATATGGTTCCATTCATCTTGAAGGAACGTTAGGTCAATAATAAAATTTATGGAAGAGGTCCCTACTGAAATGCTAACTTTTTTATGTTACTCATGATCCCTGTTATGTAACCGGTACTAGTTATTTGAATTACCTCTCTTTTGGAAAACCTTTGGACTTATGTAAACTTGCAACCACCTAGTTCCTTTATTTGAATATAGATCATTTAAATGGCAAGGCCTTCAGAGCCATATGGGAGCGGAAAATCACCCTGACCTTTGAAGCAGTAGAGTAGTTCCAGAAAATCACCCTGATTTTTTGAAGCATTAGAGTATTTCCTCTGTTATCATGATGGGCAACGTGGACCTTATTTATAATTTTATATTACCAATTACTAGTGGTAGGGTTCTGTCTTTTCCAGCTAAACATTTCTGTCTAAGCTGATGTTTAAGTTTTGTAGAATAAATAGATTGATTGAGAGGGAACCGGTCCCAATTCTCAAGTGGGATTCAACTCCATAGGTGCTTGCTTGATTCTGTGTTTCTCCTATGCTTGACAACTTCGGAAAGATTAAAGGGGGTTATCACGTTTTGTATAAATGATTTCATTTTCAGGCCAAATAAACTAATGAGAGGATGCTAGCAATCAAGTCATTACTTTCTTATATCTTATACTAGCGTTTCAGCCCGGCGGTGTTGTCAAACTAACATGTGTTATGGTTGTGATTCCTGCCTCTAATTGATTGTATCAAATAAACTAAATTCAACATTATCTAAAAGATCAAGTCTTTTCATTGTGTGGATACTTGAATTTTCCAATTAACTTAGTGTGGTCAATGTTTTTGTTGTTGGACCTCCAAGTGTTTTTTTTTTTTTTTTTTTTTTTTTTTTTTTTTTTGTAGATTTTTTTGCAATATCTTGCTCCAGGCGGAAGTCAGTTGTTGGGAAGAGACTGTAAATTTTACTTTATTTTCAAGAGAATGATTACCTCTAGATTTAGCTTTTATGTTTCTTTAAACTCAATCAGCCTGCTCTCTTCCCTACTTCCGTTGTAGGTTGGTACGAAATCTTATGTTCTGCACTCTCTCCCTTCTTTATCGTCTGCATGGAGGATGATTATAATCCGTTTATGCTACTAATCCGCGGTTCACCTCTTCATGTTCGAGGCCTTCTCGAAGTGGGCATCCAAGATTACTTATCTTTCTATTCAGTTATTCATATCTTGTTCCATACCGCTACTAAAATTGCTTTGTGGATTTTGCCACAATGTAAAATGAACGTTTTCTGGAAACGTTGTTCTTCTATAATTACTTATAAGGAGTCAAGTGTGATATTAGATGGTACTAGACTACTATTGCTTCTCTGATCGTCCCTCGAAGTGTGCCAACTGCTTGACTCCCTGAAAGCCCTTTCTGCTTTACCTTCTAAGAAATCGTGACGCAATCTAAGGACCTGAAAGCTTCAACACAGGAGATTAGGAATAGGAAAGAGAAGTTAGCAGAGCGAGACAAACCATCTAATAGCAAGGGCGTAGCAAAAACTCAAGTCTGGCAGAAGACCTACTAGGATAGGACACATGTTCCTAACTGCCCATACCCACTACTATTGGTGGCTAATGGGCACCTTCTTTTGCTTCCCGTCTGTAAGGAATGCTTTGACAGGTGCCAAGTTGGCAAGTTGGGTAATTTCTCGTATATAATGAGCTCAAGTAAAAAGTTTTGGTTGGAGAAAAGGCCAACTCCAATCCAATGAGAACGTTTCTAATGAAATTCACAAAAGTTCTCTAATTCATTTTTTTTTTATATTCAATTGTAGTTGGTTGATTGAGCTAAAAACCTATTATTAATATCTAATTTATCCCTTCATGTTTTCTTAAATCACAAGGGTGGGTAGTATAGCAAACAACTAATACCATTCTTGCTTGCGTTGCATTACTGAGCTGATAGACATCTTCGTTGTTGCAGTTATTTTGTTAAGTTTTTGGACAAGAAGAATGCAACGAGAAAAATGGTGCCAGATTTACTAATTTTATCTTTTCTTTGTCCTTCCCCCTAAACAAGTATCACACATTGCTTTGTATATGAGGATTGGTTATTACTTATTATTTTAAGCAAACAGTTGTTTCTAACAACACTATATAGAGTTTCTATTTTCAAAACTGGTACTTCGGGCTTTATTACCAAAAATGGTACGCTACTGATATGAAGGTATAGTACTTAGTCTTACATTGGTTATATGGAAGGGTAGGGTGGGGCTTATATATGTATGGGTTCTCAGAATCTTTGAGCTGGCTTTGGGCATCTGTCTTCCTGTCATCTCTAACATATTCATCTCATGTCGGTTATAAGAATGCTTAGGTGGGGGTTTGTATAAGTGTGGGTTCTCTGAACATTTGAGATAGCTTTGGGACTCTGTCTTTCTGTGCTTGCATCACTAACTTAATCAAAGTCCGTTAATACTATGGAGAGTTTTGCATAATTTTGATTTAAGCTTTGTGCCTTGAACATTTGTGTACATTTGAGTTAGCTTTGGGGATCTGTCTTCCTGTGCTTGCATCACTCACTCGTACCAAAGTTCAATAATACAACAACAACAACCAAGCCTTATTCCCAAAATGAGTTGGGGTCGGCTAACATGAATCGTCGTCTAGTAACCATCTTGTGTACGCCATGAAATTTCAAAACGATGTAAACCTTTTCGGAGTATTTAAACACTTTCAAAGGAAGTTTTATAAAGTCTTCAAAATAAATTAAAGGGTTAAAAAAAAAAAAAAAAAAAAAAAAAAAAAAAAAAAAAAAAATATGAACTTGGACACACAAGATAAAAAGTTTTGGCAAAAGAGTTAGGGAAACCAAACAAAGAAATCCAAGGAGTCAGATTAAGTCCTCCGCATGTATAGAGTCTCTCCACATCCCCCTATCCAACACCATACTCTCTTCAAGTCTTATGAAGCTCATATCACTTCTAATCACCCTTATCCAAGTCATCTTGGGTCTTCCCCGACCCCTACTAATATTATCACTTCCCTACCCTTCTACTCTTCTAACCGGCGCGTCACTAGGCCTTCTCCTCACGTGACCATACCATCTCAGCCGGTTCTCCATCATCTTATCCCCGATGGGTGCAACCCCTACTTTCTCCCTAATAACTTCATTTCTTAACCGATCACGTCTAGTATGTCCACACATCCACCGTAGCATGCGCATCTCCGTCACACTCATCTTATGAACGTGACACTGTTTCACGGCCCAACATTCCGTGGCATATAACAGTGTCGGCCTAATTGTCGTTCGATAAAACTTACCCTTCAACTTATTGGGTATCCCTCGATCACACAGAACTCCTGTGGCATTTTTCCACTTCAACCAACCTGATTTGATCCTATGGGCCACATCTCCATCTAATTCTCCATCCTTTGAAGAATCGATCCCAAATATCGAAAAACATCAGATCCCTGAATAATCTTTCCATCCAACCTGATCGTCTCTGTCTCCATTTGTCTAATGCCACTGAACTTACACTCCAAATACTCGGTCTTGCTCCGGCTCAACCGAAACCCTCTAGACTCCAAAGTGTGCCTCCATAGTTCCAACCTGCTCTCCAAATCTTCTTTCGTTTCTGAGATCAATACTATATCATCTGCAAACATCATGCACCACAGTATATCATCCTGGATTGACCTCGCCAATTCGTCCATGACTATAGCAAAGAGAAACGGACTAAGTGCGGACCCTTGGTGCACTCCGATTGTAATAGGGAACTCTTCTGACTTCCCTACACTAGTCCGTACGCTCGTGCTAGCTCCCTCATACATGTCCTTAATGATATTAATATATTTTTGCGGAACTCCTTTCTTAGTTAGAGCCCACCAAAGCACTTCCCTTGGTACCTTGTCATACGCCTTCTCCAAATCAATGAACACCATATGTAGGTCCTTCTTCCTATCCCGATAAGTTTCCATTGTCTGTCTTATGAGATGAATTGCCTCTATAGTTGACCTCCCCGACATAAATCCAAATTGGTTCTCCGAAATCTTCACACTTCTTCTTAATCTCTGCTCAATCACTCGTTCCCAAAGTTTCATTGTATGACTCATCAACTTGATCTCGCGATAGTTAGCACACTCCTGAACATCCCCTTTGTTCTTGTACAAAGGGACCAAAGTGCTCTTCCTCCACTCCACCGGCATCTTATTACCTCTCCAAATCATATTGAAAAGTGTCGTCAACCATTCCACCCCTTTGTCTCCTAGACACCTCCACACCTCAATAGGTATGCCGTCTGGCCCCACTGCTTTCTTCCGTCCCATCTTCTTCAAGGTCATCCTCACCTCTCCCTTCTGAATTCTCGCATGAACTCTCGATTGACAACACTTGGATGAATGTCCACATTTCCAATATCATTCACTCGATCACCATTGAACAAGGTATCAAAGTACGATCTCCATCTCTCCGTAATCTCCTTATCGTCGACAAGGACTTTTTTGATCGACACCTTTGACGCATTTCACCCTACCAATGTCCCGAGTCCTCCTTTCCCTGATGCGCGCAATTTTGTAGATCTCTTTCTCTCCTTCTCTGGTATCCAATCTTGTGTAGAGGTCTTGGTTCACCTTTCCTCTTGCATCTCTTACAGCTTTCTTTGCTGCTCTTTTTGCATCCTTATACTTTTCGAAATTCTCCTCACTTCTATCTTTCCCCAAACTCTTATAACATTTCCGCTTGTTCCTTATTGCTTGTTGCACTTCCTCATTCCACCAAGATGTATCCTTACTAGGTAGAGCTTTCCCCTTAGATTCACCGAGAACCTCTTTTGCCACCTCCTTTACCTTATGCGCCATAGTAACCCAAAACGAGTCTACATCTCTTTCCACACTAGTTGCCCAAACATCTGTCCCAGCCATCTTCTCCAAGAAAACCTCCTTGTGCTCTCCCTCAAGCTTCCACCATTTGATCCTTGGCTCTTCTTGTGGCCGCCTCTTCCCAAAGCCACCCTTAGCTTTGAAATCCAGTACCACCAACCTATGTTGCGTAGCCGCACTCTCCCCAGGTATCACCTTGCAATCCGTAAAGCTCTTACGCCAAACATTCCTTACCAAAAAGAAGTTAATCTGACTCGCATTACTTCCGCTCCTGTACGTCACCAAGTGAGACTCTCTCTTCTCAAACCACGTGTTCATTATACCCAAATCATATGCCAACGCAAAATCCAAAATGCTCGTTCCTCCTTCGTTTTTCGACCCATAGCCAAAACCTCCATGCACGCTTTCAAAACCGTGTCGTGTTGATCCCACATGCCCATTAAGGTCCCCACCAATAATCAACTTCTCCCCACAAGGAACCCCTCGCACCACCTCTTCTAGCTCCTCCCAAAATTTCTGACGAATAGATGCATCCAATCCAATTTGTGGAGCATAGACACTTACAATAGTCATAATCTCATTCCTAATCACCAACCTCACACTCATAATGCGATCGCTCTTCCTCGAAACCTCCACCACATCGTCTATGTACTCCTTATTAATAATGATACCAACTCCATTCCTACTCTTATCCTAAAGTTCAATAATATTAGAAAGAAAGTTTTGCTTAGTTTTGATTTGAGCTTTGTACCTTAAAAGACTTTTTCTGTGACTTATCATCTGACACATTCTCTGTTTCAGATTGTTCAGTTGAACATCGAAGAGTCTGCTCGTAAGCAGATTACAAAAGAACTGGAAATTAATCAATCACTGGAATGCCCGTACGTTGTTGCTTGCTACCACTGTTGTTGCCAAAACCATGCCTTCTCAATAATATTGGAGTACATGGATGGTGGTTCTCTTTTAGATTTTTTGGGAAAAGTTCAATCAATCCCAGAAGATCATCTTGCTGCCATCTGTAAACAGGTAGGCGGGCGTCCTTCAAGCCCTTACTCTTTTCTGTGCCAATCAGGCCTAGTCATTAGTAACAGTTCTTCATGTGTTACAGGTTGTAAAAGGTCTGCATTATCTTCATCATGAGAAGCACATCATTCACAGAGATTTGAAGCCTTCGAATCTGCTGATAAATCATTTGGGAGAAGTGAAAATTACTGATTTTGGTGTTAGTGCTATTGTTGCTAGTACCTCCGCTCAAGCTAATACTAAAATTGGGACATATTATTACATGGGTGTAAGCTTCTATACTTTGTTGACTTGATATACTTTAAGTTGCTTCTGACTGGTATATCTGAATGATTTTGCACGTGGGTATTCTGCAGCCGGAGAGATTTAATGCAGAGACATATGGTGCTAAAAGTGACATTTGGAGTTTTGGATTGGTCATGCTCGAGTGTGCAACGGGAAAATTTCCCTTTTCATTACCAGCTGAAGAAGACGGTTGGTTTAACTATTTCTCAATTATGCAAACCATTACTGAACATCCTCCACCTCGTGCTTCACCTGATCGATTTTCTCCCGAGTTCTGCTCATTTATATCATCATGGTAACTTCTTTTCTCTATTGATTTAGCTTGGTTGTTCTTCGACATTACTTTTATGAAAACTTAATAATCACTTGACAGAATGTGATCCATTAAATCTTGCTATAACCATATACTATATGAGTATATAACTATGTTCTCAATTGAGCCAACAGTAACCTAATATTTCTTGAAGTATCCAGCTTACATTAATGTTTTAGCAACTTATGGCTGGTAGCATCTCCAACATTTATTTGACAATTGGGGTTCACTGAAAGGGCTCCAGTATTTTAATAAGTTGTCTAGGCCTTGTGACTTGCATAATATCTCCATTTCCAGCGGAGCCAAAGAATCGTTATTCTTTGGTTTTGAAATATACTGGAACAAAGCAGTATGGCTCACAAAACTGTTTGTGCTTCTTGTATTGTGGCGTAGCAGTTATTTGGTGCATTTGTTGACGCAATTTTCATTGTGTTATCCGGAAACAAGTCTTTATGTTTTCACCATAGGGGTAAGTCTGCGTTCGTTCTGACCCCCCCCCCCCACCCCCCCCCCCCCCCCCTCACCTCACTAGTGTCTTTGAAGCCCAAAGTAACATTGTTTTGTTGTTGGTGTTGTAAGTTATGTATAGACTCTCGTGGTTAGTCTTTAATCTTTATGACCTGAGGTGAAATTGGTAAAGGTACTTAATTGTCATGTAAGTTCACTTGTAAATGTGTTGATCTTGTCTGCTTGACATCAAACCCTGCTTTTTTGTCCGCCTCTTCTTGTGCTTCAAAATGGAATTTGGTTAAGTTAAACTTTTGTGTAACAGAAATCAGATTGGGTTTTGACCTAGCAAATTTACATAATCCTTCTATTTCCAACGCGAGCACTTTTTGTTGTCCTCCCTGAAATTTTGTTAATTTACCCAGCTTGCAGAAGGATCCAAATGCTAGGCTGTCAGCTCAACAGCTCTTGGTATGCAACATCGTTCCTCTATTTGTCTCACTGCTGTGTTGTATTTGGCTCTTTCTTACTCTCAGCTTTTGATGTTACCTATTAAGCCCTTGGTAAGATCTGCTCACTTGATTGTATAATACAGGATCATCCTTTCTTGAGCATGTATGATGACTTAGACGTCGATCTTGCATCATACTTCACCAATGCTGGATCTCCACTCACAACTTTGTAGGATTGTTTGAGGTACGCTACTTATTGGGTATTACTGAGCAAAGCTTATTAATTACATGAAGTTGAAACGCCTAGGCAATACAGGGGCGATACATATGCATGTAGTTTCTCTTACTTTCTTTCACTTAACTTTCTTTTAAATCTTGATCTCCTATTAGGTACAGTTTGCAACACTTTATGCCAGATTTCGGGCCACATTGTGTCTGGATGGAGGGAGTTAGACATCGAACCCCAGCTCAAATCCTCAGAGCCTGACAAGTCGATGGACTATAAAGAGCGCTCACGCAATGACTGTGGGGAGAGTTAGAGAGTTATTGTATCGTTTATCAATCACGGAAGCTTTTACTTGTTACATGTGTAATATACAAGCCCCATTGTTAAATTTTCATGCACGCATGGGTTGCCAAGTTCTATATTTGACCACCACAAGTTTAGCTCTTCTTGCTCGAAAATAGACCATGTCACATTTGATTTCTGTTCAGAGTTTTTGAACACGTATTCTCTCACTGTGAATGACACTCTTTTAAAGCTTCCGGAGTCCAATGTCACTGCAAAATCTATTATTTACGATTCTTGTGGCCGTTCAGGTTAAACAGAGAACACAAAAGAGGATGTTCTGGCTGTGAACCGAGGGAGAAAATGCATCGTGTTCAATACTCCTTGCGTGCAGTCATAAGGTCTTTATTCCTGATTTACATGCACGTATGGCCTCACCCCGTCCCTCACATGTAGCACTCGAACAGAAGCAGGTAAAAGAACACAGATATTCGTTGGCAGACACCTCCCCCGGAATGCCAGGAGAGGGAGAACAGGGACTCTTCTCCATTCATCCAGTGATGATACGATATCAAAAAGGGAAAACTGCCAAATCTAGAGATAGGTCTCTTTGTGATTGGAAGTGGATTTTAGGAAAAGGTAAATGGTGTTACTTCCTAATTTCTTGAGTCTAGTTTAGTTAAGGGTCTTTAATTTCGACAAAGAATAAATTTCCTTGTAATATAGGAATGCATATTTGAAGTCATGTTTCCATATCTTATTAGGAGTAATATTTTCTTGTTGATTGTTTTGTTTTTAGGAAGTCTATGCTATTATAAATAGCACCCTATTGTATTGTTTTTACACAGAGAGTTTGAGAATTAATATCGAAGGGTTGAAAGAGAGTTTCTTTCAATGGGTTCAAGCTTTGAACACAAATTGAGCTAAGTAGTGTTATTCTTAGTTCGACATTATTTGCTAATCGCATTATTAGTGAGTAGTGGATCATTAGTTAGATCGGCGTCTAGGTTTGATCATAGTTTGGACGAGTTATAGGTTTAACTTGTTCATCCATATATTTTATTCTATTTGTTGTTCTTGTTTTCCTCCAATAAAACAGAAAAACCCAAAAATAGTCCCACAGTAGTACAGGACATCAATCTGTCCTATAGCCAAGTTTATACTAGTTGTTTGGGTAAAAAATGACCAACAATCAAGGATTTGTTTTGATGTCGGGAAGACCTTTCCGGCAGTCCGTCATGAGGCTTCGAAGGCAGGATAGAAGGTCCTTGACATGCTCCTGCACAGAGAAACCATCACTTGCCTCGGGGGTGTGTCCGAGGAAGACCCCTCCGATGCCTAAGTCAGGTTTTGCAAGGTATTTGTGAAGAGAGAGAAAGTAGAGAGAAGGGAGAGAGCAAGTCTCCATTATTAGTTACCTTAACTTATGACAATTTGGGGTATTTATAGATGAATTTGATATGACGTCACTGATGATGTCACTGATGATGCTATGATGTCATTGTTCGTGCTCCGTTCTTGTCCTTCGGACATAGGGGAGCACCCTTCGGACATGTAGGAACACTCTTCCGGATGGGTCGAAGACCCTTCGGACATGTATGAGCAGCATTCGGGACATGTCGAAAAATCCTTCGGACATGTAGAAGCACTCTCCCGGACGGGAAGGAGACCTTTCGGACATGTAGAAGCACCCTTCGGACTTGTCGGAGAGACCCTTCGGACATGCATGAGCAGCCTTCCCGACAGGTCGAAAACCCTTCGAACATGTAGGAGCACTCTTCCGGACGGTTCGGAGACCCTTCGGACATGTAGAAGCACCCTTCCGGACTTGTCGGAGAGACCCTTCGGACATGCTTAAACACTCTTCCGAACGCGTCGTAGACCCTTCCGAGCATGCAGGAGCACCTTTAAGGACAGGTCGAAGACCCTTCAGACATGTAGGAGCACTCTTCCGGACGGTTCGGAGACCCTTCGGACATGTAGAAGCACCCTTCCGAACTTGTCGGAGAGACCTTTCGGACATGCATGAGCACTCTTCCGAACGCGTCGTAAACTCTTCCGAGCATGCAAGAGCAGCCTTCCGGACAGGTCGAAGACCCTTCGGACATGTAGGAGCACCCTTCCGGTCACAGAGCCCTTTGGGGGATCTACAAGAGACCTAATATGGGGACACTTGTGGTCGATGTTTGGAGGCCCTCAAGAAGGCCGTCTCAACTGGTTGTTGATGTACCGGATGCTTCCAATGGTCGTTCTGGAATTGACCCCCAACAATAGCCCCGGCCGGAGTCGAATACTTGTATTCGGCTCCGGTCACTAGTTCTTGGAGGTATATCCACACGCGTATTCTTTACGAAAAGAGATGTCGTGTAGCCGAGGAACCTTTGATGAAGGTCGTGGATTGTGAAAGGCTTTGACGGCCTTTCAACATGCTCGATTGATCTTTACCAATCCTCTTATAGTCTTCCGACAGGCCGTTTATGATTGTCGTCTTCCGGAGCTTGTGTTGCCTTGCGCGGAGGCAGAAATGATAGTTTAGGAGGAATGTGAGGATTTGGACCTTAGTCCTATAACCTGTGAAATTTTAGACTTCTTGTTGTCCCTTCATTCTTGCACTTTACTGGGTTTGGACCGCGCTTTGAAGGATACTCGAATGTACCATTATCAACCTTTATACTTTGAGAGTCACTCCTCTCTTTTTGGGAGCTTTTGAGTGTTGGAGGTCCATTAGTTGAGTAGTTCAAATCTTCTTTTAGCTTTCATATTCGTTGCCATTGCGATTTCTTGATCCATTAAAATTGATTTTGAGAGACCTTATAAAAACGTAACGGGCCGAGCCTTCATGAAGCTAATGTTGACCATCTTGAATCTTCTTCTTTTCTTCTTTCAACTATTGATGACCGTGTATGTGAAGCCTGTCAGGAGACTCCATGGGTTATTTTGCGAGGCTTCATAGAACCTTCTCCATTATATAATAGGTCATCTTGAATACCGTGAGAAGTTATCTACCCTTCCACAAGACTTATAAACCCTTTCGAAGGGTGATGGACCGGTTCGAGAAGCCAGATGGAGCTATCCGGAAGCCTACGGGACCCTTCGGGAAAATCTGACGGATCAATTCGGGAAGGTGAAGGACTCTTGCGGATAAGCTTATGGACCCTTCGGAAAGACTTATAGACCCTTCGGGCCTTCGGGAAGGCTTATGGACCCTTTGGAAAGGCTTATGGACCCTTCCGATTAGGCTTATAAACTATTACGAAAAGTGATGGATCGCTTCGAGAACCTTGATGGAGCTGTCCGGAAGCCTACGGACCCTTCCAGAGAATCTGACGGATCAATACGGGAAGGTTGAGGGACTCTTGCGTATAAGCTTATGGACTCTTCGGGAAGGCTTATGGAGCCTTCGGAAAGGCTTATGGACCGTTCCGATAGGCTTATAACCTCTTCCGAAAAGTGATGGACCGCTTCGAGTGGCCTGATGGAGCTATCGGGAAGCCTACGAGACTTATAAAAAAGACCGATGGAGCTTGGAAAGTCCTTCTTAATAATAGAGGGAGATTCTTCGATTGTCTCTCTCATACTAAGAGTTCGGTCGGAGTTATTACGACTCCTTTTATTAAAACTTGTGGGTGGTCCACGATCTCCTTAGAGATTCCAAATAGAACCTCCCTTTCTCCAAGAGTCCGAAGCTAGCCGTAGTTAGGCTTCTTTTCGTTAAAACTTGTGAGTGGGTGGTCCGCGGTCTCCTTAGAGACTCCAAATGAGACCTCCTCTCCTCCAAAAGTCCGAAGTTAGCCGTAACTAGGCTTCTTTTCGTTAAAACTTGCGAGTAGGCTAACTCGTATTGTGGCGTATCTGACGGAAGTGATTGTTCACTATCCGGACGTGCCGGACCACTATTCCGGGTAAACCGAAGACCCCTTCAGGCGTACGTGCCGAAGCCCCCTTCTTGGAATGTGCCGAAGCCTCTTTTCAGATATGCCACAGTACCTTTTGCCGGACATACCGAAACACCATTTCGGATATGCAGGAGCATCCTTCCGTACATGCCAAAGCACCATTTCGGACATGCGGGATTAGTAGTCCGGGTGAGGCGAAGCCCCCTTCCGGCGAACATGTCGAAGCCCCCTTTCGGTGAACATGCGGAAGCACCTTTCCACCGGGCAAGTCGAAGCCCCCTTCCGACGAACATGCCGAAGGACCTTTTTGTCGAAAAAGTTGAAGGCCCCTTCCGATGAACATGCAAAAGCCCCCTTCTTGGAATGTATCGAAGCCCCCTTCTGGTGGACATGCGGAAGCACCTTTCCTCCGGGCAGACCGAAACCCCCTTCCGACGAACATGCCGAAGGACCTTTTTGTCGAACAAGCCGAAGCCCCCTTCCGGTGGACATGCGGAAGCACCTTTCCATCGGGCAGGCCGAATCCCCCTTCCGGCGAACATGCCGAACGACCTTTTCGTCGAAAAAGTTGAAGGTCCCTTCCGTTGTACATGCGGAAGCCCCCTTCTTGGAAGTGCCGAAGCCCCTTTCGGTGGACATGCAGAAGCACCCTTCCGGACACGGATGTGCACCCTTCGGACATAAATGGGCACCCTTCGAGAACTTGCTGTCGCGTAGATCTCGTTGAGATAAACGATCTTTTTCTAGGAATCATGTTCCTCTATGATGAATATGCTTCACTCGCTTCAAATGTTATCCTACCGGCACCTCCCTCGCGATTCCGTGCTTGTGCAGGGTGCGCAAACGCGATGGATTGTTTGAACTCAATGGTGTAGGATGCCTCCTCGCAGTTGTGTGGTGAAGGGTAGAAGGGTTCAAAGATGTGTTTCATTTCTCTCGTACAAATATTTAGATCTATAAGTGGTTGGATTCTCTTTAGGAGTAGAAGATGTAGAGCTGGCTGCTTGTCTTCCCCACAGACGGCGCCAAATTGTTTGGGTAAAAAATGACCAACAATCAAGGATTTGTTTTGATGTCGGAAAGACCTTTCCGGCAGTCCTTCATGAGGCTTCGAAGGCAGGATAGAAGGTACTTGACATGCTCGTGCACAGAGAAACCATCACTTGCCTCGGGGGATTGTCCGAGGAAGATCCCTCTGATGCCTAAGTCAGGTTTTGCAAGGTATTTGTGAAGAGAGAGAAAGTACAGAGAATGGAGAGAGCAAGTCTCCATTATTCGTTACCTTAACTTATGACAATTTGGGATATTTATAGATGAATTTGATATGACGTCACTGATTATGTCACTAATGATGCTATGATGTCATTGTTCGTGCTTCGTTCCTGTTCTTCGGACATGTAGGAACACTCTTCCGGATGGGTCGGAGACCCTTCGGACATGTATGAGCAGCATTCGGGACATGTCGAAAAACCCTTCGGACATGTAGGAGCACTCTTCCGGACGGGAAGGAGACCTTTCGGACATGTAGAAGCACCCTTCGGACTTGTCGGAGAGACCCTTCGGACATGCATGAGCAGCCTTCCCGACAGGTCGAAAACCCTTCGAACATGTAGGAGCACTCTTCCGGACGGTTCGGAGACCCTTCGGACATGTAGAAGCACCCTTCCGGACTTGTCGGAGAGACCCTTCGGACATGCTTAAACACTCTTCCGAACGCGTCGTAGACCCTTCCGAGCATGCAGGAGCACCTTTACGGACAGGTCGAAGACCCTTCAGACATGTAGGAGCACTCTTCCGGACGGTTCAGAGACCCTTCGGACATGTAGAAGCACCCTTCCGAACTTGTCGGAGAGACCCTTCGGACATGCATGAGCACTCTTCCGAACGCGTCGTAGACTCTTCCGAGCATGCATGAGCACTCTTCCGAACGCGTCGTAGACTCTTCCGAGCATGCAAGAGCAGCCTTCCGGACAGGTCGAAGACCCTTCGGACATGTAGGAGCACCCTTCCGATCACAGAGCCCTTTGGGGGATCTACAAGAGACCTAATATGGGGACACTTGTGGTCGATGTTTGGAGGCCCTCAAGAAGGCCGTCTCAACTGGTTGTTGATGTACCGGATGCTTCCAATGGTCGTTCTGGAATCGACCCCCAACACTTGTAATCCGCTGCGTACTCGTATCAGATGACCCCTTATTCTTTAAGCGCAAAACAACAGATACCACATCGCAAACATCTTCAACTAGTTACCAATCATCTTGAGAATGAGACGATGAGTTTTCTGTTTGCTTCCACTTCACTCAACACGACTACACGAGGATGCGAAATTGAGATAAGACCAATGAATGACAGGATCCTTGGGATCACACATGATGATTTCAGCCATATTTGTGAAACAAAGTAATCAACTACTCATTACAATGTGTTAAAGTACAAGTCCCTTGAGAGAATTTCACTATGCTCTCTTTAGCACAAATAGATCACATTACACAGAAAATGACTAAGCTAAAATCACCAAAAAAAAAAAAAAAAAAAAAAAAGTAGAAGACGCAATTCCAACTGTTCCATAAGTCTCCGAGGACCAGATTATGCCCACAAACTATTGTACACTGTTGAATTGTTGTAGTTGGGCTATGTTGGGGCTTAAATTGGGGAATCGTGAGATATACTATACATGTTCTTGAGACTTCGAGCCTACAATCAGCCCACTTCAAAAAATAAATGGGCTTAAAAATATTACTATGTTACAATCCGTAATTATGTAATTGTTCCTGACAGGTACTTCTACCTCATGTAACTACAACATTAATAAGAGGCAAAAAGAAGGAAAGAATTAACATTTGCGAGAGGTGAACTTTTTACCTTTCACGTTCTCGCTCTAAACTTTCTATTAGGTTTCAAGTCGACCACAACGACAGTAACATTGTCTTTGCTGCCCTTTTGAATAGCAAGCTTGGAGAGGTATTCTGAAGCTGCTTTAGCTGCTAAATCAACACCTTTTCCTCTGTCTACAATAGCACCACCAGTACCGTTCTTTTTATGCCATAAAAGAATTCTTCTTCGTGCTGCCTCACAGGCTTCTTCATTTGTCAGGACATCCCATAAACCGTCGCTTGCAAGAATTAGGCAATCGTCTTCTCTTGTCCGCTGAACAATTGTCACCTCTGGGTCTGGAATGATCCAAGGCTTCAGATATCGATCACCTGAGGGCAAAACCATAGAGCATGACCATAAGTTTGAAATTGAGATGCTCGTATCGTTGTATGTATAAGACAGATACACATTCCTCTGATCAGCATAAAGATTGACGAATTACATAAAAAAAATGTCATATGCTGACATAACATGTGAATAGGATATGACTCTGGACTATAAGTAGTTCAAACTTCAAAGTACCATCTGAAAACAGTTGCTGATGCGACAACATCCTGGTTATAGATCATAATGGGCTAAATTGTATTGTCTCTCCAATTATGTATCTCTATGCACGCGACCTTCTTCTTCTTCTTCAGAAATACAATGAACCCATTTTTGGTATATTTAACAAATACCCTTCAAAACCATCATGTGTAGTTTATTAAATCAAACGGTTAAAACCTTGTATTTTCCTAATAGGACCTCAGAACTCAGAAGGAATCGGAATGAGGGTATGTCATAGTATAATTTGACAGGAGAGCATCCAAGGCAGAAACCTTTAATCTTTATGCCACAAAAACCACACTACGGTGATGTGTTACACTCACTCACCCAGGTCCCAGCTAAGTTACTGCCCTTAAAAGGGTATAAGATTCCAGTAGCACATGTAACCAACACACTATATTACAGAACATCCTAAAGCACAGAACACCAATTTCTTGGTTGCTGCCCACTTCTATTTTTATACTAATTTCAGTACCATGTTCTGCCCAGTCAAACTAGATAGTAACTAAACTATCTCAACTTTATTTTGAGGATAAAATGCAAGCAGCCAACAAACTCTAAAAAAAAAAGAGTATCTACAAACTTTTCATGACCCAATTTAAAAAACTCGTATCACCTTAGCCCCCTAGGAATTGCAGTACACATCTATGTTAGAGCAAAATATCATTGTCAAACTTATAAACCAAGAAATGAAAGACCCTAAAGAGAAAAGAGCAGGGTGTGCGGTGGGAACAAGATCATAGTGATTAACTGAACTATTGACGCATCCCAAATCCAAATTAACACATGGAAATACTTGAAAATGCCCTAATCTCATACCACTAGATTCAGGACAAAGAAAAATTATGTGTAATATCAGTAATGATTCAGTAGTTCGTGTCAGATAAGTCACCAATTGCATATACTACCTCTCTACCTCCAATCCAGACAAAATGTAACCTCCCTTTTCAGCAAGCATTGTTAAGGGAACAAATTAACCATAAATTCTAAAATCTCAAGGAAATCATTTTTGTTGACTTGTCACCTTAAAATGAGGTCGAAAAGTGAAATTACCTCTGTCTGGATTGGAGAGAAAATACATAGATAGATTTGAAAACTTGGAAAAACTAGAATAAGAATTAGTTGACTTTGCATCAAATCATCAATTCTCAGGCATACAAAGCAGGCGCTCATCATGCTCTCCGATAGTAATATTTGATAAATCGGTTATGTCAATACTAGTATAGTTAAGGAAGAAAGATTCCGGGACAGCCAGAAGAATGCACCACAGAGAAGCTCTCCATCGTTTTGCTAATCCTCACACCCTCTCTCCTTCGTTTTGCTAATCCTCACATTCTCTCTCCTATATTTTTTTAAATTTCTTCCACTACCACTACTTTTACATTTTTAAATTATATTTCTTATTCCCTGCGAAAAGGCCCGCTGGGTATTTAAATCGGCACGGAGGAAGTACTCCTAAGTACAGAAGTGTGATCAAGTATCCTAAGCTGTTTCTAACAAAAAAAGAAGTGAGGATCTTTTATCGTTTATTAAAAACACCACAAAATATTGTAGCAAGCATATGAATTGAAGGAAAGAAAGCTGAGAGAAACACATCAAGCTGATATGTCTAGTTAAGCCCTCATTCCATTAAGTTATAGAAACACTATATAGCAAAGTGAAGTTTGTTCTGCTAGGTGATAAGGATTTCATGGCAGTATCAAAGCAGTCTCTTTAACTCTAACAAACCATGTTTCCTTGACACCAACACAACACAAAACAAAACATAAACCATGTTTCCTTTCGTCTTTAATTACTCTTTGACCGCATACCTCCTCCACGGCCAACTAGGGAACTCTGAACTAATATAACGCATACCCTTAGTGGGTAACCACATTGAATTAAGGATTATCCAATGTGAATGAACACTTTTTCTGATATCGTAACTATTTTGTGCAGTAAAGATACACACAGCCAATGTAATTCTGCTAACAGATTTCAACACTAGATAGGGTTCTTCTGGATCAGGGCTTCGAGCTCATCGCCCAAAGACTAGTATTTTGAACAGCCATGATCTAACAGACAGCTTAGAAAAATATACGGTATCAATCTCCAAATCTGCCACGTGCAATAAGTTTTTCAATTGCAACAAAGATAAGAGTTGAACATGGGCTACAATGCTGAACTAGAGGCCCCTATTCTTGTATACCCAAAGCCACAACAGATACAAGTTAACATATTTTGTTTTTGCCATGTCAATTTTTTTCTAAAAACAAAATGGAAGCCATGCTAATTGTCTTGGTGTTACTCATACAAAGTTTGTTGTCCAAATCTATGCTCTCGATAAGGTAAACATGTAATTCAGAACGTCAACCAAACCATCTTATCCACTGATAATTACTAATTGCTCTCTTTCATGATGAATAAATAGAATTTGCAATCTGGTGGTTTGGAGAGAGGCTTCTTAGCTAGGGGATTGACTTGATGGTGGTTTGAAGATAGGCTTCTTAGCTCTTTGACTTGATGATCTCATTGTGGTTTGTGGTTGGACCTGTCTCCCTTGTTTGTACTTTGTAGTGTTCATTTCATCTTACAAATTTACATAATTTTTTTTTTTAAAATAAAATAAAAAAAATAAAAAAAAATAAAAAAAGATGTTTAGTTTTGAGAAAGCCAAGCTGGGGTATCTGTAGACTAACTTTTACTTATAAGAGTTATAACAGCTCCACCCGGCAGAAGTATTAAAAAGGTTATTGGATGGGAGCATATATAATCATTTTCCTCCAGCCTTATTTCACAACTACCACATTCTTTATCTTCGGTTGGATAATGTAGCCTTACACCAATACTATAAAGCTCTCAAGCTATAATTGTTAAATTTTAAAAGATGTTTGATTTAAGCTCCCACCTTGTATCTTCTCAGGAGGTCATCTCATCCAACATTTCAACCATTGCTTCAAATATAAGGCTACGTCATTTTTTCAAGAAAATGAATAAACACTTACCAATTGATCTCGACATTGCAAGAACACCAAAAACACGGTAGCCATTCCACTGGATAACCTTGCCATCCAAAGCTTCTATCCTATCCCATTCATCTTTTCGATCAGGCTAGGTGAGACAAAAGAAATAAAATCAATTACGCCCAAGAATTCCACCTTCAATTGGCAGCTATAGCAAAACTTTTGAAAGTAAAAGAAACTGCGCAGCAACTTGTCACCTACCTTATGATCTACAGACAGTGGCATAGGTGATTTTCCACGACAAAGTACAGCCCTGGAATCACCACAGTTAGCAACTATTATATGGGTTGCACAAACAACGGCGACAACAGCAGTTGATCCAACAGTTTCAGGAGCTACAGGTTCTGCACTAGGCTCAGAGACATTGCTGCTTCCTGCAGAATCCCCTTGCCCGACTCCCCCAACCTCGGCATCAACTTTTAAAAAACTACGAGAAAAAGCTCTTTCCCACAGCTGCTGCATGTTTTCCTCGGTACTTCGAGTAAGGAAGGCTACTTTTACTACATCTATTTCCTCTGCTAGGGCCAGATGCAGACGCTCACGACAAAAGTTGGCAACCTAAGAATCGAGTAGCATAGTGAATAAGCTATATGTGCAGATGCGCGATTGTACCACCCCATATCAAATATTCAATCCGCACACTAAAATTCTAATATTGGGAGTCTTACAGTACCCCTTCAACAAGAGAAAGAAAAGCAAGTCCTAACTCAAATAAAATTCCAAGTTACACAAAACAAAAAAGAAGAGAAGAGAAGTAGCAATTACCTGACAACCTCCATGCCCATCATACACACCGTAAAAGTGAAGTGTCTGACTCAAGGTATCACTTGCTCCGTTCAAAATACTTCCACCCATCAACATGTTAGCAGGAATTCTCTGAAAGCTTGGCACAGCGGCAAAAGCATCTTCCATCTCAGGCCTTCGACCAATGATTGAAGTAAATCCCCAAAGGGGCAGAGAGTCCATGTCAATAGCACATTGACTGCTCATTGTTCGGAGTATTTTTTCATGATTTGTTCCCTCTTCAGACATTACTGTTGGCTCACGCACTTCATTACCCTCCTCTACATAAAGATCCTCTGCCACTGCCAAAATATCTCCAATTGGATCCAATCCCGGATTTAAATTCAATTTGCCAGAATCAACCAAGACTTCAGATTCTTGAACACTCTTCTCCAGATCCACAGAAGCAGGCGAATTGGGTATAGAGCTAGCCTCAGCAACCTGAACTGCCTCGCCATTGGTGCTACTTATTTCACTAGTCACAGAATGGGAGCTCGAAATAAAACCCTCTTCTCCACTTTCCTGATCGATGTTATCGCTAGAAGCACAGCAAGTATCATTATCAGTTAACCCCTTACATGGCTTATGTTCTTCGTCATCTTTTTTTAAAAGCAAGGGCTCCGTGACAAACGCCAGTTTAGCCAATGGACTTTCACAACAGGAGCCATCATCTCCTGTCACAGAAGAATCCTCAGTCTTCATGACGATCAACCTAATAAACAACCTAATCCAAAATTCCGACTCTATCCCAGTGATCTGCTAAAATCTACAATTACTTTCACTTCACCAATTAACGGAATACCCAGAACAAATATTCGAAGACTCATTTCTCGTGCTGTTTGGTCGATTGAACCCCGTTTTCCCATACTGATCAATCACTAATCCGCACCCTCCAAAATTCGACCATAGTTCACCTCCACCTCACCCCTTCAACAAATTCCGTATCTTTCACTCTGCCACACAGATGTGCGAACTCAGATACCAAGCAATCACTTCTTTCGCAACGAAAACCACTCGTAAAATCGCCACCACCACTACTGAGAGTTAACCAGACCCAGAAGTTCAATCACACTGAACTCAAGAATATCCGATTGGACACTCAAAAACCAAGTGACAGTATTATTCCTCAGCTTCTGATTTCTGGGGTTGCAGAAACTATAATACCAGAACACAAAAAAGTACAGGTTGGTTCCAATAATGCCCACAAAAAAAAAAAAAAAAAAAAAACCCAGCTTTTTCTACAAGGATCAATCAGTAAGAACCTAAATCTAGCAACTGAACTATGATTAAGATGCTGAACCAAAAAAGGGGGGAAAACACTCAATTTCTTCTTGTATCTTCACTCACACACTTCATTTTCATAACTTGCGATCCAGAAAAAATGAAAATCACAAGAAGCCCAGAAAGCAATTGTAAACTAACTCAATATTTTTCAATTAATTAGGAGAGAGAAAGCTAACAATAAAGCAAGAAAAAAAGGGGGTCATGAAAAAGGGGGGAAAATTGATGATGAAGACAAAAAGTAATACACAGAAATCACAAGAATGTCCACTCCACTTGATTAAAACTAATAAAAATTAATAAAAAAAAAAATAAAAGTCCAACAGAAAAAAAAAAAAAAAAAGATTGTTACCCAGATCTGAGGCTATCTTTCTTTCTTTAATAAAAATCCCAGAAATCTTATTTCTTTGTTCTTCTTTGTTTGTTGTTGTTCTTGTTGTTGAAGAGAAACGTATCTTTCACAGTTCACCAAACCCCAGAATTATTAAAGAAGAAGAAATACGTAAAAGGTTATTTTGTATTTATAAGAATTTGTTGATTATTATTGGGAAAGTTTTGAGCTTTATCATGAAAAATTAAAATTCAGCTATAATAATAATAATAATAATAAAACAGTTCAATCCAAAGTAAGAGTTTTTTTTTTTTTTTTTTTTTTTTTTTTTTTTGAAAAAGCAATCCAAAGTAAGAGTTGAGCTTGTAATAAAAGCCAAAACCCAGGTAACTGCTGTTGATACTGTTTGTGTTTGGACAGCAACAAGAGGACCATTTTTGTTGCTCCTCTCCCCCTCTCTTTTGTTGTTGTTTGCTTTTTTAGTGTTTAATCTTCAGTGTCAATTGCCACCTGTGTCCTTTCTTGATAAGGTTAATCATTAACCACAAAAACCACCTATTTGTCGAGAAATGTTTGATGATGTACCGTTATTTTTATCTCTTGTCGAGAAAAATATAAGGTGATATACTGTGTGTTACACCGTCTGCGTTGAACATGTTTTCTTTTATTAAGTGTAAATCGAGTCGGATTTGAGTATCAAATTTACTGTGACCCCTCGACGAGAGAAGTGTTTGATGATATTGTATACTACTACAATGTCTACGTTGTGTTTTCGTTTATCAGGTGTAAATCATGTTGGATTTGAGTATCAGGTTACGTTTTTAGCTACCCCGACCCATTTTCAAAGACAAAAATTCAGGTAAATAAAAGTGGATTAGCTTGTCTAATGTGATATTACAATACAATCGTTCTATAGATCAATTTACCTACTTGTTTCAAGGTGAAATTATTATTTCAGCAATAACTCATCGTAACACACATAATGACCTCATATGCACTAAAGTCGAAGACTTGGTGCAATAGTCGAAAATGCAACATTGTTAGAACTTTAACGATGGGTGTATTCTTATCTCAAAAAGAAAAGAAAAACCTAGCCTCCAACCTTCCCCTCTTGACCCCTCTCAAAACTCTTTGCTTAGATCTGGGGCTGCCATCGGTTCTCATATGCAGTTGGTAAGCCCTTATTCACTTGTTAATCTATACGTAGTATATCTTCCTATTTCATTGCATAATAAATTTCACCATCGATTGATTTTCATCCGATCAACCATTGTGAAGTGCGTGCATTTCACTCCTTTGCAAGATCATATTATTATATTGGCTCCATTTTGAGGTTTATCCGGCTCCTTTGCGAAATCGTTATTGACTCCGTTGTGATTTTTATTCGGCTCCTGAATGAAATTATACTTCATTGTGAGGTTTACTTCTTCTTTGTGAGGTTTGATCTTTTGATCGTTTGGTGGACTACCCCGTAGTGTTGGACTTGTTTAAGACAAAATTTGTTCACTTATTGGTCTTCATCAATGATTTCGATTTGAAGTATCGTTGGATTATGCCGTATGTCTTTTTCTCGTTAAGTTATACAATAGGTCTCCTCTACTAATGAAATTAAAGACGCAAAGATGTCGATCTACATGAGATTAGTTTTGTTAGCTATCTAGCGTAGAAATTTGTCAATTAGGACATATCCGAGGTATTTGTGTTTATTAGGATGTCTGATACAAGTGTCGTTTGACGATTATATTTATGAATATCCGTTTTGTTTAAAAAAAAACAAAAAAAAAAAGACATTGTTAGAATTTTGGTGTATAAGCAGTCATTTGAGCTTTGTAAGGATTTGATCACTTCATTAACTAGACAAAAACACTCAATTATATTTCTTGGTCCGTATGTTCTTAATAGAAATTGTAGTTGATTGGGAGTTGGGACACATGTGCCCTAAATAAAGAACTTTGCTTACATTTTGTATTTATTTATTTATTAAAAGAGCAAATAAAGAGCAAAATAGATTAGCAAATCTTCAAAAGGTCTGAATATCACACTATATATGAGTAAAACATCAAGTGTGATAGTTCGGTATACAATGTCCGTTCTCGTGTATGATCCAAAAAAAAAAAATGAAATAGAATGTCATCGTGATTCGTGTGTAATCTCCACAAAACTTCCTACAATAATTTACAACTATTTTTTGTATCACACTAACTACTGACAAATACTAATTGTGGAATTCATTATGTACATCGAAATAATTAACTAAACGATATTATTATTACAAACGTAATTACAAATGTGAATTAAAAGTTACAAAAGTCCATCAACTAATATGTTGGTCCTCTGATCTCGGGTTGATCCAAGTCAAATAGAGTACTTGTCAAGCCATAGCCATCTACTACCCAAAATGGTCATTATAAGTTCATGATCATGTGAACGATGTTAAAACTTCAAAACTTAAGTACTGCAATTTTTAAGTAATCGTATATTCGTACCTGGATGCTAAGCTAGTGCATGCGACCCTTTGATAGCCTCAAAGTTTTTGTAGGTATAGCCAACAAAACTTAATTCTTCTTGTGATTTCATCATCTATCACAAATTCATGAAATAGATTATTCATCTTCATACATATAAATAAAACAACCAAATATATATAAATAAATCAGTATATATCTTAATCTTAATCTTAATATTATTATATTTATAAACGAAGCTTTTTTCGGTGGCATTGAAGTGGTCTAGAGCCCTTCGAATTTTCTTAGAGCTTCTGGTACATATGAGTATAAATGAAATATAATTAAGTGTGTACATATAATAAGCCTTAATTATATGTACATTTTCACAAAATGTACATATGTAAGTTTATGGTAATCATATAAAGAATTCATTTATTACTTATGAATATGAAGTTACCATATGAAGTTTATGGTAATTTTGAAAAGATGAATCAATATAAATGATTTCTTTTTGAGTTATAGCAAGATAATATTCCGTATGTCAAAATTACATTTTAATACGTGAGAAAAAAAATCTGACGACATTATCTGCATTTTAGTAAATATAAGAACCAAATGTTTGTTTTTTTAATGGTAAACTTCGAATTAGTGATAGTATTACTAATAACTAACGATAAGTCATTTATCTACTATAGATGGATTGCAATTCAACTTATTTAGTAATTTCCCAATACTAATAAGTAGGAGTATAAGTCAATTATATTCCTCTAAACTATGCATTATTATATAAGTCTGCTTTTTTTAAAGTTATATTTTTTTTGTTTCTATGTATAAGACCACAAATTATGAATAAAGGTGGTTTTTATATTTTTGGATGAATCTGATCTTATCTGCGTCTAACTATGAGCTATTTATGCGTCTAGATTTAATAAAAAGTTATTATAATTTTTGGTGAATAAAATTCATTTATAAGTAAGGGAAGATAATAATTTCATATATTCAGGTATATATGGTAACTATGAAATGGTAAGATAATACAAAAGAATTTTGATGGGTTAAGAAAAGATGAAATTCCAAATTTGAGTTTATTGTAGCATGTTACGTGTTTATTTAACCGCAAGCGTACGAGTTATTGTAGATAACGGTTCGATCTCAGGGAGGTATGAAAAATGTCTAGGTCGTCTAAAGAATTGAAGTCAGCTACGCTATGGTCGAAATGATTGGTGATTCTATCAACTAAATCTCACAAGAATTTAAATGGATTGGTGTAATTCAATTAACTAAAAGCTTAGGGCATATATAACCCCACTAACATGCATCAACTACAATAATAAAACATATTGCAAGTTATAAAAACATATATTAGGGGAGATTATGCATCATAATTACTACTTATCCGAGCGAGGCTATCATAAACTTTCTAATTACAATCCTAAGTCCTACTTCCGTAATGAAATGATCATGCAATAGAAGCATTAAGAACACATAAATTTCTCAATTAGTCCTAACAACCCACTTCCGTGGTGAAACTGTCCTAATCAATATTAGAGGACTAATCACTAAACAAGAATCGAAACTGTCGTTTAACACTCAACAAGCATGAATTAGTGTAAATCTAATCGCAGCAATAAGTATATAAATTAGACAACAATAATCAAACTCAAGTTGATAATTAAACATAGCCATAATAAGCCTTAATCATATGAATCTAAAGACTTGCAAATTTATAAATTAAATCATAGTACTAGCATGTTAGGGTTCGACCAAACCCTAAAAAAAGACTACTCACACATATCTAAATTAACAACAACAATAATAATTGAATTGAAAAACATAACTAAAGGAGTAGAGAGAAAGAATTGCAATACTGTGATGGTCTGAATAATATTCTAGATAATAAAGAAAATAGATCTCCGAATCTGGTACAAAAATGCTTGAATCTTGAAATAAAGTTGGATGTAGAAAATAAAGAAAGCTTAGATAGATAATACAAGGGCTCAACTAGATATACACATCTAGGAGGTTAATTTATAATTTCCTAACAGAAAATAGGAAATAAACCCCCAAAATTAGAATAAAGATAATCTGGAAAACATCAACCCATGCATCTACACGGGTCGTGCAACACAATGCAATTATAAATGGGTAACCGTTTAACTTATTCAAATGAATTTCTCAATACTAAAAATTATAAATCAACTCTATTGAATAGGTTAAGTGCGCTATGAATTTTCTTAGATCTTTAGATAGATAAAGAATTAATTAAGTGTTATGAAAATGTAGTTAGCATTTTATGGTAATCATAGAAAGAATTCATTTATTATTTATTAATATGTAGTTACCATATGTAAGTTTATGATAATTTGGAAAGATGAATCAATATAAAAGTTTTCTTTTATGAGTTATAGTAAGATAATATTTCATACGTCAAACTTAGATTTTAATACGTGAGAAAAAAATCTGACGAAAGATTTTAATACTTACATTTCTTTATTTAGCTATACCATAATAATTTCGGTAATGAATAATGCGTATGTTATATATAATATCTTTAATGTAACCGTGCAACGCACGAACTTTAAACTAGTACTTTAATAATACTTCGTACTTTGGTAGATCAGAGTAATATTAATACTTTATCAATGACTTATTATTCATTTACATAATTTATTCGTCGTTATATGGTTTTTATAAATTATAAGAGTCACTATATACCAATATGCTTATAGAATTACCTAGTACCTTAAATCTTCAGTGCTAAAAAAAACCCATCACATGACATCACTTTACTATATCAATCTAATTCTATTTTTCTTGAGTCGCCTCTTTTGAGGAAAATGAATTTTATTTATAGAAAAAACAATATTGCAGTGACATTTTATATATATCGTTAGAGCATCCCTATTGATGAGACTCACCCTAAGCTATTTATCCATCTTAATATAGATTGGAAACGGCTTCATCCATCTTAATTAGGGGTTTTGAAATCAAGTTTCAAAACGCAATAATGCAATTTAAGAGTAAAACTTCTAAGCTATTTATACCGCTTTAGCTACTTGGTGGGATGGTCGATGGTTTGATCAACTTGATCTTACAAAAAGGTGCAGGGCATAGTAGTTGAGACTACGTGATTACTCTCTCATTATTTTCATTTGTTTAACTTTTTAATTATATAAGAGATTCAAACAAAACGTATATTTGAAAACCCGAAACAAGTACAAAATGATTACTTACCTCTTCAAAGGCTCCTCTGCCAATGATAGACAAGAGAACGAAATCATTAACAAAGATTTTATGCCGTTTAAGGCGCATGTATTCCGATTCTTTTCTCTCTAATTCCTTGAGTAAATTCACTTGTTCTTCTACCGGTACGCCTAAGGAAGCCAACTGTTTTTCTAGCTCTAAGCGTCTGCACTATCAATTTTCGAAAGTTTATTAAGAATTTTGTGATTAAATATTAATACCGAAACAAATTGGTAAAATGTCAAATTGTTCTCACCCTTATAATGACCATAATACCAAATTTACCGTACTTCCTACCAAGACACTCAACCTCCGCAATAAGAAACTCTAGGGGTCGTTTGGATAGCATAGGAATTGAATTCCTATAGGAAATAGAATATCCCGAGAAATGAATTCCTATAGTACATTCCCGGAAATTTGTCTTACAACGTTTGGATACCATTTACTCATTTAGGAACTTAGAATTCTTTTGAATTAATTTCTCATGTCTTGTTTGGTTACTAATACAACAATTCCTTTGCCTAGTTATTGAAATGACTAACTTACCCTCTATTAATGTAGCTAAATAAACATAAAATAAGAAATTAAAGGGTAAAGTAGTAATTGTATATATTTTACACCATAGGAATTGTGAATGACCATGGGGGGGCTAGGTAATTGAATTCCTATGCTTCATAGGAACTAGATTGCGTGCCCGGCCCGCGCCCGGGCTACCTACTCATGTTGTTATATACGTTTCATAAAAATGTAGGTTTATTTTTATTATAATATTATTTGAAATAATGTTTTGCATTATTTTTTTCTTTCAACTTTGGTCACCCGTCAAATTATATTACTATTTATTTCTACTAATTCATCGTAATTTTTTTTCCTTTCTACTTGTATGTCACCCGTTATATTATTCCATATCTCGTAACCCGTTATACTATTGCATTTTCATTCCAGTATCACGTCACCCATTATGCTATTTCATTTTTTTTTTCTAGTATCCCATTATCCTTTATATCGCATAAAATTTCAATTTATTACTGTAAATTTGTCATTACCATAAATTATCATGTTCTCCATATATTAGTTGATAACTACCATAGTATTTAATATTTTGTATAGTATTTCAATATCCTAATATTTTAAAAATATTTATTCAATTTCATCCAATAAGATTGTGCCAAGTGTCCATCAATGAAGGGATGTACTCGGCTTTTATAATATATACTAGTTTGCATGCACGTGCCACATCCGGGCTATATGTTTATATTGTTTATACTCACTCTATAAGAAAAATGTTGGCTTATCTTTGTTCTAATAAATTACCATAATGATTATATCCCATAAATTAGTTATACTATACTACGGCTTATCTTTGTTCAAATAAATTACCTTAAATTAGCTATATTATACTACTCTATGATAATTTATTACCATATCTTAACCGATAATTATATTTAATGCTATTTTTATGTTCTATCCAATTAATAAATGCCAAGTGTCGCTCTAGGAAAGACTTGGTTTCAGGTTTTAATATATAGTATTAGATTAAATTAGAAATTCTCAAGGAATTTCCAATTCCTCCACTTCTACAAAAATGGGTTATCTAAACAACCCCACAAAAACCCAATTCCTAGGAAAATGAAATTCCTATGAATTTTTAGGGTATCCAAACGACCCCTTAGCAATTTGACCTATTTTTATAAGAAATTCAACTACTCCCTCCATCCCAACTCAAACGCCCCACGTAAAAATCGATCTCGTATTGGGAAGGGTTACACACTACTCGGTTAGTTAAAGTTCCAAAAAAATTGCATAGCAAGTTAGTGAAAACTCTAATCTAACTCGCTATATAATTTTTTTGAAACCTTGATGAGCCGATTAGTGTGTACAACCTTCTCAACAAGGGGGTATTTTAGGAATGGGGCGTTTGAGATGGGACGGAGGGTGTATATAACAATTTTTATATGGGAAACACAAGTTTCGTTGTATAAGATCATCTATCTAGTTCTACTAAAACAGAAGCCATTAGGACACGTGGCATCCAATGGCTACACATCTTCCCGCTAAAATCTTTGTTCCTAATAACATGGTTTTTAATAATTTTGTTCCTATTAATTTGCTGCAAATTCTAACAACTCTAAGTTAATAATGAAAAAACAGCTAATAGCTAGGGCCTTCTATTAACAACAACAACAAAAAAAAAAAACAACGTTAATATGTTCCTAATAATTTTCTACGCTAAATTTATGAGACCATTTCAACCAAATATATATACAGAGTATATCCCAAAATTTTGCTCTTCTTTATCTACTTTACAATCAAATTTTGTCCTCTTACTCACTGATGTAGTGATTAACCATTTCAATGGCTAAAGACTCGCTCAAATAGAGGTAACTAAAGGTCACTATTCTTTTCTTTTTGTGTTCTTATTTATTTGTATAATCTTCTAATGCAAATTTCATCTCTATTTCTAAGTCATGAGATTGTAAAGTCACTGAAATTTTGAGTTGGTAAATAAATTTGCCATAATACAAATGTTCCCTTACTAATATTCATACTTAGAGATACATTCACGCACACACACTTTGATGAGATTGCATTTTATCAAGTGCAAATTAAAGTCGTACGTATACATGATAGCTAAGCTATTCAAATTTTTTTTTTTTAAAAAGAAGTCCTTGATATCTTGAGTCGGGAAATAGATTCGGGTATATAACTACGTTTCGAACGCCAACAATATAAATCGGTTTTACCAAGACAAAGTTAAGCTAGATGTGTTGCCGCACGTTACGATATTAAAACTTTTGGCTACACATTTCCGTGCATAGCACGGGTATTATACTAGTTTCATATTATTTTAACGTGGATTAGTTTTACAAGAGACTTATCCAGCCATTCATTTGTCCTTATTTAATCTCAACCATCCAATGCTTTGACTTAATAAAATAAATAAAAATGTAAAAAAATAAATGAACCCAGCCACCCCTACTCCTCCCTTTTCTCTCTCCTCTCCACTCCCCCCTCTCCTTCCCACCAGTCCACCACCACGCGCTTCTAAGAAACTCGGCCATCGCCGGTTCAACATGCCGGCCACTCTCTTCCCCCACCACCACATTATAAAGTGCCGCGAGCCCGGCCACCTTTCTCCCTCCATTCTTTTTTTCCCTCTGATTTTCGGCCACCCCCTCTTGCGTTCTTTCACCGCACGCATCCCATAAGTTCACCGCCCATCAACCTTAATGTGAGAAGAGAGAAAATGTCGAAGAAATGAAAATGGGGGAGAAGGAGATGACATCGCGGTCACGGCGGGGGAGCAGGGACGCCGGCATTTGGCGGACGAAATGGTTGGGGAGGCGACGGGGAAGGAATGGGTCGCGGCTGAGGAGCGGTGGGGAAGGAATGGGTCGGGTGGAGGAGGTGGAGGAAGGGGGATGAGAGAGAACGAAAAGGGTGGGTATTTTTTTTAATTTTTTGGAATTATTAATTATTAATTTTAATTATGGTCAAATGGCTACCATGTTTAGGTAGCCATTGTAGAATTGGGGATAATGAACATGCGAGGTAAGATATAAGGTGCAATTTATTGGTGACGAAAAACGAGGTAACAAAAAAAGTACCTTTCTATTCGATCTTGGATATGTTTCCTTTGTGATTTGTAGTGATCTTCGATAAATTGCTTAGCCGCGGCAACTTTTTCCATTGTTAATGTTGATCCTCCTCCATCTTCCTTTTCCTCAAAATTGATGTTGTCATCGTTCTCCATAATTTATTGTGTGTTTTTCTTATTTAAATGAAAAATGTAATCAAGAAATGTTTGTCAGAAAAATTGATAAATCAATTTAGGGGCCTTCTCATGCGGCTATATGTATGCGCTATTTTTGAGCAATAATCACTATCAATAATGTTAATTTGACTAGGGACAACTTGGATTATTTCCTATCATCAAATTTGTTAGGAGAATAGGAGCTGAGAATGCTAAATTTTTATAGCCTAAAGTAAAGATCACTACTATTAAGGCACTTGCGAAATTGATCAAAACTCACGTGCAAATGTGCAATAGATAAGTCAAGCAGGTAAATTGACTTATTTTCGGCGGGAATATACTTTTGGGCATGTTTGACAAAAAATAATGTTATATAAGGGAGTATTAGACAAAAGAAATTATAAAAGGAGCGTTTCACAATAATTCCTTATTTATAAATGAGTATAGAGCAAATTTTGTTCTTTGTAGATAAGGAGCATACTTGTACAGTTTAGGTGTTGCTACTTTTTTTTTTTTTTGTTACAAAGAGGGGAAGCCCCCAGCAGAACAACTAACTAACAACTCGGGATCTCGAAACCCCTAGAACGTCCTCTCGAAGAATGAATCGAAACTCCGTCAGGGGATATTGAAGAATGATGAGCCTTTGACCCTGATCACCTCCCCTATTTGCAAGCCATCAATCCGCTGCTTTGTTGGCTTCCCTATATGTGTGCTCGATATGAACTACCCAGCTACCCTTTGTGATCAAGTCCTTGCAAGCCCTCACTAGAGTGCCCAAAGCTTCATACTCCCTCCATTTCTTTTGATTCTTTACGTGTTTCTTATTTGACAATTTCTTTTAATTCTTTACGTTTCTATTTCGTAACATATTTTGTAACATCAAGTTCCATACATACCCTTACTAACTCTACTAACCTATTTGATAATTGGGTCACTTAGCTAGACTAATCCTAAAAATTAATCATTAATCTTTCCCTATTTCTATAATCAAACAACCCAATTTTATACCACCCACCCAACCCAAATCGGATTTCCCACTCCACCCACTCTCATTCATTTACCCCCCCACATCTGTGTTCTTCTTCCTTCTTATTTTTCTGTTATGAAATCCACATGTGTGTTCACTTCCTCCTTTCTCCATAATTTTTCTCAAACGATTCAATCTTGTCTCCCTCCTCCAAATTAAAACTTTGAAAACCATCCTCCATTTTATCTCTCCTCCTCTTCACCACCCGTTCAGCCACTTGAAAGCCGCCATAACCACCAACTACCATGGTCGCCTCCACTGACACCACCACCGCCACCACCGGTCGCCGACAACTACTTTCTCGTACCCATAAATCATCCCCTCAACACCACCAAGTTTAGATCTAGGTTTTAAGTTAAAAAAATCCTCACCGGAGAAGTACCACCGTCGGTTGCTGGTATTTGACCGGCCATGTAACTAACCCCCCATAACTTCAATTTTTGTGTGCATGATCCAGATCTGGTGTTCTTTTATTTTCCATGAATTTGTGTTCAAATTTGTGCTTGAGTTTTGATGAATTTTTGAGTTTTTTTCGTCTTTATTTTCGAATTGAATCTTAGGAGCTTGTGTTCACATTTGTGCTTAAATTTTGAATTTTTTTTTTGGTTTTTGTCTTTCATTTTGTTTGAATCGGAGGAGGGCGCCGGAGCTCTAAGGGGAGGACAGTGGTGTTGCAGTCGGGGATGAGGGCAGAGTTGGTTGCGGTGGTTTTAGGTTATAATTATGGTGGCTGATTAATTCACTGGTGAGGTCTCATAAAAGATTAGTAGCTATTTAGTTTCTTCTAACACATACCCCTGATTTTCTAAGCACTTTCTCTCTCTACCCACCTTGGTTTCCCCCCACTTTCTCTATGTAAAGAACCAAAAGAAATGGAGAGAGTACGTTGGTTTATCACTTTTAATCAGATGAACACATGTCTCATTGTCCATGTGTACTGATGTGCTCAGTTTATACGTTCTATATGACCGGTTTTTATATTGCTTTTATAGTCAAAATGATGTAATATACTTCTATTTGTGTTAGAATATCATGACAACATTTTTCAGTGATTTCGGTTGTTTTGGCAATCTTTTGGAGGCGAACATTCATTTGAGATCAACTTTGGAGCTTCATATATCTCAAACCGTTTTGAATTTTTTTCTGAAACCAATTGGAGATGATTCTTCATGTTCTTAGCTTTTCAAGAAGTGGTTACACGCCTTCACCGGATAAGTAACGAAGAATCTGCAGCCTTTTGAAAATTTGAGGCAGAGACTTACCACGGCCCGCGGCCGGTATATGGCGGACTGCGGCTCATAGTTTGGCGATTTGCGCCAGTAACTTTTGGCGGTCCACGAGGAGTCCATGGCGGACCGCGGTGATGCTTGGCGGCCCGCGGTAGTAAGCTTGGCGGACCGCTATGGCCGGATTTTCCTATTTCCGTATTTTCCTATTTTACGTGTTCCTAGACTATATAAATTAAAATCCCGACTCTAGGTTATTATATTCAGACTTTTTAAAGAAGACAAGGGTTTTTATGGATTGTATGAGGAGCTAATCCTTTATTTCTTGATTGATTAATCGAAGCATCGCATTGACAATATCGTGAGTTTGATCTATTCTTTCTATTGTTTTCAATTATTGTCTTATCTTTGATTTTCAATTCATCCAATTATCTTTTGTGATTGCTAGGTGTACAACTAGTTTAATTGTCTAGGATTGATTGATTGCTAGTTTAGATTAGTCAAAGGAATCTATTGTTTGATTGATCTTTACATTGTAGCAACCCGAATTCATTGATTTGTATGTAATCATCGTTAGTGAATTAGGGCAAAGATTTGACTCACATGTTAAATACGAAACGTGCATTAGTATTGCATGTCTTTGTTGACATTTCTCTAAACCGTATTGCTATTATTAAATTGAATCAAATCGTGCGCTTAGGTTATTTGATAGTTAGGGTTATTGGGTAGTGTCGATCACGCCTTTTAGCTACTATTAAGGAGAGATTTGGGAATTTTGTTTCCACGATAGAGTAGTTGAGATTGATAGAGGAATAGTGATAACTAGGACCGATTACTTAGTGCGTTGTGGGAATTAATTGATCAAGATCCGTTTTACTATTGAATACATTTCACAAATTGCTTTTGTTCACTCTAGTTAGTTTGATAAAAACAACTCTCAATCCCCCTTTATTTGTTACTTAGGCACTTAATTCATTACATTGACAACCCATTTCTTTGTGGATATGATCTCTACTTCCCTACTACTGTTGCTAGGATTTAGGATTTATTTTTGGTAGATAATCGTGACTTTAGTCTCACCATGTACCAACAATTTCTAAAAGTCATTGTGCTTAGCTTCCTCTAAACCCCCGACTTTACTATGGAAACACTTCGTCAATTTCAAGGTAATATCCAACATGTTAAACACTTCGTATCCTATAAAAAAAAGGATTATTCACTTTAACAAATTGAAATTAAATACAATAGTGTATGAATATTCATCATCGATATGACAAAGTCAATGACGTTCATTGAATACATGAAATAAAAACAGGATGCGATGCTTAAGAGTGGTTTTAATGGGTAGTTTTCTACCGGGTTGGAGGAGTGTGAAAGTAATAAAAAATTGAGGGGAGAGAAAAAAGGGAAGAGAGAATAGGGGAGCCTGGTACTCGTTTGTAGAGATGGCCATTGGGCACTAGGAGCCCGGGCCCGCCCTGGCCCGGCCCTGGTCAAGGCATGGCCCGGCCCGGCCCGGCCCAGGCACTGCAAAGCCCGGGTTTGGTAGTGCCAGGGCTAGTGCTCGAGTTTTCAAGCACTAGCCCTGGTCAAACCCGGTCAAGCACTGGTCAAGCCCTGGTCAAGTAACGGCCCGCCCCACCCCGCCCCAAGCAAACGGCTAGAAAGTTTAAAAAACTAGCCGTTTAAATTGGCAGTTTTTTTTTTTTTTTTGTTTTTTGTTTTAATTTTATCCTACCCTTAAATTTTCTATAAATACCCAATAAATTCAACTTCAATTTCCACACAATCACTCTCTCTATTCTACATTTCTTCTTCAATTACTACAATTCTACAACTCTCAAGTATTCAAGTTTTAAATTTACTTAAAAAAAAATTATTACAATTTTTAAGTATTAATTAAGTTTTCAATTTTAGTTAGAAAAAAATTACCACAAGTATTATATTAAGTAAGTATACAATATTTAGTACTTTTATTATTGTTATTTTGATAATTATTATTAGTATTGAAAATTATTGTATTTCGTATTGGATATTTTAATATTCTTATCAAAAAATCATATTAACCCGAAATGGATAATCTAACTCCCGATCAAAGAAGAGTGTTGAAAGAATATGAAGAATCACTTCTAGGTGATATTCATCAAGGTAAATTAATGTTTATAATTTATTTTTATAATTATTAGTTTTATTTTGTCAATTTTTCTTTTTATTGATATAATTTAATTTGTAGGTGTAGGTAATGCATCACAACAAGAATCATCGGTCATGCCACCACCCCGTTCTCGTCCAACAACGGATGTAGATTTACAAGATGGTAAAATTCAATTTATAAAGTTGCATATTTATTCAATTCATTTAATTTTTTAATTTATTCAATTAATGTAAATTTACAACTTAATTAATATCATTATTCTTTAATTGTAGGTGGACAAGGAGGTGGTATTATTAATCGACGTGGTGTCAAAGCAAGTTTTGTTTGGGCTCATTTTGACAAAGTGTACACCGAAAATGACCAAAAAGGTGTAAAATGTTTCAAACTTGTTTGTCGAATTTGCAAAGCCAACCATGTTAATGTGGAATTGAAGTGGAAAACGGGTAGCGGAACCGGCACTCAAGCTCGACACCTACAAAGCGTACATGGCATAATCGACCCCGAAAAAATAGTTGAAGGTGAATCAAGCCATGGTGGTGGTCAATCACAAATCGGAAGTTATATGACCCCGACCCCCGGTGGAGGTATTCCTTTCTATTATAATAGAGATCGAATGATTGATAATATGGCTAATTTTGTTTGTCTTGATGAATTGCCGTTTAGTTTTGGTGAAAGTATTAATTATGAAGAGTTTAATAGATTATCATTACAACCCGCTTATAGAAAGGTGCCTAGGAACACTCTTAAGCGTCATACTATGACACAATATCACAAAACAAGAGGCGAGCTAATTGAATATTTTCGTTCATTTAGTGGACGTGTTTGCCTAACTAGTGATACATGGACTTCAAGACAAGGTGAGCCTTATATATGCATTACCGCTCATTGGATTGATAATGATTATAAATTACAAAAACGTATTATTGCTTTTGATGTTATGGAAGAGTCGCATACCGGCTATAACATATATTCTCGTATTCATGCTACTTGTAGTGAGTTTAAATTGACTGATAAGTTGTTTACTATTTCATTTGATAATGCTTCGGCTAATACTAATTGTATTGGTCATATCAAGAGTAATATTCCAACTTTATTATTAGATGGTATGTTTTTACATGTTAGATGTTGTGTACATATTATTAATTTGTCCGCTCAAGAAGGAATTGCTTGTATTTCTTCTATTTTAAGCCCTATTAGAAAAGTTATTAAGTGGCTTAGAGCAACGAGCACAAAAAAGCGTAGATACAAACAATTGTGCACGCAACATCAATTGCCAGCAAAGAGATTTGGTCTTGATACACCAACAAGGTGGAATTCTACCTACACCATGCTAGGTGCTGCAATCAGGTATAAACAAGTTATTACTACTTTGTATAATGAACATCATTTTACCGATCCAAATGCACGACTTCTCGATGATGTTACTTGGGAACTTACCGAACCTCTTTATGATCTTTTGAAATCTTATTATGATGCTACAAAAGTTTTTTCGCTAGTATATGAACCAAATGTTCATTTGGTGATTTTACAATGCATTAAAATAGTTTTTGCTATGTCTAGTGTTGATTCTTCTAATTACGATAGCTTAAAGCAAGTTGTTTCTTTAATGCGTGAGAAATGGTTGGCTTATTTTACTGAATTTCCTATTATATATGGCATTGCATGTATTCTTGATCCCGGTGTTAAATCCGCGGGATTGAAAAACATGTTAGAATTTTATTATTCAACATTACAACAAGACTATGATGTAGATAATTATGTGAACAAATGTGTTTCTATTCTTACTAAATTACATGATTTGTATGATACACGTAGTGAAACTGATGCACAAGCTAGTTCTTCTTCCATGTCATCTAAATCTAAACCAAGTAGATTTAGTTTTTATCATAATATTATTTTAAAAAAACAAAAAACGACTTTAAATGATACTACATCTTTTGTTAATGATTATTTAACACTTGTCCATGATACTACCGATGAAAGTGATTTTAGCATTCTTAATTGGTGGCATAAACATAGCCACCAATATCCGATTTTAACCCAAATTGCAAAGGATGTTCTTGTAGTTCCAGCTTCGACAGTTGCTTCGGAGTCCACTTTTAGTGCAGGTAGAAGAGTATTGGATGAAAAGCGATCAAGGTTAGCTCCCGAATCCGTGAAAGTATGTGTATGCAAAAAGGATTGGGATCAAGCATTAAAAAGAAGACAAGGAAAGAAGTATGATGATGATGATGACGAAGAAGATGATCCATTCATGACAATGGATACTACATCGGAATCGGGAGCATCAACCGCCGATGAGAACGTCTAAGAATGAATCGATCAAATAATCAAGCGACGGTAAGTAAGGTAAGTGAAGAACTACGTGGGCTTTGATTCTTTCGAGATACGTAGGCATCCTAATTATTATAAGTTTATCAAAAAATGATAAAATTATGGTAATTATGACCAAGCCCTTTTTTTTTTTCGGCCGAGCCAGCAGTGCTTGAGCACTGGCCCGCCCGGCACTAGCCCGGGTGTGTAGGGCTAGCGCTAGTGCTCGATTCTCCGAGCACTAGCCCGGTGGAGCCCGGCCCTAGCACGTGCCCGCCCGGCCCGTGGCCATCACTACTCGTTTGTACCAAGTTCATCTACCAGGTTCAAGAACTTGTGAGGAGGAAAAGTGGGGCTGGGGAGGAAAAGTGGGGCTGGGGAGGGTAAGTGGGGCTGGAGAGAGAAAAAAGAATAAATATTAATAAAAAATAGGAGAAAGAAATGAGTACCTATTTATAACCCGGTAACCATTAAAACCACTCTAACAGAGTAAACAGTAGAAAAAGCAGGGCAACCCACACGTACATCTGACATAGTATTGACTGATTTACTGTACAAGATGTAAACAGTTTGACTTACGTGTTTCATTATTTTTTGACAGCCAAATCCTATATTGATATGATTTTCTTTGTTCGCATTTGTTAACGTTTGGTATAAGTATTGTGCAGTGGAAGATATTCATACCATCCACAATATTTATACCAAACGTCGAAAAGCAATACTTTCCAATGCCATTTGAGAGAGTAATCCAATTTGATCTTTTGAGATTAAGAGCATCTATAGAGTTTCAAATGTGAGATAAATCTATGAAGAAATGTAATTAGCAACCATATCAAAAATGCATTTAACAAATCGATCAGGTTTCTAGGTGTCCAATTAGATTAAGTTTTAATGAATCTAGTAGACATATAATAGAGGTTATATTTATTTGAACTTATCTAATTGGATTAAGTTTTAATGAATCCATTCAACATAGTTAAGATTTTGTAGTTAAGCCTCAAATACAGACAAATTTTGAACGAAGAGGTCGCATGTCGCTCTATCATTATTACTCCGTAGAAGTGTTAGAACAATCACAGTTATGATAAAAGAAATACGAACTCTTTAACTAAATCCATTAAGGATAAAGACAGAAAAAAAACATATTGTGTCGGGTTAAATGGAAAAATGTTGGAGAAGGGAGGTGGATTTAATAAATTTGAAGGACATTGTATAAATAAAAATATAAAATAGTGCTTGTAGAAATGTGATAAATGGATTGTCAAAAAAGCTTCATTTTGATAAATAAAAACCACCTTTGATTGGTTATAAAATGTTGATATTTTATTCATACTCGTTACAATTGTAATCAATAGACTACGCCTGATCTCTTACATCACTATCATGTATGTCTTTGGGACCAAATATTTTGTATGTATAAAATATCAAAACCAGAAAAAAAAAAAAATTAAATAAATGGAAATCTCCTCAAAAACAATGTTCTACATGAAAGAAAAAAAAAATGCTTAGAAAACAACAAATTACGGAGTCGCTAGCTAAAGAAAAGATGTGCCACCAAGGCCATGGTGCAACAAGTTATGGGCAATGTGATCCCTATGTTGAACCGCAGCAACCGATCGAACAGGGTTTTCCGGGACCATCTCGTTGTCGAAAAGCTCGAAAGCCGCCTCGAGCTCAGGATCCATGCCTTCATCCATCCTCTCACAAATATTGTGTAGTACGCAACAAGCTCCTAGCACAACAGGCAGGTCTTGTAACTTAACCTCGGTACGTTTTTGTAAGCAGCCCCACCTTCCCTTTAATCTCCAAAATGCCCCTCTAGCTATTTTTTGCATTTCCTCGATCTTCTCATTAAACGCGTGCTGGGTCCACGTCAAATTCGGGTGGGTATACGGTACCAAGACCCAGTCCATTAACGGGTAACCCGAATTCCCCACCATCCACACGTTATTCAAAAGGCCACGGTTTGCACGTTGGTAAAGCGCGGATTTCTCAAGTATTTGATCGTCGGGCATGGATCCGGGCCACCCGATACATACGTCGGTAAACACGCCTTTCGGGTCGACCACGCCCTGTACCGTAATCGAGTAGCTCGTTTTTTGGTTACGCTCCGTATGTCGCTTGTTAAAATACGACGCCACGTTTTGTTTCGGGGCGATTATAGGTATATGGGTCGTGTATACGGATCCACCCACATTTGGTATACCGGATACGGATTCGAACTCCTTTTTAGTCCGATCCAATTGAGATTCGTCGGGCCATTGGAGGAATTTGGGCATTAACGCGGTTTTAATTGCCACGCAAACTTCTAACACAAGTTTATGACACGTGCTTATCCCGAGCCCGAACCGTTTCGACACGAGCCGAAGCGGTTCACCCGTAGCAAGCCGCCAAACACAGACAGCGACACGCTGTCGAACCGGGATAGCGGCTCGAAGCATCGTGTCCTTTTTGGTAATTATTGGATCTAATTCATCACAAATTAAATCGAATGTTGATTTGCTCATCCTAAACCCTTTCTTGAATTCCTCTTCCGGGAAATCTGGATGGTTGCATTTTTCCCACCAGTCTTTCGACCTGTCCTTCACCCACAGCCGCCGCTGGTGGGTCGGGTGAGCCGCACCCGTCTCGGACACCGGGTCGGCGACCCTGACAGCCGCTCTACTCTGAGCGGCGACCCTAGCGTCGGCTGTGGCTGAACTCCTCACTCGCTTTCCCAAACTCTGCTTCACCTCCACGCAATCATCATCATCATAACTCCTCACCATTGGTTTCTTTTCCTCTTCCTCGGCCGCAGCCGTAGCCCAGCACCCTTGTTGTAGTTGCTCCTCCTCCTCCTGATCGAAAGTAAGAAAAGAAGCGAGAATCTCTTTCAAAGACGTACCCGAATTATCGTTGCTCACATTTCCGTCGTTAATGATGTTGTTTTTTCGACGCTTTTCGGGTGGGGATAAGGGGGTTTGGAGTTCAGGGTAAGGAGTAGAGTAAAACTGGGAGAAATCTTCGGATAAAAATGAGGGAAAAGAAGAGATTTCCATGAAATATAAAAACAAGAAATCGAAAGAAAGTGAGTTGAAAATATGGTTTGAAATGTGTGAACAGAGAAGAGAAGATTTGGGGGGGGGGGGGGTTTGAATGTAAGTAGAGAGAGAAAGTGAGTTGGGATTATTTATACGGAGTTGAAAAGGAAGCGTGTCTTAGAATGTGAACGCGGTGAAGGAAGATTCGGACCCTCGGCCCTATGTTTTTGTGACGGTGGCAATTCTTGTTTTATTACAAGAAACTAATTTTTTTTTTAAATTCATTTCTTTCTCCTAGTCCTTTTTAATTAATATTTTGGTGTGATTGACCGGGACTTATAAGGTTTCAAATTAGAATCGAGAATCCGTTACTTATAGTTTAAAATGTGTCACTAAATATTCACATTACTGGTAATTTTTTAGACTATTGATCCTAGAAAATTCACTTTCTTTTTCGTAAAGTAAAAAAAATCCACAATTTTAAGTAACTTAATCATTTTTATGGGTAATTAATTTAGTAATTAGAGATTAGAGATTGTTTAGCTATTTTGTTAATATTATAGGGTGGATGTACTTTGCTACACGTTTTACGCGGTTGAGCAGACGAAGACTGAAAAAAAAAAAAATTCAAGAGGGAATAATTTTTTTTTTTTGTTTAGTTTATTATATGGGAATTTGAAAAACGTTGGGGAATTTGGGGAAGATGGTCATGAAAGTTCTCAAAAATATTAAAGGTTGGTGGATGAGAATATGATTAAAAAAAGCTAATGATGAACAATAAATTGCAAGGAAGATTAGCTTTTTGACAATTTTGGGAAATGAAAGATGAAATCATGTTGGATAAACCCAAATCTACCCTACCATTAATGGCTTTATCCCATAATCTCTAGGATCTTTTTCCCTAATATTAGTGTCACAAATATGTTACAAAAGATAAAGACACCTCATGTTCCTTTCTTTGCTAAATGCACTTTTAATTTATTTAATAATTTAATTTAATCACATGTTTATCCAAGATTTGAAAATCATTTTGGCTTAATTATAGATGCTTTGAATTGATCTCAAAAGATCAAAAAACACTACCAAATGTAACCTATAGTGCACTTTTGATATTTTTCAAGTTTGAGTAGATTATTATACCTTGATGTATCAGAATAAGATTTATATACTAATTTTGCAATAGCTACCAAATTATGGAATACACTGTAAGTAGGAAAAATAATGGCTATTGATTTTTACAAGATTCGGATCCTCTGGAGTTATTTTTCCTGGAGTTCTCTGGAGTTAACTTGAAATGGAAACATCATTCTACCATGTAGTGTTTTCCCTTATTTAAAAAAGACCATTCCATATTCAAATCAAAAGTGCATTTAGCAAAGAAAGGAACATGAGGTGTCGTGGAAAGAAAAGTGATTAGCAAATCCTGAACTTAATGGAAACATCACTCTACCATGCTAATCACTTTTCTTAAGTTCAGGATTATTTAAAAACATGTAGTTTTTCCATGAGGTGTCATTATTCCCTTATTTAATGGTCAGGATTAACTATTTAATCCACTTGACTGCCTTCCATCTCCGACCACCACACCCCCACCACTTGAGATACCGGCGCCCTCCCCCATCATCCTCATTTTCTTCTTCTTTCCATATTCAAGTCGGCGGCGTTTATTGTGGGGGAGGCGATTTTTAGACTAGTGGTGTCGTGGGAGAGGCCGGAGGCGAGAGGTGGGTTTTTGGTTAGGCAAGGAGCCAGGAATAAGTGGGCAGTGGGCGGGAAATGGAAGATCCATAGTTGAGAGATAATGTGACGTGGGATTGTGGGAGGGTATGTATGGAGGCCGTGGTGGTGAGATGTGGCGGCTAAGATATAATAGGCAGCGTGCCACCGGTCTACTTGTGGTGGTTTCCTGTATAATAGTTGCTGCTGGTGTGGGCCAGTGGTGGTAAAGGCGGTGGCTAGTTAAGGGAGGGGGAGGGGGAAAGGGAGAGAGAGAGGAAAACATGAGGTAAGAGTAGGGGTTGGACTTTGTTTTTAATATTTTTTAAATTCTAGTCAAGGGACGAGATTAATCTATAGCAATGGATAGTGTGATCTACTCCATTTATAATAGAGTCATCGTAGAGTGTCTTATGTAGCACATTTTGTGTGACAACCCTAAATTTTCTCTATCTTTAAATACAAAATAAAGGATTGTATTTCGTCATTGACTATCAAGTCAACAACAAGGCTAATTTAAACAAACTTCATATGTAACAAAATAATCCAAAAGAATAAATGTCAGCGGATGATTTCTAGCTGAGTCTACAAATCAAAAATCAAACCAAAAAGGATAAACTACAAATCTTTCCCAATGTAAACGTTTGATGACTTTGTAACAAATGCTCAACATGTATTGACGCTTCAACCATACAATGCATCTCAATCTACAACCTGTCAACTGCGCCATCAAATGATTAAACATGCCCCAGAATAAGGTAGGGACACAACCCAAAACAAAGAACGTCAACACGGGCTGCGTAAGAAATTTAACCAAGGTAAATGATTAACATACGCGCTTTACTGACGCGTAGCTAACAAAGAATAGACAAAGCTACGCAATAGAGCACAAGCGAAGCCACAAGAGTAAGAATTATTGGGCACGCTTCGTGCCAATTCAAACTTTCAATTCTTTTTTTTTTGTACATTATTCGAGGGCCTCCGTGAGTTCTCTAAACAAGCCAATGGTCCTACCCCAAGACTACCACATCTAGAGTTACACAGTAACGCAACCTAAAGACTCGAGTGTGCACACCCCTCACTAGAGGACCGGTAGGACGAAACCACCTCTAGGAGAAAGTCTATTAGGGGGGTCGGTAGCTGATCTCCGACCCACAATACAACCTTGGTCCGAGGTACAAACAAAAGCCACATCCTCATAATGTGGTGACGGATCCTATGTCCGTCTCTCTAAATGGGTTTCATTTATCATTTCGTTCTTTCGATATACTTTCGATTTGTCATTAAAGTACATTATTTGAGCTTTCGCTTTTCGATTTATAAACGGTCGTATCCGGAACAATGATATAGAATCAACAAGGATGACATAGCCACACAAGAGGGTAATACATATATACTAGTATGAATCTCAAGATTTACGAGCGAATAACAATGAGTAGGCAATACGAACCCAAATCAGGGCAGTTCTTACCTTAAACGCTAATGTAACACCCCCGAATTTCGGCCTATTTTAAAACATTATTTTACTACAAAAACGCGCCAAAATCCGATAATATTACAATCGATATACAAAGCTGACAAAATACATTCTACACAGTTTATACAATTTGACAAGGCGATACAAAGTCCAAACAAAACTCCAATACAATGACGCACAGCGGAAGCTTTACAGTTCTTCAGGTAGAAGCCACACTAAAAGACGTATCCATCACAATCACCTGTGGTGGATTTAAAGCACAAAAACCACAGTTGAAAAAGTCAGAAAATTGAGTAAGCTAACACCCCAACTTGTAAAACCCAAAAACACTTACCTTGTTTTTCAAAAACATTTTACTTTTCATTTGAAAACAACACTTAGCACATATCACATACAAACAATCCAATAATGTTTTAACACAAACAAATATACTATCATCATTTCAATTGTAGCATTTAAATAAGATCAATGAGTGGGAAATCTGAATCATTTAAGGCGGTATAACCAACCCTACATAATCTGCAATCATTCAATCATTTAAGGCGGTATAACCAGCCCTACATAATCTGCAATCATTCAATCATTTAAGGCGGTATAACCAGCCCTACATAATCCAACCAAGACAATCTAGACCTTAAGTGTGCACACCCCCTATCAAGTATTGCCAACCCAATAGAGTAGTACTAGACGCCTACAAGCCCTCTTGAAGACCTATGCGGTGGGGCAATTATATATGCGAGCAAAATAATATATGCGATCAATAATTTGCGGTCAATAATATGTGCGATCAATAATGTGCGGTCAATAATATATGCGATCAATATTTGTTGTCAGTAATATATGCGATCAATATTCCCAACTCATTATCTTAAATAACTTTTGATCATAAAGCATAAATCATCAATCATAAACCAAAGTAGCTTTCATTCAATCAAACCATCAACCCTTTCATAAGCAATATATGATCATTATAACTTTTCCAAGTACAGTCATCCAATAACAATAACCAACATGATATTCAACAGTTCTCCACCTAGCGTGCAACTATGTTCTCAACCAACAACCAATTCACACTTAGCACCAAATTTTGAAAGGTTTTATATAAGTCATAGAAGGGTTGAGCATGCTAGCTTACCTTCTCAACACAAGCAACACAGAATTAGACAAGATAGCACTTCTCGTTCACGATTCCAACATCTACAATAGCACATCCAACAACCCAAATTCAATCTCCCATCTTAGTCAATCATCCAACTTATTCTTATAACTCAACTTTATATCCTCGACCTACATACCAATTATAATTACGACAACTAAGGTTCTACTACACAAACTAATTTATAATTCACAATTACAACACTAATAACATGAAAATTCCAAAAGACTTAAATAATCTTGTTAAAACAGAAAATAAACCTTCAAAAATTATACTTTCATTTACCCATATTAATCCCAATTTAAACCAACTAAATACATTATGTAGAAACCTTCAAAAACCCATGTTTTTGGCCTAATTACCCTTAAATCCGAAAATCAGTAATTAAATTCCGAGAAATCAAGAACTAATTCCACAAAAAATGATAATTTCGAAAATAGTTATAACATACTAATTTTGAGTTTTTTTTTTTAAAATAGATTTTACTTACAAAATTAATTTCTATCCCTAATTTCAATTAAACAAAAATCATGAACAAACTCCACATACTACTCCAAACAAAAATTCGAAAACCCTAGTATCATAATTCATATCAATCTAACAACAATATCAAATTTATCATAAGAACAATCAACAATCGAATTGTAATTAGCCCCAATTTTCATTAATTCATAATTACTCCCAATAATTCAAAAATTTGCTTAAAAATCAATCCTTTGAAACTAAAATCAACCATACTCAATTATCCATCTCATATAGCAACTAATCAAGCATAACCAACACAAAAACAAATTAAAACGAACAAGAATCAAATTGGGTTAAAATAGAAATCGAAAACAGAGGAGAGAGAAAATAGGAGAAAGGGGTTTATGATACCCGAAATTGGCCGGAGAAGAAAGAGGAAAGCGACGGAGAATTTCTGAGCTGCGGCCGAGATGGGGTGATTTGTCATGCGTGGGTGGTTGTCGCGCGGCGTGGGCAGGGGAAGGCAGAGGCCTTTTTGTTTTGCGCGAGAAAAAGAAAAAGGAAGTTGGGTTTTCTTCTATTTATCTGTTTTCGTTTTTTTTTTTTTTTTTTTTTTTGAATTGGTTTTGGGTTAGTTTTTGGTTGGAGTGTTTAGGCTAAAAGCAAAAGATGGATCGAAATTAAAATAAGCCCAATTTAGCTAATCCACACTTAAAAACTCTCCTAAATCAATTTAATTTCTGAAAAACAACTCGATACCTAATTTAAAACTCATTTCCTAATTACGAAATATCACGAAAATTCGGGATATTACATCCTCTCCCTCTTAAGAGAGTTACGTCCTCGTAACTCTAGTTAGTACCTGATCCATCATACGTCGCAACACAACCCAATAAGATGGGAAGTCACTCCTTAAGACCAAGCTTCGTCCCCAAAGCTTAAAAGTACAAAAGTTCAACTCAATCAGCACACATAGAAAGCATATGAATTAGTAAATGCAAAGTTAAGAATGTATGTACAATACATGAATCTAGAGTAAGTATAAATTTAGTATTATAACCCACCCAACTTAAAAGAAGAGTTCGTCCCCGAACCCAGAAGTCAAACAATCTTATAAGTAAGCAAACAATCTTGATACCTTGTTACATAACTCACACATCAGGAGACGCCAATATAATTTAGAGAAACTTTTATCAAATTTGTCTGATAAATCAATACACTTAAGAAGGTACACCAAAATCTTAGTCCTATAGTAACCCAAGCGTTTATAATATCGATAAGATCTGTAGATATCCTAAGTTGTCAAAGGCCCTTAATAATAGTTGAAAATCGATGAATCCATGAACCACAAAAATTTCATTAACCTGCTATGCAACTATATACATATTTTAAAACACCAAAGACAAGTTATCACTAACTAAATTTGAGTTCTGTTCCGGTCTCTCCAAGCTTCAGTTTACAACGAAATAACCTAACCAATACCAAACTAACTTTCATACATATCACCATATCTCATATTTACGCTCGTATAAATGTAATAACGGTCATGCTCATCTTATCCATCAATCTCTCGAAATTATCTATTCGCCTTATATCTCAATTATAGAATAAGCTTGCAATAACTTACATGCTTCACCCTAGAGGACACCACAACATATTCCACAATGACATACCCAAACATTTAGATTCTCAATTCTTTCCCTTTTTGTTATTGTTACATCACTCCAAAACATATATGCTAACCCCTCCTTCTATTTGTTCCGCACCAATATTCTCCAAATGCTTCACAACTTTGAAACACTAATCTAATTTTCTCGACCCCTTTGCTAAGTACTAAAACTCTCAAATGGCAGTGCAAGTTAAAACCCCTTTTTGAAGTAGAAAACCACATAACCGAAGAACTAGCTAAATACCTAAAATTGCATCTCCATAAATAATCTCTTTATATAATTAAGACCTCATACTTAGTAGAACACATTATAAGATAAATCAAGTCAATTAGAAACAACCATTGATTATATCTCATCAGTACCTCTATGCACAATTGTATACTCAATCATATGATATCAACTACACTCTCTCCTCTTAGAAATATAACTCATTTATCATATACACTCTACTTATAATCGAGCACACTTTGTCGAATAAATTTAACTCTAGCTCCAGGCTTCAGTATCTCATATGACCCGTAATACAATTTTTTTAAAACCTCAAAGATAAAAACCACTAACACATATACATCTTCTCTCATCTAATCCAAACTGCATAAAAATAATCAACCCATTTTTTTAATAACATCAGATCTACCTAAATAATCTACTAACAATATGAACCCACCTGAAAACAGTAACACCCAAAAATAGCTCTCCCATCATGTGGCATTAAATTGATCTCAAAACAACACAATGTATTCCCAAAATAAATCAAGAAACTTTATCAATCAATCCAACCATTTAAATTAACAAAATTAGCATATGAAGATCAAACAATACTTACTCATATATGAGAGTCCAAATACATCCCAAAGATTTTAGACACTACTTAACAAGTTTAGCAGCTTCCTTAACTTTAGTCTGGCAAAAATAGACAACAAACCTCAAAGACATATCTAAGCTCTAATTACCACTGTCAAAAACCAATTTCCTTAAAGCACACCAAATCCTATATATCAAAACCAAAAAAAACTATTATTTCTAAAACAAAATCTTGTCATCCTCACCTTATATAACAAAACTCACAAGAATCACCTCTAATAATTATAACTCGGTTATGAAATAACCCAAAATAAAAATAGAAGTAGCCGAATTCGAAGTCACCAAGTTCACTGTCTCAACTAAACTTAACTCTTAAATCCCAATGCAATATATTACATCATAGTAGAGATTTAAACCCCCAAAAGTTAAAATTTACTACCCAGGTAAATCTTCGAACTAATCCAACCCTTGTCGAAATACAACCTCCTTACATTATATATTCACCCAAAATTCTCTAATCAATTATTCACATTATTCCTTAAGATGACAATATAATTAAGATCATGGATCCAAAATCACATTATCCAAAATAGTTGTAACCTTCCATGAAAGTATTAATCATATCAAACCCAAATCCATTAAACAATCAAGTCATGTATCACAAAATAGCCATGTCAATATATTTCGAATTCAACAGTCTAAATTCCACACGCAAGAACAATTTTAAATCTCTTGAAACCAACAAACCCCAAACGCAATTTCGTAACCACACTCAAATTTCTTATTATTGGCGTCCCAAAATAATATTTTCCTTACAAAACAAGTGAAAATCACCTTCTAACAGTACAACCCAATCCTGAAACAGACCTCCATATAACATAAAATCCATAATTAGTATAGTCATCACTTAGCTAAACCGTCTCATTAAAGAAACTTCCTCTTATTGTTTAACCCAACTATATATCTTACATTTGACCAAAATTTCAACACAATATCGACGCGCAAAGCCAAATTTCAACCCAAACCGAACCAAGAGATGACTATAATCCAATACCAACGAAGCAAACTTATAAACCTCTAAAATATAAAAATAATGTTTACGAAGCCTAGGAAACTTGGTCAATCCTTAAGTATCAATTCGACTAAATTATCTTTTAGAATGTCAAACGCTCAAACGGCCTGAAGCAAAAATGTTAAGAATGAATCATCTCCAATAGTAAAGCATTTCTTCGAGCGACAAAGGACACTTCTATGCTAGTCACTTAACACACACAACTAAACACATCAAACATACACAGGCCCAAGACCACCCCCGCTATACGGTTAGGTGCCGAAACACCCAACACGTGGTCGCAGGGTCGCTCTGATACCAAATGTAACACCCCCGAATTTCGGCCTATTTTAAAACATTATTTTACTACAAAAACGCGCCAAAATCCGATAATATTACAATCGATATACAAAGCTGACAAAATACATTCTACACAGTTTATACAATTTGACAAGGCGATACAAAGTCCAAACAAAACTCCAATACAATGACGCACAGCGGAAGCTTTACAGTTCTTCAGGTAGAAGCCACACTAAAAGACGTATCCATCACAATCACCTGTGGTGGATTTAAAGCACAAAAACCACAGTTGAAAAAGTCAGAAAATTGAGTAAGCTAACACCCCAACTTGTAAAACCCAAAAACACTTACCTTGTTTTTCAAAAACATTTTACTTTTCATTTGAAAACAACACTTAGCACATATTCACATACAAACAATCCAATAATGTTTTAACACAAACAAATATACTATCATCATTTCAATTGTAGCATTTAAATAAGATCAATGAGTGGGAAATCTGAATCATTTAAGGCGGTATAACCAACCCTACATAATCTGCAATCATTCAATCATTTAAGGCGGTATAACCAGCCCTACATAATCTGCAATCATTCAATCATTTAAGGCGGTATAACCAGCCCTACATAATCCAACCAAGACAATCTAGACCTTAAGTGTGCACACCCCCTATCAAGTATTGCCAACCCAATAGAGTAGTACTAGACGCCTACAAGCCCTCTTGAAGACCTATGCGGTGGGACAATTATATATGCGAGCAAAATAATATATGCGATCAATAATTTGCGGTCAATAATATGTGCGATCAATAATGTGCGGTCAATAATATATGCGATCAATATTTGTTGTCAGTAATATATGCGATCAATATTCCCAACTCATTATCTTAAATAACTTTTGATCATAAAGCATAAATCATCAATCATAAACCAAAGTAGCTTTCATTCAATCAAACCATCAACCCTTTCATAAGCAATATATGATCATTATAACTTTTCCAAGTACAGTCATCCAATAACAATAACCAACATGATATTCAACAGTTCTCCACCTAGCGTGCAACTATGTTCTCAACCAACAACCAATTCACACTTAGCACCAAATTTTGAAAGGTTTTATATAAGTCATAGAAGGGTTGAGCATGCTAGCTTACCTTCTCAACACAAGCAACACAGAATTAGACAAGATAGCACTTCTCGTTCACGATTCCAACATCTACAATAGCACATCCAACAACCCAAATTCAATCTCCCATCTTAGTCAATCATCCAACTTATTCTTATAACTCAACTTTATATCCTCGACCTACATACCAATTATAATTACGACAACTAAGGTTCTACTACACAAACTAATTTATAATTCACAATTACAACACTAATAACATGGAAATTCCAAAAGACTTAAATAATCTTGTTAAAACAGAAAATAAACCTTCAAAAATTATACTTTCATTTACCCATATTAATCCCAATTTAAACCAACTAAATACATTATGTAGAAACCTTCAAAAACCCATGTTTTTGGCCTAATTACCCTTAAATCCGAAAATCAGTAATTAAATTCCGAGAAATCAAGAACTAATTCCACAAAAAATGATAATTTCGAAAATAGTTATAACATACTAATTTTGAGTTTTTTTTTTTTAAAATAGATTTTACTTACAAAATTAATTTCTATCCCTAATTTCAATTAGACAAAAATCATGAACAAACTCCACATACTACTCCAAACAAAAATTCGAAAACCCTAGTATCATAATTCATATCAATCTAACAACAATATCAAATTTATCATAAGAACAATCAACAATCGAATTGTAATTAGCCCCAATTTTCATTAATTCATAATTACTCCCAATAATTCAAAATTTGCTTAAAAATCAATCCTTTGAAACTAAAATCAACCATACTCAATTATCCATCTCATATAGCAACTAATCAAGCATAACCAACACAAAAACAAATTAAAACGAACAAGAATCAAATTGGGTTAAAATAGAAATCGAAAACAGAGGAGAGAGAAAATAGGAGAAAGGGGTTTATGATACCCGAAATTGGCCGGAGAAGAAAGAGGAAGGCCGGATAACCGACGGAGAATTTCTGAGCTGCGGCCGAGATGGGGTGATTTGTCGTGCGTGGGTGGTTGTCGCGCGGCGTGGACAGGGGAAGGCAGAGGCCTTTTTGTTTTGCGCGAGAAAAAGAAAAAGGAAGTTGGGTTTTCTTCTATTTATCTGTTTTCGTTTTTTTTTTTTTTTTTTTTTTTTTTTTTTTTTTTTGAATTGGTTTTGGGTTAGTTTTTGGTTGGAGTGTTTAGGCTAAAAGCAAAAGATGGATCGAAATTAAAATAAGCCCAATTTAGCTAATCCACACTTAAAAACTCTCCTAAATCAATTTAATTTCTGAAAAACAACTCGATACCTAATTTAAAACTCATTTCCTAATTACGAAATATCACCAAAATTCGGGATATTACATCCATTTCTCCTTTTTAGTCTAGCATCATCTATTCCCATAATCAATCATACCCAATTCCTGAAGCCATGAATCATAATATTTTATTTCATCAAACCTAATTACAAATTACACAACCACAAGCGACATTAATTTATGAGTAAGAACCCAAATCAGGGCAGTAGCAAAGAAATAGACATAACTAACGTTTAAGAAATGGTTCTTTTTTTTTTACCCATAAAAGATTCAATCGAATTCCAATAAAACCTTAATATAATCTTCAATTATATTATAAAACGTAACATCCTTAATTATTTATGTTTCCAAAAATACGAGGTGTTACATTTTGTTGTCAAAGTAGTGTACAAATAACTTCATCTGATACACTGTTACCATCATTTCTCTAAAATGTTGACAATTGATAGTTTTAAATTTTGACTTAGATTTGCAATTTTGTGACAATTCTTAAAAGTCAGGAATATTTGGTTATACTTGTTTTATTTTATTTTAAATTATGATTAACCTTATTACAAGAAGGAAAAATTTCATTTTGGGAACCTAAGATTTAACCAAAATCCACTTTGGGTACCTAAGATTTAGCCAATCTAATACTATATATTAAAACCTGAAACCAAGTCTTTCCTAGAACGACACTTGACATTTATTAATTGGATAGAACATAAAAATAGCATTAAATAATTATCGGTTAAGATATGGTAATAAATTATCATATAGTAGTATAATATAACTAATTTATGGAAAATAATTATTATGGTAATTTATTTTAACAAAGATAAGCCGTAGTATAGTATAACTAATTTATGGAATATTATCATTATGGTAATTTATTAGATTATTAAAGATAAGCCAACATTTTTCTTATGGAGTGAGTATAAACAATATAAATATATAACTCGGGCGTGTCACGGGCATGCAAACTAGTTCAAATGTGGGAACCCAAGGTTTAAACATAGTTTCACTTTGGGTGTCTCAATAACTATAAATAAAAATTTTATTAATTAATTTTCTTCTTAAATAAAAAAGTTATTAAATTTGATCATTTTTTTTATATAAAATATAGACTAATCTAAGCTAATTCTTGAAATATATTTCTTTTTATTGAACAAACATTTTCACAAGTAAAATCATCATAAATTATATAACACTTAGTATACGGTTTAATCCTTCAATAGCATTATAGTCAACATTTTTTTTCACTAACATAAATTTTGTTGACTTATTTTTCTTTTGGGAATTGTGTGTTTAGACTCTAATTGTTATTTTTATTTTCCCTTTTGAATTTAATTGAACTGACAAGTAGATAATATGAATCTCGTCAATTAAAAAAGAAAAAGAACTATTCTAATTTTAGTTTGTATCGTTCTTATTTAATAATGTAGTTTAGTCATATAAATTCGTAAAATTACTAATTTACTACAAATGTATGCATAAATTTAGCTAGAGGTACCAAAAGTGAAATTACGTCCAAACCTAATATACGCAAAGTGAAACTATGCTCAAATTTTGGGTATCAAAAGTGGTGTGGAAATACGGATTACTCAAATTTCAAGTACACAAAGTGAAATTAGTCCAGATCTTGGATTCCCAAAATAAAATTTTCCCAATGAATAATAATATTGTTTTTTTATTTGTTTAAACCAATTGGGCTCATGTTAAAAGCATTAGTGTTTATAAAGGATGATAATTTTGCCAAAGCAGTAATTACTAATACCAAGGCAAATTCATTGAATCTAGACCATGTAATGGACATATTTGCCTTGAAAGGTATTGATTTGCCTTGACAAAATCACCACCCTTCATAAAAACCAACCAGTTAAACTGATTTAAGCGGGAACCGGCGAGCCATCATGTCCGACTTACAAAAACCGGGTTGAGCCATCAGCGATTAAACTACAAGAATCGGTTTTTCTTATTCTTTCGAATTTTAAAACATTGGTTAAAAGCATATTTGTAACACCCCGCATATTTTTGGAAATTTAAATAATTATAAGTGTTACGTTCTAATTATATTCTATAATATTTAATCAAGGTTTTATTGGAATTCGATTGAATTATGTGATTTCTAGTTATAGAATTATTACACAAGATTATACATTACTTATTCGGATTTGTGGATCACTCGTCTTACTCAACTAGTTGTGCCCAAACCCGAGTCTACCCTCATACTCTTCTATGTAAAAGAAAAGAAAACCCTTGCTTTTCTTCCCTCAAACACTCGGTCTCTCTTCTTTCTCACTCCTTCGTATTTTCCACCCGCATAACACCTTATCAGCACAACATCAACTTTAAATTTCATATCTTCATAATAAAAACTCTTTTGGAGGTATGGTTGGTGGCGGTGGGTTCATATTTTCAATAAGAATCCAGCTCCACTTGATATTTCTCCAAATCACACGGGATGCTCCCTGTGGAGAACATTTAGTGAAGTTGTGTTAATAAATCCGGGATCTCTTGACATGTCTCGGTGATTTCATGATCCGTTTCGTCACTTTGATTTTGGAAGTGACATTTTACAGGTTATATGGATTTAAGTGTTATCAAAGGGCCATGTATTCAAAACACTAAAAATATACAAATATTAAAAAAAAAAAGTTCGCAATTTTCTTTTTGAATGGTGCATAAAAAAATTCAACAAGCTATTCACTATCCAATACTCCCTCCGTCCCAGTTCAAACGCCCCGAGCGTTTTTTGTAGTGGAATAAGAAAAATTGATATAATAAGTTGAGTGGGGTAATATTAGGAAAAATGAGGAGAGAGAATGTGGGGATTAATAAAAGTAGGAGAGATAGTGTGAGAGATTATGTGATAATTTAATAAAAGTAGGAGAGAGAAATATGTCCCAAAATAGATGAGGTGTTTGAAGTGGGACGTCCCAAAATGGAATATGGGGCGTTTGAACTGGGACGGAGGGAGTACAATACAACAGTACATAGAAGTGTACATACTCTCTAGTGTATTCTAGATTTTCTATAAAATTCCAATAAGATGTGTCGTTCAAATTTTTTCTTAATTGATATGTCGTCGTTTTTGTTCCTAAATACTCCCTTCGGTCTTTCATATGTTAATGTTTTGTTTTGCATATAGGCGAAAGTGACAATTTTCCCCCTACATTTTCACCAATTGTGCAATTGAATACCTTAACTTCTAATTGAGCAATTTACCACTCTAACTTTTCATTTCGTGCAATTTCACACCTAAGTCTATTTTTCAACTAATTTTGTAATATAATTCTTTTTTCCTAAATTCACAAAATATATTTAAAAAAAACTTTTAAGTATATTACACCTACAAAATAGTTTTAGCCGTAAAAATACATTACATATATTAAGTATAAAATTCGTAAATTTTGTACAAAAAAATCATAAAAATCGTATAAGCATCTGTATAATATAAATTTCGTATTTTTAATAAAAAAAACATTTAAGTATAAAAATCGTAAATTTTACATAAAAATCTTACATTTATAAATATTAAAATCGTAATTTTGTATTTTTACTGTATAACCTGCTGTATAAAATGCTTAAATAATTTTTTTTATATATTTTGTGAATTTAGAAAAATATTTATATTACAAAATTAGTTGAAAATAGAAGTAGGAGTGAAATTGTACGAATTGAAAGGTTGAAGTGGTAAATTGCTCAATTAGAAGTTAGGGTGTTCAATTGCACAATTGGTGAAAGTGTAGGGGGCAAATCGCCACTTTCGCCTTTGCATATATGTCCAGGTCATTATTTAACCATCAATAATAATTCAGATTATATTTTATTAAAAAAAATGAAATAATGTATAAGTATGTGTATTTATTGTTGATACACATCTAACTATCATAAATTTATAACTTTTTGGAAATTTTGTAATGTACCATTTACGGTTAAAGTATGAATTCAAGTAGTGGCGAACTTAAAATATCAATTGATAAGAAAAACATAATATTGTATGAAAATTTGACTAACAAAAAACTGTAAACAAAGGAACAAAAAAACTTATCGGATTGTACTTTAAGGTTGCGCCATGGCAACCATTGACTTGGAGCAATTATGATCCAGCTTTAGTGGTTGTCATTGAAGCTGAAACACTTCCAATGGCTAAGACAACAACCCTCGAACACTACCACTCATGCTTGAAAACTTTAGAGTATGCATGCACACTAAATTGCCAAGAAATAGAGGAGAAGATGATTTTTTTTTGAATGGTTTGTAGGATAGGAAACAACTCCATTTAAAGAGGAAAAATTAGCTTTTAGAGGTCCAAAAACGGAAGCAGATCAAGGCAATAAATTACTACAATTATATTTTTCATGAAGGAAATCATGATAATAATTGTAGGCAATAATCTCGGAGGTCAAAGACAATTGTTCAAAAGTAGAGTTCCAATCTAGCTCTAATCCCCAGATTCTAAGCCCACAACTTAACCAAGGGTGACCAACGCGTGGATTAGACTGTTGGGTCTATACCCACGGTCCAACCCAAGTAATTACCAAGTCGGTGTAATTCTTGGTTTTGGAAAGTTTGGCAAGTCTTGTCTTAGAGACAAATTGCCGTGCAAAGTTGTTTTAGGAAATCTAGGCACTTTGGTCTTTGGTTTAAAAAGAGATCAATATCTCTTTTGGTAGGTACGTCAAATACTAAGCGAAAATATTACGGGCTTGGATTTTGTACGTAATTAGTGGCAACGGCAGAAGCAAAATCGGTACGTATTTTGCTTGGTTCCTCCTTCTCTCACGGAGGTACACGGGCTAGTATTAGCGGGTGTTCAAGACGGATCAAGTCTTGGTGTGGGAGTGTTGCTACTGGCGCAAGTCGACTCTTGCGGTTGAGATTAATATCTCGGTTCAGTACAAGGTTCGTCTACTATACATGAACGGTTAGTACATCTATTCAAGTGTGGTTTATCTCTAGGAGTATTATTAATTGGTGATTATTAATTATACTCGGAAGCTAGGGGTAGTTTATCTTTGTTCCTGATTTGTAGCGTATTTCGAATTCGGTGTTGTAATTCGAGACGGTGGTTGTACTGGTGCTATCTTATATAGTGGAATTCAGCGGTTTTGCTGGTGGGTTTTACCTCCGGAGTTGGAGGGTTTTGCCCTGGGTTTAGTCCCTAAAATCTGTGTCTCATCTTGTTAGCTTGCGTATTTTCTACTTTTGTTTGTTATTGTCGATTGGTTTACTTCCGTTGCGCGTGGGAGATTGGTCTTATTTCCCAACATGGACAAGCCCAACAAGGCCAACGACAAAACCCTTGTTCACTCCTTGTTCACAACAAAGGAACCTATCTAAAGAAGCAAAATGGTAACTACACTGTTAACTTTGCGACGTGGCTCGCCCATGACATCACTACCAATACCGAAAAATGGGAACTTGCCTCCTATGCTCGTAATTTTATCTTGGCAGCTTCTCGAAAATAGACTTCCCACAAGAAGCAATCTCCACTATCGTATACCAAGAATAGATAATAGTAACACCTCGTTTCATCACCTGAACCACAAGTATGTAGTTATCTAGCTTAGCAGATTGTGTATTGACCTCACAAACCAACACAAGTCCTTTCGGCGCACTTTGACCTTACTCATGTGCACCCTGAGAAACTTCTCAGGAGGTCACTCTCCTGATATTGCTCCCCAACAAGCACGCTTAATTGTGGGTTTCTTATCATATTGATTTCCTAAAAGAAAAGACGATTTTGTTGGTATGAGTAGCACTATCAATCCCTTTAAGCACTCACATGAGCTCCTTATATCCCTTAAACCTCTTCTGAAATATGGAGTATTACACTCACCCCAAAGCAACGTCCTCGTTGATCCTAGAAGCTAACCACAGTCCAACTCCAGGATCTTTCCTGCACTAGGCGGCTGTTGATTTGGGCACCCCTGAACACATAATCAACACGAGGTCGCAGGGTTGCTTGATACCATTTGTAACACCCTGGTTCATCACTTGAACAGTATTCGCCTATGGCAACTTAACAGGCTGTGTATTGACCTCACATACCAACACGGGTCCTTTCGGCACACTTTGACCACATTCGTGCGCACCCTGGAAAATTTCTCGAGAGGTCACACATCCTTATACTACTCCCCAACAAGCACGATTAACTGTGAAGTTCTTATCACATAGGTTTTTGAAAAGGAAAGTTGACTTTGTTGGTATGAGTAGCACTATCAATCCCTTTAAACACTCATATGAGCTCCATATATCTTTTAAACCTCATCTAAAATATGGGGTGTTGCAACATCAAACAAGTTACGCAATATCACCTTTTCTTAGGTTGCTTCTCCCAAATGAGACTCTGGAATCTTCTTAGAACCTCCAATTGGGCCAAGACCCGACATTTTTCGTTTATTCCCGATCTTTAAAATTTTTACATATGGAGCGATAAAACCCTTCTTTATAAAATTTTATTATTTCTTCTATGGAGTATTTCGAAGAGCATAAATATGCTCGTCTTTTAGGGCAAGCGAAAGGAGCCATTTTATGGGTTTTGTTCGGCCTTTCCGCTATTTTCATCAATGGAAAGCACGGACCGGTAATTATTTTTCTCTCCCCTTATTCTTCTCCTTACTCCTCCACCTTCTCTGAATCTCTGATCACCAACCTTCTTTTATTGAGGTTCGGTGGTCCACTTCTCCAGTCGATACTCTCAAACTCAATTTCGACGGCTCAGTAAAGGAATACGACAATTTAGTGGATGCATGGTCAAGCAATTAACTTAAGCACGTGCTTGGTTATTTATGTTGAAGTGCAAGCTCTTAGAGCGAGTCTGATTCTAGCAAGAAGTGTAGGCTTTGAAAAAATTCACATCGAAAGCGAAAATCAGATCGCTATTGAAGCGGTAAAAGATGGTAGATTGATTTTGTTGTTAAGGGAATGCAACATTTCCGATCCTTTTCTTCTTTGAGCAGTGGAGCATCAAGCACGTCTTCCGGGAATCAAACAGAGCCGCTATGCTGATTGATTAGCTAATTTAGGCCTCTCAACCTTATTTTGAAGGAAAAATAGTGCTTGGCCTGGGCTGAACATAATAAATCGATTAATATTAGCAACTCTGACAAGATTGGTGATAGCCTGGCTAGAGGGGTCACCTAATCTTATTCCTCTTTGTACCTCCGCTTGTCTTTAAAAAAAATCTGAAGAAGAAAAAGAAACTTCAATCTTATGTATATGTTTAAAAGAGAGTTTTTTTTAAAAGAGTCTAGAGAAAGTCCACAAAAGGTGAAATGGTAAGAGAGTAATAAAAAGAGATTCTCAGAACAGTTATTAGGTAGAGCCTAAGCTTTCATAAAACTATAATTTAAAAGTTATTTATATGTGACACGACATAATTACTCATAACTTTCATTTTGTATATCAGAAAATAACAACATAAATCTCATTAAATATGTTTCAAAATTTTTAATTTAAAATGAGTACTATTTTTACATATGTTTGATAAAATTGCATTAGTCAAGAATCATCCAAATAAAATTGCAATAACGGTTCATACATTTAGTAGAGCTTTTTTTTTTTTTTTTTTTTTTTTTTTTTTTTTTTTTTGAAAAGCTTAAAGATAGTCCCAAAAAAAAGAAAAAAAAAGAGAGTAATGGTGAGAGAGTCCAAAAAGTTAGAGATTTTCACAAGGGTTATTAGGAATAGTCCAAACTTTCATAAAATTTTGATTTAAAAATTATTTAAATGAGAGACGACACAATTAGTCATACATTTCATTTTGTATATACATCAATGAGTTCCATTAGTACATATGTTTGATAGAAATGTATTAGCCAACCGTCATCCAACGAAAATTGCAAAAACAAAATTTTGATCGGTGCAAATGTACGGGAACACCAAATCTATTCTGATGTATATCTTTAAAAGAGTTTTTTTTATTTATTTATTATTTTTAAAAAAGACTGATAGTCTATGAAATGATGGATGGTTAGAGCCAATAGGAGTTTAGTTAATAATATGATATCAGTAGGTCTTGTGAGAGACCGTCTCTCAATAAATTATTGAGAGACGAACCCTGTTGTTTAAATCGTGACCCCGTTTATATAATTAGCGACCCTTATCCTGCGTTTTTGTAATCGTTTTAGTTAAGGACCCTTACACTTAATTTAAGTTTTGTAAATGGGTTACTTTATAAATTTTAGCTAATTTTATATGGTGGAACCTTCAAAATCATAAATAATTATGTGATATAATAGTAAAGTAAAAGGATCACTTAAAGTTTTATTATGGTTACAAGTAATATACAAAAGGGTCACTTTAAAATACATTATAATGGTCGATCTCTCAATAATTTATTGAGATTCCGTCTTTTATGAGAATTTGTGATATAATATAATACAAAAAAAAGAAGTTCAATTTATGATTAGAATTTTCTCATAGCCATAAAATCAAATATAAGTGTTTATTTCCAAATAAATCTCAAGAAATAAAATATAAACAGTACACCTGGCCATCTAAGAAAAATGTTTAACGGGAGACTTTTGTATAAGAATCATTAAGCACGATATATAATATGTGGTCTGTGAAATGCACATGTTTAATAATCTAAAATCCACTGGAGTTGAAAATAAACTTTATGTGGTAGAGTTTACCAAAAAAAGGTAAGAATAAATATATCTGTTAATTTATTTGTGCTTTTGAGATCTTTTTTATTTTGTCTTATTACCCGTTTTGGTAAAACTCTATCAACTTTACAACATATGAACTCCATGGGATCCTCACCCGATCTTATTTGTTTTAAAAAAAATTAAGTAGAATCTAAAATCTAGAAGGTCTAATTCACCTCCCTAACCTCTTACCAACTTATTTGATCTCCTACCCTACCCCTTGACCACCTATTGACTATTGTACTCGACAACGCTTTTGATGTTGTTAGTTGACTCCTTCCCCAATCAATTTCTTAGGCATTTCCACACTCTGTTGTTAGCTCGTATACACAAACATCAACGTAACAACTCTCACCCGTGTTACGAACTTTCCTAATTAACAGCTTCACTTCACCTACTTCCTTAGCTAAGCTAACACCCCTATGACTTGACAACATACATTTTATTCGACACACAGTTGTCCCCAATCAAATGTTTTAGCCAACTCTTAGTTTTCGCAAACTTCTTACCTGACTTCCTTAATATGCACTTCAACACCCGTCACATTTTCTAAATGGTATTCAAATTGGGTTCAATTTTGTTTGATAAACTTTAAGTTTGAAACAAAAATTACTTAATTATAATGAAACATAAACTATATAACTGAATAAGAAAAAGACATATTGATTTATATCTCCGATGTAACAATTTTTGATACATTTTTCAAGTAAAAAAAAAAGGTATTGAGAAATTGGGTTGAGTGTATTATGACAATTTTAAAAGGCAATTTAATGTGCGCAAGATCACACTCTCTGTTAACAAAACAAAGAAAAGATATCATATTACTCCTTTCATAATAGAATATTAGTCGTTCTCTTTGTTCCAGAAACTGGTTTGACTGCCTTATATTTTTAAATATATACGGATGAAATTATAAAAACATATTCATGTGATAATATTTTTCGTTACAATCTAACAATATAAGTTTCATAATTTTTAATCAAATACTTTGTTTCTTTAAATTAATGGTCAAATCGTCGTCCCGAAATATGATAACGACTTATATATACTATTATGCAGGGAGTTAGGCCCTGTTTGATATGACTTAATAAAAGTAGTATTCAGATCAGCTCAAAGTCTCAGATCAGAATTGTTAAATAACGTTCAATGAATTTCGTCCAAAACTGATACTAATCCGTTGAAATTCAATCAAAATTTCAACAAATTCAGATCAGATGTAATGGCCCGTATGAATGTCCTGTATTCTATGTTTTTTAAAATTAAATTCACACCCACATATATTATATGTTCATACTCACATATGAAATAAGCAAGGTCCAATATTTTGGAAGCTAATGTATACTGTCATTAATGTCATATTTACTTCCATAATTCGTCAAAATGTTCAAAAATAAAAGATTGGTCATCTATATTTATTTGGACTGGTTCTTTCCTTTTTATAATATGAGTTGTAAAAATATGCATGAAGTAACGGTTAGCACACTGGTAATGTGATGAATAAGTAAGTGAGAGGCCAATGGTTCAAGTCCTAGCTCACACATAAAACCACATTTTTGGTTGATTTACCAATGAGCATTGTGACGTGTAAAATGATTGCTGACATGTCAGTTGTATGTTGAATCAGCTTTTCTTGCACGCAATTATAAAAGTAACTAGTTTACTGACTCGTGCAAAATTGCATGGGCTGTTGTAGTGGACATTTATATAGAAAATGCTTTGAAATTAGTATAAACCAATATCATTTTATTGCTAATATCATTAGTGTACTGATTTTTAAAAGGAAGTTCTAATCCAAAAATACAGAAATGCAATCCAAAAATTAAAATTAACAAATACAAGTGCGTGCCACCCCTTTAAAAAAAAGGTTAGTTTCCCGTGCAATAATGTTTTCTTGTGTTATCAACTAAACCGACACTTATTGAGATGACGCCTAATTGACCGGACTTTGTATTTGATGTGACTTGTTTACCCTCAAGTGTGGAATAGTAATTCATTTAAAATGATTATTTTAATATTTTTAATTTTACTGACATTTAAAATTGATTATTTAGATTGATTTATAAAGTCATGTATTTTGTTTTAAAACACAAATAAACAACCAAATTCAGATGTTTTATCTAAAAAAGAGAGAGTGCCCTCAGAGATTAAAAAAAAAGAAGTAAAAAAAGACATCAATCAGATATTTCATTGCATATATGTTCTTCTTCCGGCTGCCTTCCCCACATCTGATCCAACATATTCTCCACATCATTGCCCCTCAAAACTCTATCAAATCAAAATTTACCCACGATTTATTAACCTTCCCCACGATGATAACAAATTTTGATTTCCGTTCAGTGGGTGGCTTCCGTTTGAGGGATGGAGGTTTATCCGTTCGAATTGAAGAAAGAAGACGCCTTGATCAAGATTTTACCGCGAGTAGAGGCGTAGAGCAGCTGCTGGAATGATCTGCGATCTGCGTGTTTTGAATTTAATGTAAGTGTACATGTCAAATCGAAAGTCAATGTCAAATTCGTTGCTAATTCGTTGATTTCAGCATGTTTTACGCATCTCAGTGTTAAGTATACATGTCAAATGTCAAATTCAATGTCAAATTCGTTGCTAATTTTGATTTCAATCGGTTCATTATTTCTATGTAATTGAAAATGTTTGCGTGCTAAGTGTTGGAAGTAATCTAGAAAAATCTAGATTAGTACCAAATGTCCAAGAATTATGTAGTAATTGGAAAGTAAGTCAATCTCCTAGAAAATTCAAGAATTGTGTATGGTATGTCGGTCAAGTGTGATAGCCGACATATGACCTCTTATAAATAGAGAGATGATGTATCAAATGTAAAGAACAATTTAATAATGCAATGAAGAATTAAGAAATTAAATATTACAAAAATGTAATCTCAAATTTTCAACACTAAGGTCATTCCTGAATTAAAATGTGAGTTTGGTTGAATCCCTTTATTTATTTATTTTTTATTTTATTGATGTAGAACTTTAAAGTCATAGATCGTTCGCCTGGGGTTCAATTGATTCAAGAGGAGACGGGAGTAGATAACGGAGGAGAATTCTAATTCAGGATTTGATCTGACGCCAACTGTGCTAAACAGGTTACTTTCGATTTCTTTCCAGATTTCATAAAAATTAAGCTCTAAAACTTATATTTGTTCTTGATATGTTAAGACATCTGCATTGTTAGTTGGTTGATCTCACGTAAATTGCTGAATGTTGAAGCTGTTATGAATAGGAGTTTGTTCTCTTTTACTGTGATAATAGCGACTTTAATTGCTTTGATGCCGTTTTTTCTTATTGATATGCCATTAGGAATCTGTAATTTCGGAATTCACGACTATTCGATACCTTGTATAGAGATTCCATAACATAGATCGAGAATAAAGGAAGTGTGCAAAATGAGTAGAACAGTAAAAAAAGGTTCTTCAGTTGGAGAATTGAAACCAACTAACAATTCAGAAGTAGCAGAAATACTGCTTAAAACACTCAACTCTTAGTATATTACTCTAGAAATAACAATAGTAATCGACGACTATACGGTCAACCGATTTTCATAACCGTCGGAAAACCTCCTTATATACTACGGGTATGTTTGGTAGACAAGTAGAAGGTAGCGTTTAGCGTTTTGACCAAGTCAGAATGCTACTTTACATGTTTGGCTGTAGATTTATTATTAGCGTTTGAAGTAGCATTTAGCGTTTTGAGGAGCATTTGACAAATGCTATTATAAGTAGCATTTCCCATTGAAAGTAGCATTTCTGATTTTCTAATTTTCTGATATATATATTTTAATAACTCAACAGCTACTGATCGTGCCAAACACGTCATTTTTAACAGCTACTTTTCAGCCAACAGCTAAAAGCTACCTGCTAACAGCTAACATCTAGTCAAACTGCTAACAGCTACCTCAACAGTTAAATGCTACCTGAACAGCTATGACTACCAAACACACCCTACATTAGTTGTAGTCCTATAAGTTTGTCCGTCCTCATCACAGATTAAAACCTTCAAACCCCTCTTGGTCGTGACCCTAGAAACCGCTACATATAATTGACCATGGCTGAAGACATGCCTCGGTAGATATAATCCCACGTAGGATAGGGACTGCCTCTGGCTTTTATTAATTGTCATCGCAAAACTAACCACCAATGGGAATTGCCTTCTCTGTATCTTAATTGGGAATTTAGAGGCATCGGACGACGTTAAGTTCATTCGGGGTATAAATACCCTATGACCAACGTTGCTCCCTAAAATGAAAGTGGCGCCAATAACGTGATTTCCAAGTTGGTTAACCACTAACCTTGTCCCATTACAAAGTCCAGATGACTGATCGATGTTTCGGAGAAGCATGATGGTAGCACCCTTTTTCAACACAATGCGATGGTTTGGCAGTCCTGAACACCTTATAGAGTTCAAGTACTCGGTTGAGTACAAATCTTCTTGAACGTCGGGATCCTTTTCTTCCAAACTGATTGAGTCGGAACTCAAATATTCTCTTTCTTAATGGTGAATGAGTGATAACATGTAGTCGTTGATGGATTCAACGATATCGTGGGTAGGGGCTAGGACAACCCTCTCTTGAAGGTAATGAGGATCCCACAAGTGATGTGTGAATTGAGGGTAAGTGCTCTCCACTATAGCAGCCATAGCCATAGGGTCTTGAACGTCTGTTATGAGATTCTCATCCGAAAACTCTATGACAGACTTACCATCGTTGGGCTCTCCGACTATACCATCTCCAATCTTTAGTATCCACCGTGAGAATTCCTTCACCTCTCTATTTTCCTCCTCGGAGTTTCCGGCTCGAAGTCGCATGTTCTTTGTCAACGAGTACTCTGCATGAGTTCCATAAGTAAGAAGAGTTGATAGCGGACGCGACTATATCCTGTCTGGTGCCTTTTGGAACTACCGGTAAGATTTGTCGAAAATCACCTCCGAATACAATAACCTTTCCAGCAAACGGTTTTTCGGATGGACGACCTTCGGTAACCCTGAGCGCTTCTCTTAAACTTCTATCAAGAGCCTCAAAGCAATATTTGTGCATCATAGGAGCTTCATCCCAAATTATTAGCTTTGTCTTAGCTAAAAGTCCTGCCAATTCAGAGTCTTGTTTGAGATCATTACACAGAGTAGTCTCGTCAACGTTTACGGGTATGCCCAACCTTGAGTGCGCCGTTCTCCCTCCAGGAAGCAGCAAAGCTGCAATACCGCTTGATGCAACTGGAACAGCTATTTCCCCTTTGCTTCTTATGGCAGCACATAAAGTCCTCCACAAAAAAAAGTCATTCCTGTTCCCCCGTAACCATACACAAAGAATACTCCACCATCTCCAATTGACACCGCATTCATTATCTCATCATAAATGCTCTTCTGTTCACAGGTCATAGTTGAGAGGAGTTGCAAGTGCTCTTCCTCTAATTGTGTTGTGTCATAATTCAACTCTGCTGCAATTAGTTTATTTAACCCTTCTGACACTACCAGGTCATCCGGGAATGGCATTTTGCCCCACTTCCTAAGCGTAGTGCCATTTCGATTAAGCTTTTGTTCAATTTCGAATAAGGCGTACTGCTGTAGCCGCTCGTCGCTGAGCTGCAAATTTGTCGGAATAAGAAGGGTCGTAATTAGTCAACGTTAAGCAATATAAAAACACTGAACTTTTAAACATGTAGATAAGTAAAATAGATGCCTAAAGTACCATCCATTTTGAGCAATCTGCGCTGTCGGTAAAGAATTCCGTCGCAAAGTAGATGCCACGTCTTCTCCCATACGTACTCCGGTCGTGTCAGGCTCTTTGAAAAAAGCAACATGGTGAATAGGTTGCGTAAGGATGGTCCTGAACGATAAGTGTGTGCTTCGTTGATGCCGTCTATAAACTCCTTGTCGTCTTCTAACAAACCCATAGCATAGCAAGCGTCTTTGAAAGTAGGGTATAGGACACCATTGACTGTTCTTATATCTTCGTAACATGTGGCTCCTCTCTTATAATTCAACAATGTCCGGAGATAATATCTTTCACCTGAACCGGGTGAAACATGGTACATTCTCGCTACTTTTAATCCCCTTTCTCGCGGCTTCCACTCTTTATTCTTTCTGTCCCATGTGAACTTTGAAGGAATCTCAAAGTACCTCAAGTTTCTGGCATGTGGGTACTTTAGATTGCAGTCCATCCATGCTGTGAACTTGGTCTTTTCTGCGTTAGGTCTATTAAGCAAATCATCAATGTTTTAGCCCGTCCTTGAACACCACACTCTGTTGTTCTGGGAGGTGGAAACTCAATCTTTCAACTGATGGCCACCTATAGTGCATTTTAAATCCAAGGATCATCCACATTGCTTCACAGGCTGATATATAGCAACAATTGTAATACGTATCAATCTCATCAATTGTGTCTGGGGTCTTTTCTTTTATTATGATTCGGTTGAAGAACAGCTGTAACCTTATCGCACCCCTTGTTCACATATTTAAAGAGATATTTGATCGCCCTTCTTTGGTTGCACCACTCGACATTGATGTGTGCACCATATTTGAGGAGCAGAGCGGGGTTATAAGGTACAACATATCTATTATCCAATGTAACCCCGCTTTTCTCAACTGTCGCACCGTTGTCTCCTCCTATATATTGGAAATCCTTCATGATCAATGCTTGTTGTTTCTTCGAATCTTTTTGGGAAGTGTTTCGAGCAATTTCTGTCTATCATGCACGGAGCTCCAGGTTTGGTATTCCCGCAAGGTCCATGTATCATGTTGTCTCTAACAATTCTGAACAATCTTGGGTGTTCATTTTCGTCGGGTATTTCAGCACATATGATCTTATCAATCTGATCAACAACATTTGGGTTTTTCGATCTTGGCAGGTTGTACAGAAGAAGGGCTCGTCATTTTTGGTTTCATAATGTTTTATGCGCTTATGCAACGTCTGACTTTCATGTTGTGGTCTTATACATATGTATATACTCCCTCCTACCCAAAATGATTTTCCCCTTTCAAAAACTGTTTTTGAATAGTCATGTTCGGAGCTACTTTTAAACCAAATGAATCGTTCACTTGTTGAAAAAATTAGTACATATTCTATTCTGGAGTGCATTCTACCGAATCCATTTGAGTTTAAGGTAAACGGGTCTTTTATTTGCTCTAGAAGTAGTTCCAAAGATGGCTACTCAAAAACAGTTTTCGAAAAGGTCAAATCATAGTGGGTAGGAGGGAGTATATATGTATGTAACTATCAATGTAATTTTCGCGAATTAGGAAAGTATATAATAATTTGCAGAGTTTACGTAAATTAGGAAATCGTATTATATGTGATGGTAAGTATTCGTATCATATATTCCGTTTGATGGGAAAATTATTGCGTAGTCTGAGGACTACATACTCCCGCTGATTTGGCTGGCATGTGCAGCTTATTTGGCACATGATTTAATAAAAACCAGCCAGGTTAATAAAATAAAACCCGGACCTAGGGAAAAAAACTCGGCCTAAGTTAATTTAAAAAAAAAAAAAAACTCACTTACTTCACATTCTTCTCTCTCCTCCCCACCCCCGGCGATGCACAACAGGCGACGTCGACGGGAAATCTGGCCACATTCCGTCGACCCCCTTCACGGCGGTCACTTCTCACGCGGCCTTCTCCTTTGGTATTTTCTCCCCTTCCACCCCAGGCCCACCCCAACCCCACTACCCACCCCGATTGCCACCGACCAAGAACCTTCCTCGACCATCCATACCGGCGACTAGAAAATGGTAAAGCATATTCTACAAATTAACATCAAATTTCAAATCTATTACTATAAAGTATAAACGAGAAGAAGAAGAAGAAAAAAAACAAAGAAAATGACGATGATGAAGATCGTGAAGTAGTAAGTGAGCCAGTGAGGGGAGAGGAAGATTACATAATGATTTGGGGAAGAGGAAGGAAAATGAAAATGTGATGGATTTGACTATTTGAGTCGGTGAGGAATAAATTGGGAAAACGGACTTGCTTTTCTACTGAATTTCTTTTCAAGTGGGAGGTATAGTTAAATGGGGGAGATACCTTGACTCAAGGCTTCATTTATTATTTTAAAGGCTTTAGTTTTCATTTGTTATTATAACTTTGCTAACCGAGACATTATTATCATATTAAATTATGCACTTTATGATATTAATTGTACACTTAACATATTAAATATGTACTTTAGTGTATCATTTATGTACTTTAACTAATTATGTACTTTAACGTATAAGTTCTGTACCGAGTATAACAGATACACTAGGTGCCTAATTGAATTTATAAAGTACATAGTTCATGTGGAAAAGTTTAGAGTTGGGACTTGGGAGAGAGAGAGTGGTTAATGTAACAATTTAAAATGATTGCGTACCTCTGATATTTTTAGAGTTTTTTTTTTTTTTTTTTTTTTTTTTTTTTTTTTTTTTTGAGGGGAGATTTGTAGAGTTGACACAAGTCATTTTATCATGCTACTGATGTGACTCAAAAAATAAATTTACTCCACGTTACTTTAACGTAAAATTTACGTACTTTAGTGTACAGATTTATGTACTTTACCGTAAAATTTACGTACTTTCGTGTATAGATTTTTGTACTTTATCGTAAAATTTACGTATTTTAGTGTACAGATTTGTGTACTTTAGTGTAACATTTACGTATTTTAGTGTACAAATTTATGTACTTTAACGAAATAATTATGTAATTTAGCGTAACAATTTGAAATATGTACTCCAGCGTAACAATTACTCCATGTTCATTCAACATGCTACGTATTTACTAAATAAACACATAAAAATTTGGTTTTGACCAAGAACAAAAATAAAAAAAATGAAAATAATAAACGCCCTTTCCCATAATCGCGGCTATCATTTTTCTTCCCTCCCCATTTTTTCTATTCCTCTTTCCTCCCTAATCCTCTCTCCTTTATACCTCCATCATCCCCAGATTCAAACCACACAACTGTAACACCCCGTAATTTTTGGGATCTTTATTTAATTAGGGTGTTACATTTAATTTGAGAATTAGGAATCAATTACTAAATTTGGGAGTTTTCCTACTTTGGATCGGTTTCCTAATTGGGTTGGTTTTATGGAAAATCCTATAATACCCTTACTTACTCCTTCACCTTACACTATACAAAAGAAAAAAAAAAAAAAAAAAAAGAGAAGCAAACCCCCTCAAACGCACGTACGCAGAAGTAGAGAAAAGAAAGAGAGAAGAGGAGAAAGAAAGAGGAAGAGAAGAGAGGTAGGAAGCCGCCACCACCACCGCGCGTCAACCTCGAGGCTGCCGCACGCCACCACCGTAGCCACCCTTCACCCACCGTCGTCCTCTCTCTTGATTTTACGTCAAGTGTTGTAAGAATCCTTGCTCTCCCTCATGTTTTATAATTAGGGCTTTTTGAATTCATGTTTAATTGATGATTTAAAGCATGAATAGGATTGTGGTATTGTAATTGGTGTTATATTCATTGTTGTTTGAGGATCTAAGCATGATTTTATGAAGTTCTACTTGGAGTTTACAATTTAGGGTTTATGTATGTTTGATGATGATTTTATGGTCAGAATCGCATGAAATTTGAAAGGGTGACTTATTACAATATGGGTAACTTGTAGAATAAATTTGGGAAGGTTTTATAATGGTTTGATTTAATTAAAAAGCTTCTGTCCAGATCTGATTTTGCCCTATTTTTGGGTGTTATTGTGGGTAATTTAAGTATTTAAATGATTGAAAACGTTGTTAGTATGTTTGTGGAGTTGTGGTGGAAGTTTGGTGCGAATTGGAGTTCGTTTGATTATCTTATAATCATATTTATATGGGGATTCTCTTGTGTGTGAATTGTGGGATGTCTGGAGTATGGGTTGTAAGTACGACGTAGTCGTTAGAGGATAACTACCTTGTGATTTGTAGTAATTCCATTGTTTCGACATTGTTTAGGTGGTGACTTTGAGGAAGTACCTTTCGTGGACTTTTGATACTCTCCTAGAATTTGTGAGTGTGGAAGGTAAGAACATTGATCTTATAAGACTTGAGCATGTTTTGTACCTTTTGTCCTCATAAGCCTAATCGTTCGCTTCAACCGTAGTTGTATTCATGTCATCTCATGTCTTTCACTCTTGGATCTCTTTTCATGCAAGTCTTGTTTCATGGCAATGCCATTGTTCGTTTGTTGATTCATATGTTGTTGTTTTCGGCTACGGCCGTTTATAAATCGAAAAGCGCAAGCACAAATAATGTACCTTAATGATAAATTAAAAGTGTATCGTAAGAATCGTGAAGATAAGTAAAACCCATCTAGAGGGGCGGACGTAGGAGCCGTCATCACACCATGCGGTTGTGGCCTTTGTTTGTACCTCTGATCAAGGTAGTGTTGTGGGTCGGAGATCAGCTACCGAACCCCCTAATAGACTTCCTCCTAGGGGTGGTTTCGTCCTACCGGCCCTCTAGTGAGGGGTGTGCACACTCGAGTCATTAGGTTGCGTTACTTGTAACTCTAGATGTGGTAGTCTTGGGGTAGGACCCTTGGCTTGTCTTTAGGGACCTCTCGGAGGCCCTCGATGATCGTATGTTGTTGTCCAGAGAATTGAGGAGTAAGAATATCAGTTTTTCGTCGTTTGGCACTCTTCTGCCGGTTTCTGCATTGTACACGAGTCGTGCACGACTAGTGCACGAGTCGTGCCCAGTTCTTCGTTGTCTTGTTTTCTGGGCGTAGTTTGTTCAGTTCTTTTTAGCTACGCGCTAAATGGCGCGTATCTTATTTCCTTTTTGTTACTCTTTTCTCTTACTCAGCCTGTGCTGACGTTCTTTATGTTTGGGTTTGTTCCCTACCCTATTCTGGGGCCTACGTCATTCTCGATGGCGTAGTTGACAGGTCTTGAAGGTGATTGTTTGTCTGCTTGGGTTTCGATTGCATGGCATGGGATTTTCCACAATAAATTCGTCAAACATTTGGATTTTATGAACGATTGTACTCTTTTTCATTTGGTTTGATTTTGGTTTGTAACCTCAGCTATAAGTCTTCCGCTGACACTTTATTGTTTCTTTCGAGAATTTCGATTTAATAAGCCTTGCCGTTGACTTGGTAGTCCACGGCGGCATAACAGTCCTTTATTTTCCTTATTCAAAACAGTTGAAAATTTAGGGTTGTTACAGTTTGTATCAGAGCCTTAGACTCTGGTTAGTTGAGTTTACAAATGATTTCAAACCAAAAATCTTAACGTTTTGAAAATTTGGGGATTTGTTGGGTGCATTCATACGCATGCTATGTGCTAAATGCTATGTGTCTTAGCGACTAAGTTTGGGCTACCTAGAACTAATCTTTGGGGATCCTAACGTGAACCTTCGTGATACTATATAGGATAATCAACTTACTTGGAGATTTTCTTTGGTGTACTAACAGAATGGCAGGCCCTCGTACGTATTTTTGGGAATTTGGACCTTCTGGAGTGAAATCAGCTCCCGGACAAGAGACAATACCTGATCTCATAGCTCTGGCACCAGAAACTTTTCAGGATACAATGAGATATGGAGAATCTGTTAGAGATTATGTTGCCAGAATCAGGATGATGCTGAATGGGGCGACCGCTAGATACCCATGGGCGCTTAGACCTGAGGTACAAGTATCTGTGACTCTAATCAATCTGAGGAAACAGCCCCGTTGGGCGAGAGTTCAAGCTAGATTAGAGAGGGATGCCTTCAATGCTTGTCGCACAGGAGACATGCGCTATCTGAGAGATAAATCAGGAGAATTGATAAATCTTGACAGACTGGAGGTAATTTTGGGTTGGGAGAATGAGCTATCCTATGGTCCGATAGGCATGTATAAGGACCCTCCGAGTTACGCGTTCTACACGCCTCCTAACCCCAATAACATCAGTTTGGATCCTTACGAAGCCTACAGGATGGGGGTGAAGAGAACCCAACCACAAGAGGGCGGAACAACTGAAGATTTAACCCAAAAGAAGCCTAAACTTGAAGAGGAGCACCTTCAACCCAATGTACCACTCAACCCCACCGAGCCGGAGAACACACCAATGGGTATCGAGGGAGTAATGGTGGTGATGAAGCTGATGACAATGGCAATGACAATACTGGGGAGAACAATAACGTTGTTAATGAAGAAACTAACAATGTGGGCAACAATGTGTATGGAGGATATGTGGACTACAGCTATTATTATGGTAGTAGTGAGGATGAGGATCAACAAAATAATCCTGAGCAAGAGCAAGAGGAAGACCCCATAGAACACCCTACGAGTGACGAGGAGGATAACAATGGAGGGACTAACAACCCCGGAGTAATTGATATTAGCTCGGATGAGGAGGAAGAAGACTCTTACACGGGCGATGGAGGAGAAGTTCAGGGTGACGAAGACTATGATCCGGATGAGGATGCATAGGATGAGGCGAATTAGAAGATGAATACAAATAAAGGCATAAGGCCTACTAGATATCTATAGAGTTGTTAAGTTTGATTACTTTTCGCTTTGGAGTTGGATGTTATGCGTACTCTTTACTCTTATGTTTGTCATTTCGTTTTGGTACTTTAATTAGGGGACAAGACCCCTAAGACTTATTATGTTGCTTTAATAAAGGTTATGGGTAGTATTATACGCTAATTGTGTGTTGTTAATGAGCTTATGCCATAGTTCATTTGTTTCCAATTCGTCCTCTTAAAGCCGTGAGGCTACTGATCTCGGCACGACTCGTGCCACCCCGGACACGAGTCGTGTGCCGTACCGAAAAAAAAAAAAAATTCCAGGAAAGTCAGAATTAAGCGAGACGAATAACTTAAAGGCGTCTGATTCACTTATTTATCGTTTTCTACCTTACTACCCCTTCTTATTTACGTCAGGCTGTAGGATGCCTTTTATATTGTTCTATACTGCTAATTTAATCCGTTACTATCATATAGAATATGGCACGCGGAAACAGTTCTACTAATCAGGGTAACCCAGAGTTGACAGCTATCCTACAGCAATTGGCTGCAGGACAAGAGGCCTCGAACCAACAGATGGTGGCCTCGAACCAACACATGGCAGCTATGACCAATTTTATGACCCAACTTCTGGCAAATCAAGCTGTTAACCAACAGAATAATAACAATACTACTGTTAACCAGACTACTGCAACGCCAAATATTGAGGATATGACTTTGGCAAAGATGTCTAACGCTGTGCAAAAGAAGAATCCCCTAAATTATTCTGGAAGAGGTGACCCTGTAGAATTAGATGAATGGATTGAGGATATGGAGAGGATCTTCCTCTCAGTGGGCTGCCCAGATGCGTATAAAGTACGAATCGGGGCCTACTATTTGAGGGACTTAGCTGGACGTTGGTGGCAGAGAATTCGTGATGAATTCTTCAAACCAATAGTGGAAACAGAAGCTGATGGTACCGTAACTTCTTATGAGAGGACCTGGCTCTACCTTAAGAAGTATTTAGAGGCTGAGTTCTTCCCTGAGCACTTGAGGAAACAGAAAAAGGCTGAGTTCGAGGAATTGAAGCAAACAGAGAAAATGAGTGTTAGGGATTTCCATGAAAAATTCATGGACTTGAGTCGATTTGGTGGTGACCTCGTAGCCACTGATGAAGCACAAGTTAACCGATACTTGGAGAAGCTTCACTGGAAGGTTAAGGGTTGGTTCGTTGGTAAGGATTTCCCGACTGTCAAGGCATTGTACGCTAAGGCTAACAACACTGAGAGGATGGTTGCTAAGATGGAGTCAGACATAGGGCTGAAGAGGAAGGATAGCCCGCTAGACCTCTTGGAGACCTCTAGCAAGAGAGGCAATTTTGGGGGTCATAAAGGGAAAACCCAATCAGCTAATGTGGGAAACTACTCCAACAAAGGATTATCGGCGAACCGTGCTCAGACCCAAGGGAATGAACGACAACATTTCTGCAGAAAGTGTAATCGTAGCCACCCTACCACACTGTGCAACGGAGATAAAATATAGTGTTTCCATTGCCAAAAACTTGGCCATAGGGCATCAGATTGTTACTCAAAACGGGCTGGGAATCCACCAGCGCCCGCTTCGGGAGCATCGGTCGTACAACCTAGGTTCCCAAATCAGAGGGCACATAGTGGTTATATGGGGTCTAACACCAACACATTTAGGAACCCAGCTCCTACGAGGAATAATGCGACCACAACCCCTTCAACACCAAGTGGGTCCGTCAATGCTGCGACAAAGAACAAGAGGGCTACGGGTCAGCTTTATGTGATGAACCAGGAGGAAGCTGAAAACACTGATGTAGTCTCTGGTAATTTCCTTGTCAATTCTGTTGTTGCTCATGTTTTATTTGATAGCGGTGCTTCCCATTCTTTTATTGCTGCTAAGTTTGTTGAGAAATGTGGTCTTAGGTCTAGTTTAACTGTGGATTTTGATTTCTCAATGCCTACTGGAGCGAGTGTCCATTGTAAAAACATGTTTAAAGATGTACCAGTAGTAATTGGGGGCCATGAGTTCAAAACTGACTTAGTGGAATTTCCTTTACCCTATTTCGATGTCATCTTGGGAATGGACTGGATGGGCAAGTACAAGGCAAGATTGGACTCTTGGTTGGGAAAGATATCATTGAGGGGATCTAAGAATGTTAGAGTTTCTTACCGTGTTAGCTTAAAAGGGCCAAAAGTCAAACTGATTTCGGTAATGAACCTAAAGAAACAGATCTCTAGAGGAAACCCGTTATTCTTATCCCACGTACGGGATACTAGTGTGGAGTACCTGGACTTGAGTGATGTGCCAATAGTGAAAGACTTTGAGGATGTCTTCCCGGAAGAGATTCCTGGAATGCCACCAAAAAGGGAAGTGGAGTTCAAGATTGAGCTAGTTCCTGGAAATGGTCCAATTGCTAAGGCACCCTATAGGATGGCACCTGCGGAAATGCAAGAACTTAAGAAACAGTTAGATGAGCTTGTGGAGAAGGGGTATGTAAAACCTAGTGTGTCACCGTGGGGCGCACCTGTTTTATTTGTGCGAAAGAAGGATGGAAGTATGAGACTATGTATTGATTATCGTGAGCTCAACAATGTGACGATCAAGAATAGGTATCCCTTACCTAGAATTGATGACTTATTTGATCAATTAAAGGGCGCGAGTGTATTCTCTAAGATTGACCTGAGATTTGGATACTACCAACTTAAGGTGGCAGAGGAGGATGTTCCCAAAACAGCGTTCTCCACTAGGTATGGTCACTATGAGTTCACTGTGATGCCGTTTGGGTTGACAAACGCACCTGCTGTGTTTATGGATTTGATGAATCGGACATTTAGGCCTTATTTGGACAAGTTTGTGGTAGTTTTCATTGATGACATCCTAATATACTCGAAGAATGAGGAAGAACACAAAGAGCACTTGAAGATTATACTAGAAGTCTTGAGAGAAAGGAAACTGTATGGTAAATTTTCAAAGTGCGAGTTTTGGTTGGATAGAGTTGCATTCCTGGGTCATGTCATTTCCAAGGAGGGAGTAGCCGTTGATCCTTCCAAGATTAAGGCAGTCAAAGACTGGCCTACACCCAAGAGTGTAACTGAGATTAGGAGCTTTTTGGGACTTGCTGGCTATTATAGGAGGTTTGTTAAGGATTTTTCGAAGATAGCGAAACCAATGACACCACTGATGAAGAAAGCAACCAAGTTTAAATGGGATGACTCTTGTGAGGAAGCCTTTCAAACCCTGAAAACTAGGTTGACGTCTGCATCAGTGTTAGCACTGCCAGATGAGAACATTCCATATGAGGTTTACACGGATGCTTCAAAGAATGGTTTGGGTTGTGTCCTTATGCAGAACCGAAAAGTAATCGCCTATGCGTCTAGGCAACTCAAGAGTTATGAGGAGAACTACCCAACACATGACTTAGAGCTAGCTGCTGTGGTATTTGCTTTGAAACTATGGAGGCATTACCTATTTGGAGTAACCTTTAAGGTATTCTCTGATCATAAAAGCCTCAAGTACATATTCACTCAAAAGGAGCTTAACATGAGGCAGAGGAGATGGCTAGAACTCATTAAGGACTATGACATGGAGATTCAATACCACGAGGGTAAGGCCAACGTGGTAGCAGATGCTCTTAGTAGGAAGTCTTTGCACAATATTCAGATGATAGTACAACGACAGAAGCTGAGAGATGAATTTCTAAACTTTGGAATACAGTTATCGGAACATGGAGTCACTAAGTTTCAAAACGATCTCTTAGGGGAGATTAAGGAACTCCAGAGTTCTGATGAGTACCTCAAAGGGAGGTTGGAGAAAGATGGCGAATCGTTCAAGATGACTGGAGATGGTGTGATTCGCTATCAAAGTAGAGTATGTGTTCCCGACAGTGTGCAATTGAGAGAAAGGATCCTAACAGAAGCTCATGCTACATTATACTCAGTACATCCTGGAGGAGATAAGATGTACCAAGATCTGAAACGAGTGTTCTGGTGGTCTGGGATGAAGAGAGACATAGCCGAATTCGTAGCTAAGTGCCTAGTTTGTCAGAAGGTAAAAAGTGGACACAAGAGACCGCAAGGCAAGCTGCAACCACTGCCAGTGCCGGAGTGGAAGTGGAGTTCGATATCCATGGATTTTATCGCTGGTTTACCCAGGACACCTAAGGAAATAACATGATTTGGGTGATCGTAGATAGACTGACGAAAAGTGCTCACTTCATACCATGAAAGACACCTGGAAAAAGAAACAACTAGCTAATGCTTACATACATCACATTGTGAGGCTACATGGTATTCCGGATGAAATAGTTTCAGATCGCGATGCTCGATTTGTGTCTAGGTTCTGGTCAAAGTTACAAGAAGCCTTGGGCACCAGACTCCTAAAGAGCACTGCTTTTCATCCAGCTACTGATGGCCAAACTGAAAGAACAAATCAGACATTGGAAGATATGCTTCGAGCTTGTGCTCTACAATTTCAAGGAGGATGGGAAGACAAATTGGACCTAATTGAGTTCTCTTATAACAACAGCTACCAGGCGTCAATCAAGATGGCACCTTATGAGGCGTTGTATGGGAGAAAGTGTAGGAGTCCGATTTGTTGGAATGACATCAGTGAGACTGTAGTTTTGGGTCTTGACTACATCCAAGAGATGACCGATCAAGTAAAGTTAATCAAAGATAGACTCAAGGCAGCTCAAGACAGACAAAAGAGTTACACCGACAAGACTCATAGCCATATCGAGTTTGAAAGGAGGACATGGTGTTGTTGAGAGTGTCTCCTACTAAAGGCGTAATGAGATTTGGCAAGAAGGGAAAGTTGAGTCCGAGATTCATTGGGCCATACAAAATATTGAAACGAATTGGTGAAGTGGCTTATGAACTGGACTTACCTGCAAAACTGGATCAAGTCCACAACGTGTTCCATGTGTCCCAGCTGCGAAAGTATGTTAGTGATCCGTCTCATGTGCTAGACCCGGAAGCGATCGAGTTGGATGAGACAATGACCTACGAGGAGGCTCCTTTAAAAATCCTAGATACCAAAAAAAGAAAGACCCGGCGTAACGAGACCAACATGGTCAAGGTACTGTGGTGTAACAACAACGTTGAAGAGGCCACTTGGGAGGTCGAGTCCGCTATGCGCGAGAAATACCCCCACTTATTCGATTGAGGTACTTTTGGTTCGGGACGAACCTTTCTTTTAAGGGGGATGAGAACTTCGTGCGTTCTATCTCCCGTATTTGATGTACTGTATGTTTATTTCTAAATGTGCTTAATCCACTTACGTGTGCGCGCGCTGTAAATGCAGCGCTGTCTTGGAAAATGCATTGATGATGCATTTTCTTTCTAAACACAACTCTCCTTGTGAGGAAGTGCATCGATGATACACTTTTCCCCCTTCTATGTGTTATCATACCCTTAAATTCTACTTTTCACCTTACTTACCTTTGTGTACCTTTGTGTACTTTCCGGCTAACCATTAAGTCTGAGAGTTGATGTGGACACCGAGAAATGTATGAACATTCGGGCGTTGTGTACCTTTTAATGGAGGGACCTAAATCTTCGGGACGAAGATTTGTTTTAAGGAGGGAAGTCTGTAACACCCCGTAATTTTTGGGATCTTTATTTAATTAGGGTGTTACATTTAGTTTGAGAATTAGGAATCAATTACTAAATTTGGGAGTTTTCCTACTTTGGATCGGTTTCCTAATTGGGTTGGTTTTATGGAAAATCCTATAATACCCTTACTTACTCCTTCACCTTACACTATACAAAAGAAAAAAAAAAAAAAAGAGAGAAGCAAACCCCCTCAAACGCACGTACGCAGAAGTAGAGAAAAGAAAGAGAGATGAGGAGAAAGAAAGAGGAAGAGAAGAGAGGAAGGAAGCCGCCACCACCACCGCGCGTCACCCTCGAGGCTGCCGCACGCCACCACCGTAGCCACCTTTCACCCACCGTTGTCCTCTCTCTTGATTTTACGTCAAGAGTTGTAAGAATCCTTGCTCTCCCTCATGTTTTATAATTAAGGCTTTTTAAATTCATGTTTAATTGATGATTTAAAGCATGAATAGGATTGTGGTATTGTAATTGGTGTTATATTCATTGTTGTTTGAGGATCTAAGCATGATTTTATAAAGTTCTAGTTGGAGTTTACAATTTAGGGTTTATGTATGTTTGATGATGATTTTATGGTCAGAATCGCATGAAATTTGAAAGGGTGACTTATTACAATATGGGTAACGTGTAGTATAAATTTGGGAAGGTTTTATAATGGTTTGATTTAATTAAAAAGCTTCTGTCCAGATCTGATTTTGCCCAATTTTTGGGTGTTAATGTGGGTAATTTAAGTATTTAAATGATTGAAAACGTTGTTAGTATGTTTGTGGAGTTGTGGTGGAAGTTTGGTGCGAATTGGAGTTCGTTTGATTATCTTATGATCATATTTATATGGGGATTATCTTGTGTGTGAATTGTGGGATGTCTGGAGTATGGGTTGTAAGTACGACGTAGTCGTTAGAGGATAACTACCTTGTGATTTGTAGTAACTCCATTGTTTCGACATTGTTTAGGTGGTGACTTTGAGGAAGTACCTTTCGTGGACTTTTGATACTCTCCTAGAATTTGTGAGTGTGGAAGGTAAGAACATTGATCTTATAAGACTTGAGCATGTTTTGTACCTTTTGTTCTCATAAGCCTAATCGTTCGCTTCAACCGTCGTTGTATTCATTTCATCTCATGTCTTTCACTCTTGGATCTCTTTTCATGCAAGTCTTGTTTCATGGCAATGCCATTGTTCGTTTGTTGATTCATATGTTGTTGTTTCCGACTACGGCCGTTTATAAATCGAAAAGCGCAAGCACAAATAATGTACCTTAATGATAAATTAAAAGTGTATCGTAAGAATCGTGAAGTAAAACCCATCTAGAGGGGCGGACGTAGGAGCCGTCACCACACCATGCGGTTGTGGCCTTTGTTTGTACCTCTGATCAAGGTAGTGTTGTGGGTCGGAGATCAGCTACCGAACCCCCTAATACACTTCCTCCTAGAGGTGGTTTCGTCCTACCGGCCCTCTAGTGAGGGCCGGGTGTGCACACTCGAGTCATTAGGTTGCGTTACTTGTAACTCTAGATGTGGTAGTCTTGGGGTAGGACCCTTGGCTTGTCTTTAGGGACCTCTCGGAGGCCCTCGATGATCGTATGTTGTTGTCCAGAGAATTGAGGAGTAAGAATATCAGTTTTTCGTCGTTTGGCACTCTTCTGCCGGTTCTTGCATTGTACACGAGTCATGCACGACTAGTGCACGAGTCGTGCCCAGTTCTTCGTTGTCTTGTTTTCTGGGCGTAGTTTGTTCAGTTATTTTTAGCTACGCGCCATTTTGAGGCGCGTATCTTATTTCCTTTTTGTTGCTCTTTTCTCTTACTCAGCCTGTGCTGACGTTCTTTATGTTTGGGTTTGTTCCCTACCCTGTTCTGGGGCCTACGTCATTCTCGATGGCGTAGTTGACAGGTCTTGAAGGTGATTGTTTGTCTGCTTGGGTTTCGATTGCATGGCATGGGATTTTCCACAATAAATTCGTCGAACATTTGGATTTTATGAACGATTGTACTCTTTTTCATTTGGTTTGATTTTGGTTTGTAACCTCAGCTATAAGTCTTCCGTTGACACTTTATTGTTTCTTTCGAGAATTTCGATTTAATAAGCCTTGCCGTTGACTTGGTAGTCCACGGCGGCATAACAGTCCTTTATTTTACTTATTCAAAACAGTTGAAAATTTAGGGTTGTTACAACAACCCCCCCTGCTCCACCCTTTACACTACCTTGCATGCACCACCGCCCTCCCCAACTAGTCGAATCTGGCGTTAAGGTTACATTTCTCCACCCACGACGCCTAGCCGTTCCTCAATCTTTACTCTCTCCTCATTTCTTTGTCTCCCTCGATTCGTTCAGCCCCAATCGGCCGGATCTGGAGTGGTGAGACCCTTCTATCGCGTCGCCGGCGACAGAGCTTGTGGTGGCTAATGCCGGCGGCTGGGGGCGATGTAGTGCCGACGGCTGGGGGCGATGTGATGGCTAATGCCGGCTGGGAGGAGAGAGAAAAGCTGTGAGATTTTTTTTTTTTTTTAATTTCTGGTTTTGTATTTACAAATAAACCGATTTTTAAAATTAAACCGGTGACGTAGCAATGACATGGCGGTGACGTAGCACCGGGACTATGGTATACGCGCCGCGTTTGATGTAGTGATTGATGGGAAAGAATATTGCTTGATTTCTTACCTATTTTAAAAGTTTTTGTTTCGCAATTTAATGTAAATTCTTCCTGATTTAGCGGGTATAATTGATTTTATACCATGAATATGTCGTTTAAGATTTTAATTACAATATTTGATGCGTTTTTTCTTGCCTAAATCAATTTTGCGATATTCTGCGGGTATTATCTTCTTCGTGCAGTTTTTTTTTTTTATAATTGTTATTTTTATGTTATTTTGATGGAAAGTAATATTGTCCGAAATAATTTTATTTCCAAAAAGGCCGCCTGCTGACGTCATTGATGATGTGGTGATGATGTCATTGCTGAGTTGGACGCTCTAAAATGCTGCGAATTGTACCGGTAATTATATAATATACTAGTTTACTGACCCGTGCAAAATTGCACGGGCTATTATATGGGATGAAGATACTTTTTTTTTTTATTATAGTGTGATGATGATAATAACAAATTAGACAAATTAATCGATGCGTCTTAATATAAGTAAAATCGGATACACGACGATACGACATTAGATCCATAAACAGTATCGATCACCAATCTACTAACTCGACTTAATTCAACCCGTCTTTTAGCACCCACGGCCCGTATTGACCTAGACCCGCTATGACCAACCTCTTTTTTGGTCAACCCCACCCTCACCAATTAACACAAAATTAAGACAAAACTATGAAGAAATTAAGCTCATAAATTAATAAGAAGATGTAAAGTTCAAATGGTAACTCAAGGTTTCACCTACGTTTACAGCCTCCTTTTATTCGCTACCAGTAAATTAACTCACTATGATTACAAAAAATTGCAACCGTAATTACTTTTGTCGAACAGACCCGTTAAGATTGGTATTGTGTGCTCCATTATGCCTATCAAAAGTTTAGCCGAAGGATAACATAACCTGATTCTACTCGCTTGTGCTCGGTCATGAGCCCTATCGATTTTATTTTGTGAGTTATGGTCGGTAACCTAAACCAATTTTGACCGACATATCTTTGTTAGAGATAACCTGACTGTTGGCCCATTTTGACCCAAAATTATCGCACAAAGTCAGGGTAATATGTGAGTAGCTAGCTACTGTAGAATTATGATGTACTCCCTCCGTCCCAGCTCAAACGCCCCATGTGAAAATCGATCTTTTATTGGGAAGGATGTACACACTACTCAGTTAATTAAAGTTCCGAAAAAAATTGCATAGCAAGTTAGAGTAAACTCTAATCTAATTCGCTATGTAATTTTTTTGAAACTTTGATAAACTGATTAGTGTACAACCTTCTCAACACGGGGGGGTATTTTGGGGATGGGGCGTTTGAGCTGGGAAGGAGGGTGTATATATTATTTTTCGATGTATTTTTAAATTAATCGGATTAATATATGCATTTCATGCGAAAGTTCTATAGTGATTACCGCTTATTGTAATCACCATAAAAAATAATATTTTGGTAAGATTGATATATTACCTTAATATTGTAATACATTTTTTAATCAAGGTAAAGTATTTTTACAGAATAGAAAATACAATTTAATATGAATTTTTTTGTGGTGTGTTTGAAAATTCATTGGGCAAAGTAATTATAACTTTACTTTAAAATCTTTGGTTCCCCAAGTTTAAATTACGTTTTCTCTTTCTTTCCATCAAACCTATATTATTATAATTACCCTTATCGATTGCCTTAGTTTAACCATGAAGAGTTCTTAACTTCTTATCATACAGTTTTCGAGGTTAGCTTGTTTTACATATCGGCAACTCTTTCCTCACCAATTTGCGTTGCTAATACAAAATAATTTGACAATTAAAAAACGGCTACTAATTTGTTGAATCATTATTAAAGTGTATGGAGGCATTAAACAATAAACATGCAGCAGGAAGCCGTGGGGAGGAGGAAGGGGGGGCAAGAGTAAGGATTTTGTATAACAAATAGATTGATATCGAAAGGATGAATGACGGTAAAGTATTTCTTGATTAATTAACCTAGTTCTAGTTTTTTTTTGTCATCTTATATGCAAAGGGTGGATATCTATTCAATGTTATCGCAAAAAATAATTGTGAAGGGACTGAGAAGCATTTGAAAATCGCAGTTTAGTCATTCCGAAATGTAACTATGCAAGAGACAAAATAACAATTAGTCCTGATAATATACTGCAATCAGATTGAATTAGAGGGTCTTTTTTCATGTCTTTTTGAAAGCATACTTTAATATTTAATTACTAAATGATACAAAATTGTTGATTTCTAAGCTATGATTGTCAGAAAGGGACTCGAAACATTGAGTTCTAAGCTATGATCGTCGAACAATTCTAGGGTGACATCAGAATTTCAGTGTCAAGCTCTTGAGCCTTATACCTTCGCACGTATAAGAGCCATATTGATTAAATGCCAATAACCAAGTAGTCTACTAACTATTGTAAGTGCGTTTACTACTCTCATCTTCTCCTCAAGGAGCTTTCTCGGCATTTTTCTTATTGTACAACCAATGGAAGGCGTCCTTTAGCTTGTCTTTGACGCCCATAATGCTTTTCAAAAGGTCAAAGCCTCCAAATCTTTGCGTACTCCAATCGTAAAAAAAATGTATGATTAACATCAGTATAAAAAAAATAAAAAGCACATCATATTTCGTAGTAATCAAGCCCTACATAGTATCATAAAATTAAAATGGTGACACATCCATTAAATCGGTGAAGTGGAGTAGCTGACCAATAAGGTTTAATTTGTTACGCAAATTGTAATCAAAGTAGAGCAAAGATCCAAACCGAGAGAAACCTAGCATGCTACTCACCCTTACATCAACTCAAATTGATCAGCACGGGTCAGCTCGTTGCGAGATGAGGCTGCAATGCTAGGGCTCTCTTAGTTACATTTATAGTAGTGGCGAACAAATAATTCTAGAGTTTTGCTTCCGTATTCTACCTCGTCAATTTAGGAAATAATATTGATTGATAGCTAAAAGATATGCTCGGCTGTATTATTTCTTTTGATTTACGCAATGTCAGGCAATTTTCTCACTATTTTGGTAATGTTTTGATAGGTAAATATATTATCCTGGGCATATTCCGATTTTACGGTGTGAAATATTTAATCAAAATTATTCAATACCTCATAATACGTTATTTAGGTTTGATAAATATGGGATATGCAGCTTAAATTTCGGTAGTATATTATTTTGATTTTCGAATATATTTAACATATATATTCTGATTTTTCGAATGTTTCTTAAGCTAATACTCCCTCCGTTCGCCTTTAAACTTCCTACTTTCTATTTAGGGGTGTTTATTTTTAAACTTCATACTTGGAATCTTTCCTTATTTGTACATATAAATACCAAAACATCCTTATTAAAAGTGGAAGTGGAACATACCCCTATGTGTAATTTTACACCAAGTGGACCCTAAAACTCATCATTTATTCTACTTTTCTTAAAAACTGTGTTCCGGCCCTACACGTTTTATAGCCGAACGGAGGGAATATATTCGAAGAATATAAAATCACAAATTTATTTCAAACTTAATTTTAGTCTTGTACTGGAAGTCGCTTGAACTCCAATGAACTAAAATGACAGCATGAAATTATGGTGAAACACTTGCTTATTTTAGTGGATTGCACAAGTCTGCTTATTTTAGTGGATTGCACAAGTAAACACAAGTGGACTTCATTTTGCTTACACACCGTGTAGCTTGAAGTTAGATACACAACCAATCAAATTATAACATGTGTCATGGTAAAAATGTTGGATATGGCATTGTTCTTTATTTTGTTTTAATTTTTTTTTACTTTGTTTAACCACAATCTGCATTAAACTAATACACTAAATAAACCAGAATCTTCGTCATATCTATTTTTTTATTTCCTCATAAATTTATTAAAACAAAGATAATTATTATTTTATATTTAGTTCAATTTTATGTAATTATAATATGTATTTTGCATTACTTTATCGTATGAAGCACGCACACCTTGCCCAAGTTGTGTGTCAGTGTCAAGTACGACGTCAGACCTGGACACTAGGAGGACACCGGGAGGTCACATGTCGGTCCGGTATGCGGTTTATTTATTTTTGTAATTCGGATACAAAAATCGGTTTTTTAACGGGACACCGACTTAACACTTCTGGGACAGAAAAACATACATTAAGTGGTCGTTTAGTTGTCATGTTAAATAATGGGAATTTAGAAATTCCATGAATTGATTAAATTAGAGTTGTTTGCTTAGCCAAAATCATAGGAACTAACTTAAGTTCAACTACATTTTAGCACTTAATTTAGTTTAAGCTATGTTTGGTACGCACTAAAAGTTAGATTATTTGGCCAAAATAGCTTATTTGACTAGTATAACTTAAGTAATTAGCTAACTTATTTGATAAGCTACTTAATTGTCATAATTTTATTTCTAATCTACTCTCATTTATTTCATAAAATAAAATAAGATTAAAAAAATAATACATTTTTATGTAATTGTATATATATCAGCTCCTAGATCCGCTAATTTTGTCAAACACTCCTATTTCTATCAATTAAAAACCTTTAGCTACTATGGTGGCTATTATTTCAACCTTCACCTACCATTTCAGCATCTAGTTACTATTTCAGCGTTCATCTACTATTTCGGCTACTTTTATTTAATAAAGCTTTAACTCAATTCAATTCAGATTAGTTCAATATTTTGTGTTCATTTAAGTTAGGGTAGTTGTGTTACCACTTTACCTCACTATTATTATTTTCTGTATTTTTGTAAAAATACTAGTGTTTCAAAATCGGTTGATCCTTATAAGCCCGATTATGAAATCAAACTGCTTCATCCATGCAAAGTACCGAAGAATGTCATTTTAGTTTCTATTTGTTCTTTATCTTTAAAATCTCGTAATACTTGGTTCATCTTGCTTATTAGATTTTTCAAAAATATTGGTTGATTGGTCTCCATTTATGAGTGAATGATTTAATTCTTCTTATAAAGCACATGATCGAAGACTAGCCCTTAAATTTATAACACCATTTTAAAGTAACATTGTTTTAAGGTCATATGAGCATGAACCTCAATAATATGAGAAAGTTGAAATGACCCTAAAACAAACACTCATGCATAAAATTTACAAATTAAATAATTAAAAAAAGGGAGGAGTTCGGTATTATCAAAGAAAGCATGCATCTTAGTTAGAAAGGTACAAAGCTAGCATTAGCTAGGCAGCCTACCTTATTAGCCAAGAAGGTTAACAATCAACAAAGATTTACAAAGGTGCGTAACAGAAGAAAAAATCATAATCTCTTAAGGAAATCATATTTTACAGATTGCAGTCATGTTTTTTTATGTGAAATTAATAGGAAAAATGGAAGGTGACGATATTACGAGATAATATCGAGAGATATTATGGAGTAATATGGTCGGAATATATTACCATATACGAAGTTATGGTAATATAGTATATATCGTAAATATATGTTTCTTGTGAAAATGTACGAAGACATTTATGGTATGTTGTATTTAGGAATGTTGTATTACTTAGACGGTAAGACATCTACTTTGTACGTAGTATAAATAGGATGTAATATTGATGAAATGAATGAGAAACCAGAGACGACTGAGAAACGTTTCTCAGGCGTATATGATAATATATTGTTGACCATATTACTCCATAATATCTCTCGATATTATCTCGTAATATCGTCACCTTTTATTTTCCCTATTAGTAAACGTTTCGACTGAATTACGCTGCGTGTGTTTCTCCCCATGGACTAGTTTCATGGTACCGATCGATCCGAATCCCCTAACATGGTATCAGAGCCAGGTTCCTGAGGACTCTCGAACCTAGCCGACAACCGAAACACGAATACTAAACCGAAATCCGAACCAAACGAACCCTAAACACAAACCGAAATCCGAAAAACCACCGACAACCGATACACGAAACTTGAGCGAATTCGACCCCCTGATGAATAGGGATGAACGGCGCACGTTTAGTCATGATGACCTTAGCGCTGTCTGATGTTGGTTTTTGAAAACAAAACCAATTACTTGCATTTAATTAATGCATGACGAGCCGAAGCCGAAGAAGCGAACGAACAAGACCATGATGAGTTTGGTAATTTGATTAGATGATCATGATCAAATACTAAACTTATGATTCCGAATGACGATGAACGAAACCAAAGATGATCAACCACGACTACAACGACCCAACACCGACGAACAAAGTTTGTGAGTAGAAGCGGAACGAAGATTGATGATGATGATGATGATGATCATGATCATAACTCGTGATTCCGAACGAAGCAATCCGACCACGAGAACGACGACCCGACCACGACCGACCATGATGAACAGAGACAGCCACGATTGACCGAGGATCACGATTTGACCGACCACGACGACGAACGATTATCAATGACCGACCATTGCATGATCGAACGATAGTGATCCTGCTCCGACCACGACCCGAAGACGTACGACCCGACAACGACAAACCGACGATGAGGATCACCTGGCTGCGCAGGGGGTCTCCTCTTGCACGAACCGATAACCGATATTCACCACGATGATGACGACCCCGAACGCGAACCCGAGCGAGCCTGAATTGGGCTATGATTAACGGTAAATCAGAAATTGGCTACGACAATGATCATGACGAACCCGAGCCGACCTGATGACGAATTCGAGCTCCATGTCAGAGCATAACGAAGCCGACCCGATGTTGGGCCTGACTTGGGTCCGACGAACGACGAATTGAACGATGAAGACAACGACCTTATTTGTGGGAATTTGCTGATGATTGTTTGGCCCGAATGACGTAGCAGCAATTGTGGGTGTTGTCCCACTTGCATGACGAATTGAAGGAAAACGGTGGGAATTGACCCACTTGAACAAAACCGAACCGAACCGATTTGAAATGAGCTCGACCCGACTTGTGAATTGAACCCGACCCGACTTGAAATCCGAGAACGATATGAGACCGATTCAAGATCGAGACAGACACGACCGAACGACAATGAAGACGACGTTATACGAAAGACGATGTGATGATACAGACGATGAGGAAACGACTATGAGAAAATTACCATTTTTTTTCCTCTTTCCTTCTCCTTTCCGAACGAGTTTTGGCAAACCCATGGAAATTTTCTCAAATTACCATGAGTTTGAGGGGGGTAATAGGAAAAATGGAAGGTGACGATATTACGAGATAATATCGAGAGATATTATGGAGTAATATGGTCGGAATATATTACCATATACGAAGTTATGGTAATATAGTATATATCGTAAATATATGTTTCAATATATGTTTCTTGTGAAAATGTACGAAGACATTTATGGTATGTTGTATTTAGGAATGTTGTATTACTTAGACGGTAAGACATCTACTTTGTACGTAGTATAAATAGGATGTAATATTGATGAAATGAATGAGAAACCAGAGATGACTGAGAAACGTTTCGAATGAATTCCGCTGCGTGTGTTTCTCCCCATGGACTAGTTTCATGGTACCGACCGACCCGAATTCCTAACAGAAATCTTTAAAATATATATATTCTACTTTAATTTGCCTATTTTTTACCAAAATAGAATTTACATGTGTCATAATGTTAATGGTTGTGTAAATATAAATGGGTTACACAAGGTGTAAGCCATGAGTAATAAATTTGTGTGGGCGAATAGTGGTGTTTAATTATCAGGAGCTAATTGCGATATAAAAGTCGTATGAATACTTTGGTCTTTTACTCTTATCTACTAGACTACTACTACTTGTGCACGACATTCCCAAAAAAACAAAATAGATGAAACTCACTTGTTATTAAGTTAATGTTATTAAAAAGTTATTATACACACTTACACAGTCCAAGTTGCTAATTACACCCTCCGTCCCAGTTCAAACGCCCCATCCCCAAAATACCCCCCGTGTTGAGAAGGTTGTACACACTAATCGGTTTATCAAAGTTTCAAAAAAATTATATAGCGGGTTAGATTAGAGTTTTCTCTAACTTGCTATGCAATTTTTTTGGAACTTTAATTAACCGAATAGTGTGTACACCCTTCCCAATAAGAGGTCGATTTTTACGTGGGGCGTTTGAACTGGGACGGAGGGTGTAGTAGACACTAATATAAAAATTGCTACTCCGTATTTAGTTAGTAACTCAAAGGTAAGACTGTGTAATGATTAGTTCTTACACATGGTATAGGTAGTACGTTGGATCTAAGCTAACTTTAGAATTTACACTTGTAGTATACTTTATCAGATCACCCACGGTAATTGATTTTCCGACGTCGCTCATCATGACTTGATGAGCAAATGATCGCACATAAAATTTTCAACCAGCTGAGATATTTCCTCTAACATCTCTGATCGACAAAAGTCGAGTTTTCCGCAACGTGGAACTCAAAAATAAAATCCATCTAAAAACCTTCTTGGGAGTAATTACCTTTTGCCAAACTTGTTAATGATAATTATCGAGCCAAACGACTTCCGCAGCAGACAGTAAAGGTAAAAGGTCTATCATTTTGCTCTGCATTTCTTTTTGTTGAAAGACAAAAACATCATAGATCTAAAAAAAAATTGTGATGGTTACTCGTGACTGGCAAGCAAGGATGATTAACATACCTGAATGGGAACAAAAGACAGCTTCTCAAATCGAAGATAGCCAATGCATCCAAAGCGATTACGCGTAGCAATTTCTTTTACGAAAAAAAGGTTCTGCATCAGAAAGAATGAGCATAACGCAAATCAAGCGTTGTCAAATTTGCCGAAGAAAACATAATATGGTACGTACGTTTGGAGAGATAATACGGAGTAAAGCTGATTACAAAACAGAAAAAGGACTACAACTTTACCTGATCAAAAATTTGCCGCACAAAATATCAAAAGGATTTCAAATTAACCTGATTACCACCTGCAATGCGTAAAATTAATGCAGAATTTGTATTTCATGATAGATTATCAAGAAGTTAGCAATATGGCTCCTCGACATGTAATTTCACGGAGATATTGAATAAAAACTATATTTAACAAATGATGTCGAACCTGATTTGGTGCTAAAGCTTAGAATTAATTACAACGGATCCAAATGATTTCAAACCTTTTGAACATGTTTTGTCGATAACTTTTCTTTTTTGTGTTCAGTCACCAATAAAAGCCCGTGCAATTCTCAGCCAGATTGTCCTCTTTGTGCTTGAATCCTAATCTGGGAAAAATAGGTTGATTCTTAACTTAGACATTGTCCTCTTTATGCTTGCTCAACAACTGTACTTGAAAACAATAAGCCCATATAAGAAATACATCGTTGGGATATGAAGAAAATTAAAGCAAAAATAATTAACAAATGAATGAATTATCTAAGGGTAACAATCAAACGAAATTTTGAGGATGAAGTTTTGGGGTTGAATGTTTATATAGTGTAAAGAAAAGTGGAGGCTGATCATTCTTAAATTTCAACCGCTTACAGAGTTATATTATTGAAAGATCTTGATCATTAAATTTGTGGCACAGTCAAACAGCTATATTAGTTAAAATGCGATATTAATCTTATACGTTCCCCTTTTTCGAATATACTTTGAATTATTAACGGAATATATTTAACTAATTTTAAGCCCGTACGTTGCACGGTTCAATAATTATATCATTCTTAATGATTTTTATGTTTATAACAAACTGTCCTATCATTTCAATAAAAATAATTCATAGCAATTGTTGTGATGTTGGTTACATGTATTTTAAAATCTTGATCAATAAAAAAATAAAATAAAAATACAAAGTTCTCTAGATTGTTCATGTTTAAATTATACAAACAATATTTCTTATCTATACTCTTCAAAAACACCCCTTTTTTTTTAATAGAAATAGTATATAAATTCAATTGTAATCATTAAGCATTGCTTATCGGAAAATGTATAAATGGATCTCGAATTGAAATTCATTTCAAATCAAATAAAATGATATATGTTTCAAAAGTTTCTGATACACTAACCAATTGTATGATCAATCATACCGTGTTTCTATAATATAGTGTGAATGGTTAATAATTAACCGTGTAATTTATTCTCTCATTTTTTGCTCTTTCACTATACACTAAACTCTTTGAGTAATTCTTAAATGATGGACTCTTCATTTTGCTCTTTCACCATACACTAAACTCTTTGAGTAATTTTTAAATGATTGACTCTTTTTTTTTTTCGCTCTTTCACCATACACTAAACTCTTTGAGTATTTCTCAAATGATGGACTCTCTCTATTCTCTTCAAAAATCACTCTTATATAAAAAAATGAACAGATATTTAAGTTTCATTTTAAATCTTTCACGAGTGCGTTGCACGGTACACATATTATATTGTGTATGATAATTCTTATTATATTATACAAAAGTTACACGTTGAACATGTTTCTTCGATAGTCATATGTAGTGTTTATATTTTGTTTGTTGAGTTTAGTTTAGGAGTAGCCACTATCATTTTTGTAATTTTTGCTAGATGACTACTGATTAATGCATTTCTATCAAACATATGTAGAATGAAACTCATTTTCAATTAAATTTCAAAATTGGTTCAATGAGTTATATGTATTAATTTTCTGATATATAAAATGAAAGTTAGACTAATTATGTCGTGTCACATTAAATAACTTTCAAATTGCAATTTTATGAATGTATGGAGTCTGGCTAATAATTGTTGTGAGAATCTTTCATTCTTTGGACTCTGTCACCATTTCTCTTATTTTGGGCTCTCTTTAAACTTTTTTCTTTTTTTAAAAAACAAATCTCTACTAAATGTATCCGGAGTAATTGAATTGTTTTGCATATCGTAAAAATGTGTAAATGGATCTCAAATTGAGATACATTTCGAATAAATATAATGATATATGTTTTCGATGATTACTGATTAATGCATTTCTATCAAACATATGTATAATGGAACTCATTTTAGATTAAAATTTCAAAATAGGTTTAATGAGTTATATGTATTAATTTTCTGATATACAAAATGAAAGTTAGGACTAATTATGTCGTGTCACATTTAAATAACTTTTAAATTACAATTTTATGAAAGTATGGACTCTGACTAATAAATGTTGTGACAATCTTTCATTATTTGGACTCTCTCACCATTTCTCTTTTTTTGGACTCTTTTTTTTTTTTTTTTTTGAAACTCTTGTTCTCTCTCTTTAATTTAGGTTAATTTGTCATTTCTAATTTAGGTTAATTTCAATTAATTAGAAGAATTGTTTGTTAGACTAATTGTTTGTTAGAATGATTATTTTGTTAGTATTGGTAATGATTTGCATTTTCATGGGTAATTGTTAGTAGAAATTGAGGATTTAGGGATTTTGTTTAATGTGGCAAAAAAAAAAATAACTTAAAACCGCCAGTGAGATTGGCGGTTTTACTTGATGTGTAACCGGCAGTCCCTATGGTGGTTTTAGGTAGTCAATGGCTTCTCCCTCGAGCCATATTGTTACTGTTTGACACACTTAAAACCGCCATTACCACTGGCGGTTTTACCCGAATCTGAAATGGGGTGACGTGCACCCCATAAGGTTGAATAAGTTCAAATTCGACCCATTTTGTTTAACATTTATTTTTTGAGCCCTATTTTGAAAAAAAATTCGTTATTTCAGCACTTATTCTCTAAATGACTACAGGTTTGGATGTAGTGTTTGACAGTCCTTCCCCTACCCGAGCTCTCGAGGATTAAACCACAATGGTGGGTCAACTCTAAATAAATGCTCAAAATTGTCATGGGAAGGTTGTTTTAGAAAGAGAGCTTATATTCATGTTTGGATATCTCTTGGACTTTATTTTGACAAGTTTTTTTCTTTTTCTTTTTTAATCATATTGAATCTCCTGTAAATATGATCCATTTGTAAGAGGGGCATTTTTAAAGTTATTCGAAGTACTTTGATAAATTCCACTTTTTTCTACATTTCTATCCATACTATCGTGTAATAAGAAAAACAAGAACAATGAATTAAAATTTAAAATAAGAAAAATTTAGAAACTTACAAAATTTTATAAATAAAAGAGAAATATAGAAACTTACAAAAATTTATTTGTAGGTGGCATACTTTTGGTAAAAGAAGAAAATATAGGAAATTGAATTGTAGAGAATGATATGAAAATATATCAATATTGATGTCTATTTATACAGAAAAAAATTTCTAGCCGTTGATGATAATAATTTTTTTTTTTAATTTTGTATACCAAAATAGCAATTACAAATTGCAACGGTTATAAAAAGTGAAGTTCATAGGTGTTGGGGACAAGGTGCCACATGGGCCCATTTCATTGGTACAAGCAAACCCCCTCTCTCCTCTTCACGTGTGATAAGTTGTAGAAAGTAGGAATCTTGCTTTTTTTTTTATTCCAAAACACCATTGCAATTGTAAAAGAAAGTGGTGGGCTCCAACATACTTTTGTTCATCAGCTTGTTCATAATATGAACAAAACTTGGGTTGTTCATAATATGAACATACTTTGTTCATGGTTAATGGGTCATTTTTTGTTCATAGTATGAAAAAGTGTCTTATGAACACACGTGTTCATGGTTAGCAATGCTCTAAACGGACACAAAAATAAACCCCGAGACTGATTCTATTTTAGCTACTAACATGATAGCATAAGTTGGTGGCCAGATTACAGGTTAAAACGAGTCAACAAGTCAGGTTATCTGATCTCTATTATAGGTAATCCTTATTTTTATTATATATAATTATAGGGTCTACTATACCAAAAATGACATTTTGAAATGTTATACAAAAACTAGGTTGTGTAGACCCCTAAACAAGCCACATCAAATACGAAATCAGGTTAACTAGGGGTCGTCTCAATAATTAAGGGTTTATAGACAACCATCATAAAGACGTCTATTTCACACTTCATAAAACCAAAATCAATTTGTTTTGTGCGCTAGATACATAAATCTAAACATATGAGATTCGAAATAGGCGCGAGTCAATACGTATCATGTTTAATATAAAATGGGTTCATGACACATAAAAGAGCGTCAGATAAAACAGAAATTCGTTTTCCTTTCTCCGAGAGTCTGAACAGGTGCGAGTCAATGCCGGTCATATGCAATAATAAGTGCCCTCGGTTTATGATGTAAAAACCACGACAGATAGAAAAACATATGAAAGTCGAAACGGTGCGAGTCAATACGGGTCATTGTCATAAAAAGTGGGTTCAATTCATGACATATAACGACGCATCAGATATAACTAAATTAGTATTTTACGAGAGTCGAAACAAGTGCGAGTCAGTAGTGGGCTAGTGGCCATGAGTAATAAAAAAATAGGTTCATAATAGATAAAAAAGCGCGTGAGATAGATAAAACTAAACATATGAGAGTCAAAACGGGTGATAACAAAATAGAACAAAACTATTTATTGTAACATTTTTGTATGATAGCTTTTGACGGGGGAATATTATCATAAGTGAGTTATCTCGAAACCTATGCTGCTCTTATCTAACAAATTATTAGCTCACTTGAATCAATGCTATTTATAACTCTTAACTCAATTATTGCGAGGTATGGGTCATGTAAGAGTTTAACCTAAAAACATGTATCAAAACATATTTGGTTAAAATATGAGCTACTCCCTCACTTGACAGATTACAGGATTATGACTTAATAATAGCGTTTCACGGGTGATAAAAAGCATGTATTTTCTTTTTGAGGAATAAAACATGTACTAGTCTTTACACCGTGCTACGCACGGTCTTTGTTGATTAGTGTGTTTGATCTTATGTTTAAATTAATAAAATAGAGATATTACAATATTAGTCAGCGAATTCTTCAATTTTTGCCAAACCGCATAATACTAATTGTTTTCTCCACTTTTTTTGTTATTTCAATACTTATTCTCACCACGATTATTAACAATATCATATACCACGATTTAAATCAATCACCTCTAAATTACAAAAATAGATAGAGTAGTATATATTAGTGATCAATATCACTGTCCCTTGTCGTCTGCATAATACCAATTCTCATGTTTTACTCTCCACTATAAATTATTTTGATATTTCATTTCATGTATATATTCATAATCACAACATTAATGGCCTTTATATATAATTATCAATAAAAGAATCAACAAACATTAATTGGCCAAGTGTTAAAATGCAACAATGAGGTCACAGGTTCGAGCCTTCATAGACTTATTTTTGCGGATTTGACTGTGCACTTAGGTGATGAGGTGAAATTTCTTGTGTGGCATGCACGTTTGCCTGTCACCTATGTGGCATATGAGGTGGAGGATTACGGGTCGCGCCCACACGGTTTCCATCCAACTTTAATTATCGGGTTTGATCTTATGCGTAAATTAGTGTAATAAATGTATCACAATATTAGTCACCGTATCACAATATTAGTCATCGACTCCTTCAATCTATGTCAAACCGCATAATATTAATTCTTGTATTTCGCTCTCCATTTTTTGTTATTTCAATAATTTTTCTCACCACGATTATGAACAATAACATCACACGATTTATATCAATCACCTCGAAATTACAAAAATAGATAGATTAGTATATTAGTGATCACCATCTTCATTGAGTAGTGTGGATAAAAGTATCACCAAAAACAATTAGTGTGTTTGATTTTACACGTAAATTGCTGAAATAGAGAGTTACAATATTTCTCATCCATGTCTTCGTTTTTCTCTGAACTGCATAATACCAATTCTCGTGTTTTCCTCTCTTAGCTTATTTTTTGGTATTTTAGTATTTATTCTCGTCAAGTTTATGAATAATATCATATACCACGATTTACGTCAACCTTCTCATAAATTATTTTGATATTTCTTTTCATGTATGTATTTATAACCTCAATATTAATGGCCTTTATATATAATTATGTTGATAAAAGAAGCAACAAACATCTATTGGCTTAGTGGTTGAAGTATTAAAATGCAACTTTGAGGTCGCGGGTTCAAGCCTTCATAGCCTCATTTTTGTGGATTTAACTGTGTGTCATGTGATGAGGTGGAATTGCTTGTGTGGCATGCACGTTTGCATGTCACCTATGTGGCACGTGAGGTGGAGGATGACGTGTCGCGCCCACACGGTATATGATTCTTGAATGCACATTTACTAATTAAAGTTCTTATTTAATCATTTTAGTGGGACACATTGCCCATATTCAAATAATAAAAAATCAATAATATAAAAAAAAGACATCATTAATACATTGTATATTAATAAAAGCTTGTCATTTTTGCTCGGATAAAAAATTACGGGTCAAATTAACAAGGGATTGTGCCCTTTAGTCACCGTATTTTAATATTGAAACTACAGTTATGTGGAAAATCAAATGAGAAGAACATATTGAATCAAGAGAAGTATATATACGTCTGACTTTAAATAACTAAATTTAAGCAATCTAATATATATACGTAATCCTGAACCCGCTCAATTCCCACGCTGACACGTGACATATAATAATATTATTATATTGTAAATAATGTTCATCCAAAATAGGATATGGTAAGTACATGGTAATATTATCCTAATAAAATAATATTATTACTTGATTTATGGAAAATAGTTATGTAATATATTAACTACTTGATTTATGGCAATTTGATCAAATATCTCACGTGTGTTTCAAAATGAGACTTTGGCTTTTGAAATGTGACTTTTCCTCTAATTAAATTACAAATATCTCAATTTCCACGCTGACACGTGGCATATAATAATAATATTATACTAGTTTTTATACCCGTGCAAATGCACGGGAATTACAAATGCTTATATAAAATAGTTTTGTGGCATATTACTTTAAAGATATTAGATAAAAGAATCATAATATTGACAAATATAAAGGAATTTAAAACATAGCATTGACAAACATAAATTTAAAATTTGTAAAGAGAATTCATAGATGTTGATAGAAAAGAACGCCAAAATTTATAGATATAAGAATTTAAGACCAATGATAATGGTTTCGTGTTTTCCGTGTGATCAAATATGTTTAAAAAAGCAAGCATCATATAAGATATTCTCCCTGCCAACTTATTTCGTTTTGAATCTCCTATTGAACGCATAAACCAACAATCGACTTTTAAACTTGACAATAGTTATCATCCTGAAACTTTCTTAGTTGATCCCCTCTCCCCTTAAATTCCCTAAGCATCCCCATAATTCGTTTTAACTCTTATACAAAGATCCTCAACCGACAATTTTCACCCCCCCACCATCAATTTCTATTGCCCACATACACCTCCATGCTAGTATCCCATCGATTTTCCTTACCTACACCCAATCACCCGTCAACATGCTACCCGACACTGTAACAGTCTGATCCATCATACGTCGCAACACAACTCAATAATATTAAATGTCACCCCTTAAGTTCGTAAATACTCGCTTGGGTTTTAAAAGGTGAAAGGCTTGTTGGTAATGTATAGTAGAAACCTATTATAAACATATAATAATAAAAACCTTAGTGTCCCAACTTACCACAAACCACTTTCCATAATCTTGGAGTGTTACAAACACCCTCTCCCCTTATGTCACATGTTCTAGCCGACCCTCAACCCCAGTCGATGCTTACTTGGTCCCTTAACCAACACTACTTCACTTGTCAGATTTTTTTAAAGGGAAATTTTCCAATATACCCCTTAGGTTCCCGAAATTTTCAGATATACCCCTGAGATTACCGAACTCTCCAGCGTGCCCCTAAGGTTTGCAAAATGGTTTTTTTTTTTTTTTTTTTTTTTTTTTTTTTTTTTTGTTTTTTTTTTTCACTAACACACTCTAACACTGTTAGTCCCAATAGTGATTTGTAATTATTTACTATTATTTGACACAAACTTCGTACAATTTTCTCTCTCCTCCCCCAATCCCCCCCTCCCCCACCCACTCACGCCTGCCACAACCACCATCGCCCTCACCGACCACCACCAAACCGAGATCCACCACCACCAGCCCGTCCGCCGTCCTCCGTCGACATAACCGCGCACCATCTGCGACACAATAAATTTCCCTCTTTTTGTTTGACTGCTTGTACTGCTTGTTTCAAATAGCATTAACATGCCGATCATGGTTGTCTCTATTTCCCAGTTAATGTGTATGTTGCATGAGCCTTGTACAGTTATACTCTTGTTTTTCTTATTTTATAGTAACTCCACATAAATATCTGCTCATTTAATTGCGACTTCACCCCCTTTTGGCCGGTCATATGGATGATAACTGGACCATAGACTTTCTGTTTGATATGCACAATGGTGCACGGTTATGTCGTCGGAGGACGGCGGATGGGCTGGTGGTGGTGGATTCTGGTTTGGTGGTGGTCGGTGAGGGCGGTGGTGGTTGTGGCAGGCGTGAGTGGGTGGTGTCGGGTGGGGGAGGGGGGGATAGGGGGAGGAGAGAAAAAATTGTAGGAAGTTTGTGTTAAATAATAACAAATAATTACAAATCACTATTGGGGCTAACGGTGTTAGAGTCCGTTAGTCAAAAACACCAAAAAACATCATTTCGCAAACCTCAAGGGTACGCTGGATAGCTCGGAAACCTGAGGGGTATACCTGAAAATTTCGGGAACCTCAGGAGTATATTGGAAAATTTCCCTTTTTTAAACGGCACTGCCACACATAAACTCATTTGAGGCCCCAATCCAAGGGAATTCCTCTACTGACCCCCACCCGGTCAATTCCTATGCACCCGTTCTCTTTACCCGTGTCGATTTGTATACTCGACCCTCTATAACACACATATTCTCGGCACGTCCACTTGCCCTGATCTGCCTAAGCGACATATGCGGTTCTGCCCCACATGAACTCCTATACTCGACCTCCAAGTCGGTCATTTCTTTTACTCCTAGTCCCCTTTACCTATGTCGGTTCTTATTCTAGACTCCTCCACTTGGCACCCCTCATCTCCCTATCCAACATATGAGGCTCCGCCCCACATGAACTCCTCTACTCGACCTCTAACTGAATTCTTGTATCATGTTCTCTTCACCCGTGTCGATTCTTATGCTCGACCCTTTTTCACACACATATTCTCGATTCCTCTAGTTACCACCCTAGATCTTCCAGCGCGATGATCCCACCATTCTCTGAAAAAATTATATCTTACTTTCGGAGCATATGGAATATTTCAAACTCTTTTAATAATATAATTGGTGAGCAATCAATATACTTTGATAACCAATGACATCTATTGTTGTGCATCAACTTATAAGTCAATAAGCATATATTTTCAATATCGGTCAATAAGCATATATTTTCTAATCCATTTGTTTTCCCTGGTTCTTCACTATAGTCACTCGCATACTCCATTGTTTGATCTAGTCCTAGCGTCTCTCCTCGAAAGGCCCAGGTTACCATGCAAAAGTGATAGAGCGATCTAACTAGGGGTGAGCAAAAATACCCGTCCCGGTTTAAGTACCCGGTACCCGAATTTTAATACCCGGTTTTTCCGGGTATTAACCGGGTCGGGTACCCGACCCGCTTTATTTTACATAAATTAGGGTCGGGTACGGGTATTGAAATTAGCAAATCGGGTACCCGGTTTGTACCCGGATCTCTTTATATTGTGTATAAAAATCCTACTAAACTTATTGTTTGAAGCTAAAAAAAGTCGACACACTCGTACATTTGGTAGAAATCCATCATCCGACCCATAAGTGGACAAGCATTCGATTTCATTTGTATAACTTTCAAGTTGCGCGTCCTTGAGTGTTGACAATTTAAAGTTGCAAATTAAGAAATTCCGGGTATGGGTACCCGAAATTAGGGTACCCTATTTTTCGGGTACCCGAAAACCGGGTATCCGGTTTATTTCGGGTCGGGTACGGGTATCAATTTTTAGCAATTTTCAAAGCGGGTACCCTGTTTTCGGGTACCCGAATAACAGGGTACCCGGTTTTGCTCACCCCTAGATCTAACTGTACATGTAGTCATGTACCGAATCTTCGTTTAAAATTGCTGAAATACCTAGGGTTTTAAATATGTGGTTCTTTTCTCTTTTTATATTTAGTATGTAGAAAAATCTTATCAACATATATTCTTGTTCATATCTTCATTTTGAATTGATGAATTGATTTATGTAAATTTAAATAAAAATTAGTTTATAAATTCTTTCGCTTTTTAAGATTTCTAGAGTTGTTTCAATAATAACGAATCATAATACGAAGGGAATTAATCTTGGGCATTCATTCACCTAGATCTAATGGCTAACAAAATACTCCCTTTTATTTTCTCTCTCCTCCCTTACCCACCACCACCACCACGCACCACCCATTCGACACCCGCCTGAGATGTTGCCGCCGCCTTCACCATCCACCACCTGAGACATCACCGCTGCCACCACCAGGTGCATAGAACACTGGCGGATCTAAGTTGGCTCACCACCTCCCCGTCTCCACCTCCTATACGCAATGCCCCTCACTTTTGTTCTCCCTTTCTCCCCATTTCTCACAACGATTACCCTCCCCACCTGTCTCCTCGCCACGTTCTCGGCCCCTTCCTAAAACGTCGCCGCCAGAAACAACCAAAAATTACCGTCTATAATGAGTTTTTCGTTTTTCTTCGTGTTGCATAGAGGTGGCTTAAATGGCGGTGTTATGGGCCTATTGTTGGTGATGGTCGCGGAAGGTGGCCACATCTGGTGGTGTGGGCCGATCGTTGCTTGGTGGTGGTTGGTGCTAGTGCGTGGAGGTGAGGTGGTGGTGGACGTGGGTGATTAGGGTTGAAGGGAGTTGAGGGAGAAAATGTATTTTTTTTTTCTTTTTTCTTTTTTTCCTCTATTTTTTTGAAACATTAACAATCTTTTGATAAATATAAAAAATTGATGAACATGTACTTTACGACTGACGAACATTGACTAATATTGATGAATTTGTAATTTAATTGAATAAATATTGAATTTTATCGTTGTACATTGAAAATTTGATCAACATTAAAAATTTGATGAACATTGAATTTAAAATTGATGAACATTAGTTTTTTTTTTGATGAAATTGTAGTTTTAATATAATGAATGTAAATGGAAGATTTAAAATAAAAGATTTGCTCATCTACATTTATTTGGACTGGTTCTTTCCTTTTTATAGAATGCGTTGTAAAAATATGCATGAAGTAACAGTTAGCACACTAGTAATGTAATAAATATGTAAGTGAGAGGTCAATGGTTCAAATCCTGCCTCACACATTTTTGGTTGATTTACCAATGACCATTGCTGAAGTATTGCTGACATGTCAGTTGTACGCAGAAGCTCGCCACGTCAGCTTTTTATGCACACAATTATTAAAAGTAATAGATTGTAAATAATGTTTATCCAAAATAGGATATGGTAAGTACATAGTAATATTATTCTAAATTATTACTTGATTTATGGAAAATAGCTATGTGATATAGTAATTATATAATTTATGGCAATTTGATCAAATATCCCACGGGTGTTTCAAAATGGGACTTTGGCTTTTGAAATGTGACTTTTCCTCTAATTAAATTACAAATATCACACGGGTGTTCGAAACGTGACTTTAGGTTTTTTGAAGGTGAGTTTCCATCTAACTACATCACAAATATCATACGTGTGTTTGAAATGAGATTTTAGGTTTTAGATAAAAAAGTCATTTACATAATTTTAAAATTTAAACACAAGTAGCCCGGGCGTTGAACGGGCCATCAACTAGTATATTAAAATCTGAAATCAAGTGTTTCCTAGAAGGGCACTTGTCATTCATTAATTGGATAACACTAAGTAATTACATAATATGAAAATTATTAGGTAATTTATGAAAAATAATATAATTTATGGTGATTATGGTGGTAAGCTAATTTATGGGAAATAATAGTGTTGCTAATAATATTATAACAAAGAAAAACTGACAATTTCATAAAAAGAATATAACAATATAGATATACAGCTCGGGCGCGGGCCGGGCATGCAAACTAGTTATAACAGTAAAAGCTAGATCCTGAGCTATGAGCTTATGTTTTTTTCTTCTTCTTATTTTCTCTTAGTTACTCCCTCCGTCCCAGCTCAAACGCCCCATTTTCCATTTCGGGATATCGCACCTCAAACACTCCATCTATTTTGTGAAATATTTATTTCTCCTACTTTTATTAAATTATTACATCCTCTCTCGCATTATTTCTCCCACTTTTAATTAA